>JALPQD010000714.1:28248-579232 GCA_023101885.1 Typhlomys cinereus
CCTCCGTTGTTGTTGTGAGAGAATACCCCCCCCCCACAGCAGTCTCCTACTCTTATTCCACCTAGCTTTGAATCTACTCTCATAATTAACTCCATTTTAATAGCCTTTTGTCTCTGGCCAGGGGGGTGACATCCAATACCTATCAGGATGGAGTCAAGGGTGAGCAGGAGCAGCAAAACTGAAAAAAAATCAACATAGCATAATTCATAAAATCAGAGATTCTACTTAATTACCTGGAACCAGGACCAGCTTAACAGTCCTTATCTAAAGCTCAGGGAAATTTTCAGAAAGGGGGCAGTGAGATTGTAAGAGCAAAGATTGGAGAAGCAATGATATGGAAGATACTCCTATAAGTTAGGGCCAAGTTAATCATGATAAGACTTTGCATGGCCTGTGTAATGACCAACAAATCATTGAACCCATAGTCTAGCATATAACATAGGCACTGTGATCCTTAGAGACAAGGGGTTAACAGCCACATAGTGTTCCTATACTAAAAGGGGACACAAAAAATGAGCTCTGACATGCCACTAGTCCTTACACCTATTAGAGAAGAGGACCCAGAGGGAAGTTTGACATGCACACTAAAAAATGCTCCAGAATGGGGGGGGGGACTGGAAGAAAGGGGGGATGGGGGAAAGAAGGGGGAAAAAGGGGAAGGAAGCAAGAGGGTCCAGGAGGAGTGGAGGGGGGGGGAGGAATGAGATGGGGTACTTATCAACGTTGTATGAGTGGAAGAATAAAAAAAAAAAGAAGAGCTTGTAGAGACTTATTTCAAGTATTAAATGGCAAAAATGTCACGGCCAAACTATACATCATGATCTGGGAGAAAGAAGTTTCCAGCACAAAAAACAACTTGAAGGCTTACATGCCTACCAAACCAGGCCTTCAAAAATGCTAGAAATGATCCTCAAGCTTGAAGAAAAAAAACAAGCATATCCAGGAGGACCTAAAAAGCCAAATCATACACTTACAAAGGCCACTAATCATAAACATGTCCAGAATTAAAAGTAATGTCTCCATTATAACACTAAATGTCAATGGAATTAACTCACTGATCAAGAGACACAGATTACAAACTTGGATTAAAAAGACAAACCGAGAGGCCCCCGGGACCGCGAGCGGCAGCTGGGAGGGGGACCGCGGAACCCGAGCGCGAGCCCGAACAGCTGATTCTGGTCTAAATGCCAGAGAAATTGGAAGTCGGATAGCTGTGACTGCGGCGCTGCGGACCTGAGAGGCGGCGCTGTGGCAGAGCTCCAGGAGCCAGGCGGGCTCTCTCCCTCCAAAGGCAAGCAATGGGCCATTTTCATGCAGAACTCTGTCATTCAGACCCAAATGCCTGAGTGCCACTCGCCTCCAGGGAGCCAAGGAGTCTGAAAAAGTTACAGTGACACTCTAGGAAGCTGTCCAGGTCCTCATCTGGCTCATGGAGGGAGGAAGAAGGCCATTTCTTAGTTGGTGCCAACATAATAAGATGGATGGTCTACAGCCTGATTCCAAACCCCTCAGCTAAGTGCTGGACAGCACTTCTACATGATCCTATGACGCTTGATATGGACGCAGTCCCGTCAGACTTTGTTCCATCCACAGGGGCAGAACCTGGTCCAGCAAGAGACCTGCTAGAAGGAAACACCGGGACCTGCGCTGCGCGGAGTGACTAGAACAACTCTGACAAGTGCACACAGCCAGCCCACCACATGTGTTCAATGAAGGGAGGTGTGCCAAGCAGCCTGAGAGAGAGCATCCCAGCCCGGGCACAAGGTAAAGCGACCTTGCCTGCAGAGGCAGGACAACATTGCCAAGCAGAGAAGCGCCTTTCCTGAGGGATTTTCCATGCCAGCTCAGCCATTGTCTCCCTGGCCCGATGCCACGTGCCAAATGAATGTAACAATGAGCAGTTCCAATTGGAAGACCATCTACACATTTCAGCTGCCAGACCTGAGTGCATACAAGAGGACTTCCGGAGTTTCATTGAGCGGGACAATGATTGAGCAGGCTACCATGGTAGCATTGGAGCAGATAGGAAACCATCCCAGAAGGCCATCAAGATAGGAGACAGGAAGCTCGAGAGATGATATAATGGGGGTAAAAGCATTTGGCATGCAAGCTTGAGGTCCTGAGTTCAGGCATCCATGGAAAAACCTGGACCTCCCGTCTTCCTTCCAGGAAGGGATATTTCAGTTGGAAGGAAATAGTTTCACAAGTTCCTCCTTTCCCCCAGCTCTCAACATTCTTTCTGATCTCCCTTCCACATTGTTCTCTGAGCCTTGGAGGAGCTAATGTAGATGTCTGACTATTTTCTTCCATTGCTGACTGAACATGAGGAAGCTATGCCACAGCAAGTCACTTATTCTCAGGTGCTTGACGAGTTATGAGTTTCTTCAGTATTCTGCCCACTGCAAATAGGAGGTGTACCAGTGGATGGTGGGAACATGAAACCCTTAACTGGGTTTTTGATCAAAAACACACCATTGAAAGGTTTAAGATGGAGAAGACAAGAACAGCACAGATTAGTATTAAAGGTCATAACAGTATGGCCAGGGCTGACAGAACCAGAACGGCAGCTCTGTTAACTGGAAAGGTCATTGTCAGGGAGACAGCACCACGAGCCTTGAGGGCTTGTGTGGCAGGAGCAGAAAGAGCTGTGTTGGGAAGCGCATCCTTCTCCACTGTGAGACACCATCACTTGCGAATGGCTCACAGTGGACAACTCTGCACAAGTACTTGGAGCCCTTGAGTAAGTCCACCCCTGTGGCAGAAGGAGTGCTGCCATGTTGCTGGATGAGGGGTCCAGGCAGCAGCAGGGCACTTGAGAGGTGCAGATGCCACGGGGCACTCATTATCAGTGCACAAACACTGAGCTCACTGAAACTCAGCGTGCTGAGTCAGACGTTAGATTAGCAGTTGTGATCTGCTGTCCCGTCTTGTGACTCTTTAATCCAACAATCTGTGGATTTTGTGTTGAAGATGAATTGATATGTCATTGACCAGCATCCAGAAAAGATTGACCAGAGTACAGGAGCAGTTATGAGTCCTCCTCAGCAAATGGACTGCCGGGTCCACCTTTGGTTCTGTGGAGCTCCTATTGGAGCTCAACAAATACCATAGCCTAATGGACAACACCAGTCTTCAGCTCAGCAGAGACATCAGTGAACCAACATTTAGGAGACTACATTGAGAAACTCACACATGAAGCAGTTTTGATTGGGCAGCAGCATGGAGAATAATGTCTCCCAGAAAGAGTTAACTGCTACTTTTTCATGCAATCTCGAGATGCTTCTGGAACCAAGTGGCAATATTTCGGATATGCCATTTCCATTTGACAAGTGATAGACCCATGGGCATCTCTCCTGAATAATCATGACATAATTGTCACAAAATATTTAACAAGTTAGCAGGGTGCAAGACCACCACCAAAATAAACTTGATGCTCCCCTCTGATGAAAGCAAGTGACTCAGAAAGAACCCAGAGTCAAAACTGGCACTTAAACTGGCAGGGGTGGGATCATAACTAAGCACTGATTTCATGTTGGAGACAACTCCGAAAGTGCCTTTGTTTAAGGAGTACATGAAGACCAGACAGGGAGAAATACTCTCAATTTGAGAAACAGGGACTAAAGGATGAGTATTTCAGAGGAAGAACTAGTCACATTTACCTTCTCGTTTCCCTCTCAAAATCGAAAACTGCTCCTGTGGAGATTGTTCCAAGGCTGTCGATCGTGAAGCCTCGGCTCTCTGGGGAAATGGAGTACTGTTTATTGGACAGAAAGGAGAAAGCAAAAATATTGCAGAGATACAGCTGATTCTCTTGTGAGCTCTCCCACATGATCAAGAGCAGAGCCTGAAGTCTCTGCGCTCTGGGCCGCTCATCAGCACCCATGCCCCACGAAATAAATGCTCTGTAAATGTTTGGTGAACCTACAAAAAAAAATGTTTAACAAGTTAAACCATCAATACGATTCGACGAAGTTGGGTTTATTCTGGATATAAAAATTGGATTATTAGATAGATGCAGAAAAAGCTTTTGACAAGATCCAACAGCCTTTTATGATCAAAACGCTAGAGACAGTGGGAATGGAAGGAACCTTAATCAATATAATAAAAGCTATATACAACAAGCCCACAGCAAGGATTATGCTCAATGGGGAACAATTGGAATCATTCCCACTTCGATCAGGAACTAGACAAGGCTGTCCACTCTCACCACTTCTATTCAATATTGTACTTGAAGTCTTAGCTGAAGCCATAAGACAAGAAAGGGACATAAGAGGGATTCAAATCGGCAAGGAAGAAGTCAAGCTATCCCTATTTGCAGATGACATGATCTTATACCTGAGGGATCCCAAAAACTCCACCAGGAAGCTCCTGGAACTAATTGAGAAGTTCAGCAGGGTGGCAGGATACAAAATAAATGTGCAAAAATCAGAGGCCTTCCTATATGCCCAGAATGAAAGAAGTGAAAAAGCCTTGAGAGAAACCATACCATTTACTATAACCCCTAAAAAAATGAAATACCTTGGTATAAACCTAACTAAGGAGGTAAAAGACCTTTACAATGAAAACTTTAAAACCCTAAAGAAAGAAATTGCAGAAGACACCAGAAGGTGGAAAGACCTCCCTTGTTCCTGGATTGGCAGAATCAACATTGTAAAAATGACCATCCTACCAAAGGCAATATACAGATTCAATGCTATACCAATCAAAATCCCAAAGCAATTCTTCAAAGAAGTTGACCAAACAATCTCAAAGTTCATATGGAGGCACAAAAGACCCAGAATAGCAAAAACAATCCTGAGTAACAAAAACACAGCTGGAGGTATTACCATACCAAACCTAAGTCTATACTACAAATCCATAGTTATAAAGACAGCCTGGTACTGGCTCCAAAATAGACACACAGATCAATGGATAAGGATTGAAGACCCAGATATAAGCCCACAAAGTTACAGCCATTTGGTCTTTGACAAAGGGGCCCAAAGAATCCAATGGAAGAAGAACAGCATCTATAACAAATGGTGCTGGCAAAACTGGATCTCCACATGCAGAAGATTAAAGCTGGACCCATACTTGTCACCATGTACAAGACTTAATTCCAAATGAATCAAGGACCTTGATATCAGGCCAGAGACTTTAAAAACCATAGTTGAAAGGATAGGGAACTCCCTTGAGCTGATTGGGCTAGGCCAACACTTCCTAAACAGACATCCAATGGCACAGTCACTGCTACCAACTCTCAACAGTTGGGATCTCGTGAAATTAAAGAGCTTCTGTTCAGATAAAGAGATTGTCACACGAGCTCAAAGGCAACCCACAGAATGGGAGAAAATCTTCACTAACCACATATCTGACAGAGCTCTACTGTCCAGAGTGCACAAAGAACTTAGAAAATTAAACTCCAAGGAAAACACTGGCCCAATTAAAAAATGGGCCCTGGAACTTCAAAGAAACTTTACCAGGGATGAAATTAAAATGTCTAACAATTATCTTAAAAAATGCTCCACTTCCTTTGCCATCAGGGAAATGCAAGTCAAAACTTCCCTGAGATACCATCTCACCCCGGTCAGGATGGCAAAAATCCACAATACAAATAACGACAAATGCTGGAGAGGATGTGGAGAGAGGGGAACTCTCCTACATTGTTGGTGGGAATGCAGGCTCATACAGCCACTCTGGCGAGCCATCTGGAGATTCTTAAAGAAATTAAAGATTGAAATGCCATATGACCCTGCTATCCCACTTTTGGGAATAACCCCCCATGCAGCAGAGGTTCGCCTCGATAGCACAAGCTCGACCATGTTCATAGCAAAGTCATGGAATCAACCTAAATGTCCAACAGTTGACGAGTGGATAAGGAAACTGTGGTACATCTATACAATGGAGTACTACTCAGCCATCAAAAATGATGAATTACTGGAATTTGCTGGGAAATGGATGTCATTAGAAAGAATTATATTAAGTGAAGTATCCCAAACCCAGAAAATTAAGCGCTGTATGTACTCCCTAATAGGTGGCTCCTAGTACCAAACTCACCCAGCCCACATTGAGACACTCAAAAGTAAACCTATGTAACACAGTAATTGCAAGGATTATGAACAAGAGAGATGGGTTAGGAGGGCCACACCAGAAACAAGGAGACAGGGGACCATGTTACAGCAGAGAAAATAGGCCTCCATCAAGGTCTGCAAGTAAGTAATGAGAAACCTGGTTAAGTTCACAGACGTTCTTTCCTGATCTCACCAGAAGGGGAGGGCATATAGTCTAGCAGATAAAAAGTAATCATTTTGCAAATGGGTGATGGACCCCTCCCTCAGTGAGGTTTCCTACTCTTATTACATCTACCCTTGAATGTGCTATTACAACAAGACTCCAGTTTAACAGCTTTTTGTCTCTGGCCAGGGGGTGACATACAGTGCCCAGCAGAATGGAGTGAAGGGAATTGCAGGAGCAGCAAAACTGCAAAAGAAAATCAACAAACCACAATCCAGAACTTCTGAGACTCTATATCAATCACATAGAAGTAGGCCAGCCTAATCTCTCCCCATCCTGGAGCTCAGGGACATTTGCGGAAGAGGGGGCGGTAAGATTGTAAGAGCAAAAGGATGGGAGGAGCAACGATTTGCAAGATTCTCAACAATAGTTGGGGCCAAAGCAATCATAATGGGACTTTGCATGCCCTGCGCAATGTCCAGCGCACTGTTGCCCTCATAAAGTCTAGCATCTGTTAAGGGCACCGAGACCCCTGGAGGCAAGGGATTGACAGCCATAGTAGTGATCTTATGCTTAAGGGGAACAAGAGAAAGGGCTTATGGAAATGCCACTGGGTCCTTATATGTCATCGGAGAGGAGGACCCAGTGGAGAGTTAGGCGTACACAATAAAGGACTCTCTGGGAATTGGGGGGGAGGCACTGGGGGAAGGGGAGGAGGAGGAGGGGGTTCGGGGGAGGAGGGGGGAGGGAGGGAACTGGTAAAAAATTTTAAAATGTATAATTAAATTTTTAATAAAAAATTGGATTATTAATCAAAACAAAACGAATTGGCAGTCTCCTAATCCTAAAATCTATGGAATAGCTAATGGCAAACTGTCGTACTTTCTCAGTAAGGGAAGACAAATGTGGAAATCTCCTTCAGAAGAGCAACTGGAAGCTGAGACTCCAAATTTAAATAAAAACACCTCTGAAAACTTAGAAAAGTAAACCTGCACCAACAGATATTATAACCCTGGAGGTATCAGCAAAATCAAGATAGAAAGATTTTAGCAAGACTTGGGTACCTTAAGCATTGTTTTATATTTCCTTTCCAGTTGCT
Organism: Typhlomys cinereus; assembly: GCA_023101885.1. Classification (NCBI taxonomy): domain Eukaryota; kingdom Metazoa; phylum Chordata; class Mammalia; order Rodentia; family Platacanthomyidae; genus Typhlomys; species Typhlomys cinereus. The sequence goes on from JALPQD010000714.1 coordinate 35,558, forward strand.
GTGATAAAATATCCAACTTAAACAACTAAGAGAAAAAGGCCTCAAAACTCCAGTTAAAGTTTGTCATGGCATAGAAGTTACAGCATCAGGAGCTTGACAGAACTGATCACATCTATAGGCAGGAGCAGAGAACATTGGATCAGTGCACGCCTGCTTGCTCTCCATCTTCATACATTCCTGGACCCCCTGCCTAAAAATGGTCTTGCCCACAATTAAGAGATGTCCCTACCTCAATCAAGACAATTGAGAATCTCCTGCAGGCATGCCCAGATGCCCTGCTCCCAGATGATTCTAGACTGATCAAGCAAAGTTGGCAGTTAAGACCAGCCATAACAATCACAAAGGGGATTTGCCTGTGAAGAGTTTCTCTTAGCTTTTTCCTGTAAACTTGTGCTGTGCCCAGGTTGAATAGCTAACAACCTGGTCAGAAAACCTTGAAAAATAGAGCAGAGATGAGAACCACCGGGGAAAGATTCTCCGTTCAGCAAACTCCTACAGACAAAGATAGTGTCTGCCCTCTGACAGGGGGGAGGTGTGTTCACTATCGACAAAAAAGAAATAGAATTCGGTCACCAAAGCAACGTGTGGACAAGTTTCCTTGTAGCCCATTCTAAGGGCTTGGTGGTCTGTTAAGTTTTGTATTTCTTGATTATGACACACATCCAACAGCACAGTGTCTCTATCTGTGGCTGACCTCTGTGAAACTTGCCAGACAAGATGAACTGGCACAAACATGGTGCTTGCTGTGAGTAATGAAGTCCTTAGTCTCAGACTCAGGAAGCTCCGGTCTTCATTCTCTGTCCCTGAGATTGGCAGCATAACTCTGTACATTCACAGTGCACAAGGCCATGATTTAATAAACATGTGTAATATGAAATGACTACCACAAACTAGGTAGCATACCCATCACCTCACATAATTACTCTTTTTCATTATATGAGTAAGAATACTTATAATCTATTCTCTCAAAAGATTTTAAAAAATGCAATATGGTTTTATTAACTACCACCACCACTGAATTACCACAATTTACTCATCCCATGCTCTGTCTTGTAATTCAGTCTATTCATATTTAATGTAAATGCTAATATAGGCTTGTTTGAAATGTATTGTCCTGGAGGAACCTGGAAGATTGGGCGGGGGCTAAGGCATTAGGGGAGCAGAGCTGAGCGTGACCACCAAGGGAGAGGAAGCCAGCAGGGAGCTGGCCCAGCGCTTAAGGCCGCCTGCAGAGTCGCTACAGCGGGACAAAGTTGAGCTCCCGCGCCAGAGCCTTGTCCTGGGCAGCGGCCACCGGCCCAGCCAGAGCCCTGCCAGCCCCACCTGCACCGTGGCGTCAGCGACGCTGCGCAGCCACCTCAAGACTAGTGCACCCCTCCCCCATTGGGGGGACACGCTGTTCGCCACGCCAGGAGGAGCCCGAATCATTTATGATAGAAAGTTTCTATTGGATCGTCAAAATTCTCCCCTGGATCAGACCCTGCCTTGCCATCTACCCAGTGGCCCTGGAGTCACTAGCCCTGAATCCTTAATCAAAGACTCCAAAGTCAAAGTGAACAGCTGGAACAATCAGGACAGGAAGCATGCAGTTGGGGTGACGAGCAGTTTGAAATGGACATTGGACTGTCCACGTGCAGTTTAAAATGGACATCGGGATGTCCCTTAGAAAGCAGAGCAGCAGCGTGGAGCACCTGACTTGCCACCCGCAGGATCAACAGCCAAGAGAAGAGGCAGCCCTAGCAGCCCAGCTCAGAATCCATCTCCATGTCCTCTGGGTGCTAAATGATGGGACGATGAGCTGCATTCGACCTTCCCCTTGCCCTGGTGATTGATCTGTCTTCAGCATGATCCATCATCTCCCATCCCTTCATGTATTGCATTCTTTTGTACAGAGGTTTTTAAGTTCTTCGGTCTCTGCGACCAGTCCCTCTTCCCTCCTGGACGGTCTCCCTGCTTGCATCTTTACCATGAGAGAGCTAAGCCACCTTTGCTCCCAGAGCAGGTCCTGTGACATGGCAGAGTCCCTATGGCCCCCACGTGGTGGATGTAGCAGTTCGCCTGCATGGTTGCTGATAAATGACCATCAAATGGCTTAAGGGAGCAAGGGGTTTATGTTCTCTTAAGATTACTGGTTACAGTTCTTAGTCCAGCTTGACAGGAGAGAATGCACCAACACCAAGGTCAGGGAACTGGCCACACCACCAGCTCATAACGACTGAGAGAGGGAAAATCCTTACTTGTCAAACCAATATATCTGTCCAAGTGTACACAAAGATGCCGACTCTCAAGCAGCTCTCTATATTTTATTCCAGGGCATAATCCCACCCACCTGGGCCTTCCTCATCAGCCAATGTCTTGCAGGTTTGCTTTGGGCTTAACCTAACCACTAATTCTCGACAAATGTGCCCAGAACTCAAATCCTCAACTGTCAAGTTGACATCTGTGCCTGACTATGATAGTGGGCGAGGCCTGATCACAACATGGAAAAAGCCTGACTGCGGCTCCAAGAGCCGAGCTGTGCGACTATCGCGGTCTCATGGTTTACTAAACATGGTTTTTGGTGCCTGGGATTGCAGCTTCTTATATTTGGTTTAAAGCTGACTTCTAGAATGTTCTTAGAACTACATTCTCCCTTCCCCCTTTCCAATCTGATTGTTTGGCTGTTGAGGTCATGCATGGAGTTGAACGAGCATCCTCCCCTGTTCCTGCCACTCCCACTGTGCCCTCACTTTGCCCATTCCCCTTCTCTCCATCTGCCTCTTCCTCTGATTCCTTCTCTCTCCTCCGCCAGACCGTTTTTCAAATCTACATCAAGATACCTCACATGTTGGTATCTCATAATATTTGTCACTCCTCATAACAAAGGAGCAACCTTCTATTTTTAAGATAACTACAGATCTACTTTTAGATATATTCTGAAGAGTGACTTTTTAACAAAACACCTTCCAGTATTAGGAAGATTAAAAAAAAATGTCCCACAGGTGAGCCTGCCACTTGGTGTGTCCGTCCTTGTCTCCCATTGTCCCTCCTGGGCTCTTCACTTCATTCAGTTCTTTTTTTTTTTGGTTGTGGGTGGGGTGGATCTGATTTGAAATATGGAATGGGCAGCTGAGGTGAGCTGTTGAGGAAAGTATCCATCTTTCCCATCACTCCCCACTTTACTCCCCACCCCTCACCTTTTGTCTTTCAGTGGTCACTTCCTCCATCCCACTCTCTTGGTGCCAGGGACAGGAACATTGGTCCCAGGAGAGGAGTTCCCTAACAGAAAGCCAAGCAGCCGCTGGCTCCTGGGAGTTCTGGGTAGACTGGGTATCTGCCCCCCACTGGCCAGGAAAGAAAGCTCTTTGTTTTTCTTTTAAACGATGAAAAAAAAGACCCATTTCATGAAGACATTTTAGAAGAAAATAAAGGAAGGAAGTCTGCAGGTCTCAGTTCTGTCTTCTGCTACATAATGCAAATGGTCCACAATGAAACCCTTTTGTGCTGGTCAACATCTCAGGAATGAGCCGGGTCTCCAATGTTTGGGGATGCTTTGAGTCTCAAAACTGATAATCAGAAAAACATTTTTATTTCTTTAATGTATCCCTGTATTGATTTTAATTAAACTCCAGGTTCATTTCACATTAAAAAAAAGAAATATAAAAAAAATCACAACCCATCAATCTGCTGCCTTCAGGAAACTCATCTCACCACAAAAGATAGGCTGTCCTAAAAATAAAAGTCTAATCCGAAATTCTGCAAATTAATGGAACTAGGAAACAGGCAGGGGTAGCCATTATGCTATCAGACAAAGTGGACTTGAAACCAAAAAAAATCATGAGACACAGATAGATGGAATTTAGTCACAGGTACAATTCACCAGGAAGGCTTCACAATACTGAACATATATGTACCTAATACGGGCCCCTCCACATGCATTAATCAAACCCTACAGTGTCTAAAGTGAGAAATCAACCCCCAAACATTAATTCTTGGTAGGAGATTTTTTGTCTTGTTTTTTTTTTCATGAATTTGTGCACTGATCTGGACATTTTTGTTTTATGTTTAAGACCATCTTTTTCTTTCTTTCTGTTTTTGACTGAACTGGATTAGACAGTATTATGACATGTGAGTAGTAATTGCTAGTGTTTACCTTGGGGTTGGGTGTACTTGTCTGGTATTGGTGTTATTTCCTAGATGAAGTTATTAGACTGTTAGTTCATCAATTATGTCAGGTTTAGTAGACAGGCAGTGAAGATTAGTATGGTAGTGCACTTTTTCAGTTTACTTCTTTGGTAATATATTAACTTGAATGATATTGTCCCAGAATTTATATGGGTTTTTGGGTGGCTACATCAAAATGTTAAACTGCAGTGAATAATAATTGAGAGGAACAAGATGGTAAAAAGCCATCCTGGAGTACCTCACTGGAGAGGTACTTGAATTGACAGGAAATGCATCAAAAGACTTAAAGGTAAAGCGTAATACCCATGTCACTTGCGACTTGCTATTCAAGGAGATTAAGAATTGGATTCTCTCATTAAGGCTACAATTGCTGGTGGTTATGATATCTCACACATCCACAAACCTCTGATTGGGAAGAAATAACAACAGAAGTCTGTCTAAGGATGCCTGGATTCCTTATTATCTCAGGACTCTAAATACTTTTTTTAAACATTTTTATTATTATTTCCGTTCATACAAACTTAATAGGTACACTGGTTCCCTCCCTCCCTCCTCCTCCCCCATCCTCCTGCTCCCCCTCCCCTCACCCCTCCTTCCCCATCCCACAGTGCCTCCCTCCCCAATCCTCGGAGAATCCTTTAATGTGCATGCCAGACTCTCCTCTGGGCCCTCCTCTCCAATGACGTACAAGGACCCAGTGGCCTTTCCCTGAACCCTTTCCTGAGTTCCCCTTAAGCATAGGAACACTACTGTGGCTGTCAATCCCTTGCCACCAAGGATCTTGGTGCCTTTAGCAAATGCTAGACTTTGTGGGGTTAATAGTGTGTTAGACATTGCACAGGGCATGCAAAGTCCAATTATGATTGCTTCAGCCCTAACTTGTGTGGAATATCTTGCGTATCATTGCTCCTCCCATCCTTGTGGTCTTACAATCTTACTGCCCCCTCTTCCGCAAATTTCCCTGAGCTTCAGGATGGGGAGAGATTAGGTTGGCCTAGTTCTAGGTGGTTGATATAGAAGGACTCTAAATACTTATAACTATCCAGTGTTGGTGATTTTATGGACTATATCTCTGTGAAAAACACAATTTTGCCTTTTTGTAATTCTATTTGAGCACGTTGGAAGCTTAATTAGCTTTTCCAACCTACCAAATTTCTGCATTTGATTCATACGTAAGTATGACTGTGGCTTCAAAGAAGTTATTGATTTTGAAGTATTGGGTTTGATTGAGTGGACTGTTTTGAATTTTAATTTTGATGCAGAAATTATAGTAACAGGGCTGGAGAGGTGGCTCAGGGGTTAAGCCTCCGCCTTGCAGGTGGAAGGTCCTGAGTTCGGATCCCAGATCCCACATATAGACGCCAGGAGGAAGCGGGGCGGCAAGCGCTTCTGGTCCTGGTAGGGTGGAGCCTGTGAATCCCGGGGCAGGAGGAGGTGGAGGCGTCCATGGTGGTTCGCAAATTCGTCCGTGGTTCTACACACACACAGACACACACGCACACGCGCCACACATACATATGCACATGCGCACAGTTGAATAAATAATTTAAAAAATTAAAAAAAAATAAATTATAGTAACAAACATTTGGTTTTGTACAGACATTATTTCCACCCTAGTGGATAAGCTCAATAAAGGTCATATTCCCCCCCCCCAAAAAAATGTTTACTTATCTTTGGGCTGGATGTGAAGATTCTCTCTCATGAGAAGGAATGATTGTAGAGGGCTTCAGATGTATATTGTTTGTCTGTTATAGATTTGTTTGGGTTTTCTGTGGACTCTATTGAATTCTGAGGAGCAAGGAGTCTGGCCCTGTCAGTGTTCAGGGCAGAAGGGCACAGTGGCTAGTGAGGAGCGAAGATCATCTAGGATCTGGGGTGTGGGCTAGGGGCCTTCCCCAGTGTCAGAGCAGACTGGTTGCTGGTCATGCTCAAGTTGACCTGGGGCCTAGGGCGTGGTCCAGAGGAAGGACTTACCTAAGGAGCAGGGAGTCCATCCAGGTCCAGGGGAAAAAAAAAGAAAAGCAATTCACAGATGATTGCATGCCACTAAAAACTATTTAATCCCTTACATTCATATTATGCTTCATTTCAAAATAATGAGCACATTTTAGCATAAAATAAGCCAAAGGAAATATGTAATATGCTTATTAGGAATGTCTCACTGATAAGTTCCATAATTTTTTGTTTGTTTTATTTATTTTTTCCACTCATACAAACTTGATAGGTACCCCATTCCCCTCCCTTCCTCCAGTCCTCTCTGGATCCCCTTGCTCCCTGTCCCCTTTTACTTTTCCTTCCCCCCCTCCCTTTCTTCCATTGTCCCCCCCTTATTCCTGGAGCATCCTTTAGTGTGGATGTTAAACTTCACTCTGGATCCTCCTCTCTGATGAGGTATAAGTACTCAGTAAAATTGCCTAGAGCTCTTTTTTATGTTCCCCTTTAGTATAGGAACTATTGAAGTTTATTCTTTGCCTCTAAGGATCCTAGTGCCTGTGATCCATGTTAGACTTTGAGGGGTCAATGATATGTTGGTCATTGTGCAGCTTTAGGATGGGGAGAAATTAGGCTGGGCTGGTTCCAGGTGGTTGATACAGAGTCTCTGATATTCTAAATTATGGTTTGTTGATTTTTTTCAGTTTTGCTGCTAGTTCCATTCCAATGGGTATTGGATGTCACCCCCTGGCCAAAGACAATAGACTGTTAAAATAGAGTCTTATAAGAAAATATTCAAAGGTAGATGGAATAAGAATAAGAGACCGTGGGAGGGGTTAGTCTCACATTTGCAAAAATGGTTACCTTCTATCTGCCAGACTATTTGCTCTCCATTTCTGGTGAGATCATACCCCGTGGGTTGCAAATGACCAGAAAGAAAGTCTGTGTTTAACCAGATGTCTCATTACTTATTTGCAGTCTTTGATTGTGGCCTATTTTCTCTGCTATAGCATGATCCCTTCTCTCCTTGTTGCTGGAGGGGCCCTACTTCCCCATCCCTCCTGTTTATAATCTTTGAAATTACTATAGGTATTACAGTGATTTATCTTTGAGTGTGTCTCTAAGTGGGTTCAGTACTAGGATCCACCATTAGGGGGTACATGTGGTGCTTAATTTTCTGTGTGGGATACTTCACTCAATATAATTTTTTATAACATCCATTTCCTGGCAAATCTATTAATTCATCTTTTTTGATGGCTGAGTAGTATTCCATTGTATAAATATACCACATTCCTTATCCACTCATCAACCGTTGGGCATTTGGGTTTATTCCACGACTTTGCTATTGTAAACAGAGCTTCTAGGAACATGTTTGTGCTCGAGAATTGTGGCTGTATGGGGGATTATTCCCAAAATTGGAATAGCAAGGTCACATGCATTTCAATCGTTAACTTTTTCAAGAATCGCGAGACGGCCTGCCAGAATGGTTGTACAAGCCTTCATTCCCACCAGCAATGTAGAAGAGTTCCCTTCTCACCACATCCTCTCCAGCATTTGGTGTTGTTTGTATTGTGTGTTTTTGCCATTCTAACCAGGATGAGATGACATCTCAGGGAGGTTTTGATTTGCATTTCCCTGATGGCTAAGGAGGTGGAACATTTTTTAAGATATTTGTTAGAAATTTCAATTTCATCCCTGGTAAAGTTTTTTTTTTTAAGTTCCAAGGCCTATTTTTTAATTCAGACATATTTCCTTGGTGTTTAGTTTTCTAAGTTCTTTGTGCACTCTCGATAACAGAGCTCTATCAGATATGTGGTTAGTGAAGATTTTCTCCCATTCCGTGGGTTGCCTTTTTGCTCAAGTTACAATCTATCTGAACAGAAGCTCTTTAATTTTATAAGGTCGCATCTGTTGAGAGTTGGTTGCAGTGACTGTGATATTGGATTTCAGTTTAGGAACTGCTGGCCTAGTCCAATCATCGTGAGGTCTTTTATAGTCTCTGGCCTTATATCGAGGTCCTTGAACCATTTGCAATTAAGTTTTATACATGGTGACAAATAGGGGTCAAGTTTTAATCTTCTGCATGTGGACATCCAGTCTTGTCAACACCATTTGTTGAAGATGCTGTTCTATTTCCATTGGATTTTTTGGACCGCTTTGTCAAAGATCAAATGGCTGTAATTGTCTGAGATTATATCTGTGTCTTCAACCCTTATCCATTGATCTGTGTGTCTGTTTTGGAGCCAGTACCAGGCTGGTTTTTAACTATGGATTTGTAATATAGATTAAGGTTTGGTATGGTGATACTTCCAGCAGTGTTTTTGTTACTCAGGATTGTCTTTGCTATCCTGGGTCTTTTGTGCTTTCCTATGAATTTTGAGATTGTTTGATCAACTTCTTAAAGAATTGCTTTGGGATTTTAATTGGTATAGCATTAAATCTGTATATTGCCTTTGGTAGGATGGTCATTTTTATGATGTTGATTCTGCCCATCCAGGAACATGGGAGGTCTTTCCACCTTATGGTGTCTTATGTAATTTCTTTCTTTGTCGTTTTAAAGTTTTCACTGTAAATGTCTCTTACTTCCTTGTTTAGGTTTATACTAAGGTATTTCATATTTTTTAGGGTCTATAGAAATTAATATTGTTTCTCTCCGGACTTTTTCACTTCTTTCATTCTAGGCATATAGGAAGGCCACAGATTTTTGTACATTTATTTTGTATCCTGCCACTCAGCAAGACTTAACTTCTCTATTAGTTCCAAGAGTTTCCTGGTGGAGTTTTCAGGATCACTCAGGTAAATGATCATGTCATCTGCAAATGGAGAAAACTTGACTGCTTCCTTGCCAACTTGAATCCTTTTTATCTACCTTTCTTGTCTCATGGCTTCAACTAAGACTTCAAGTACAATATTGAATAGAAGTGGTGAGCGTGGACAGCCTTGTCTAGGTCCTGATCGAAATGTCAATGCTTCAATTTTTTCCTCATTGAGTATAACCTTGCTGTAGTCTTGTTGTAGATAGCTTTTACTATATTGATAAAGATTCCTTCCATTCCAACTGTCTCTAGGGATTTGATGATAAAAGTCTGTTGGATCTTGTTATTTCTGCATCTATTGAGAGTTTCATGTGGTCTTGAATTTTGGACTGGTTTATATAGTGAATTACGTTTATTGATTTGCGCATGTTGAACCAACCTTGTGTGCCTGGGATAAAGCCTACTTGATCCCTGTGAATGATCTTTTTGATACATTTTTGAATCTGAATTGCTAAGACTTTGTTGAGAATCTTTGCATCTGTGTTCATAAAAGAGATTGATCTATAGTTTTCTTTTTAAGTGTATTTTATTGGGTTTAGGGATTAAGACAATATTAGCTTCATAGAAAGAATTCGGTAGTGTTTCTTCCTTTGCTATTTGAAGGAACAGTTTAAGGAGTATTAGTGTTATTTCCTCCTTAAATGTCTGGCAGAACTCTGTGCTGAAACCATCTGGTCTAGGACATTTTTTGGTGGGAAGATTCGATATTGCTTCATTGATTTCTTCATATGTTATAGGACTATTCAAATAATTCAAAACTTCCTGATTCAATTTAGGTAAGTTATGCTTACTTAGGAATTCATCCTTTTCTTTTGTGTTGTCAAACTTCACAGAGTATAAGTTTTTGAAGTATGATGTTATAATAATCTGGATTTCTTGGATATCTGGATTGATAACTCCATTTTCTTTTCTAATTTTGTTAATTTGTGTTTTCTCTCTCTGGTTTTTGGTTAATTTAGCTATTGATTTTTTCAAAGAACCAGGTTTGTGACTGGTTTGTTGTCTGTATCATTTTCCTTATCTCAAATTCAGATATTTCTCCCTTATTTTGCTAATGTCCTCTCCTTTATTGCTTTTGGGATCAGATTGCTCTAGTGTCTCCAAAGGTTTAAGCTGCATTGTTAAGTTATTTATTTGTGATATTTCCATTATTTTATGTAGGGATTAAGAGCGATGAACTTACCTCTTAGGACTACTTTCATTGTGTCCCAAAGATTTTGATAAGTTGTATTTTCATTATCATTCGCTTTCAGGAAATCTTGAATTTCCTTTTTAATTTCTTCCTGAATCCAATTCTCATTCAGAATCATAGTGTTTAGTTTTCAGGATTTAGAGTATTTTCTGTTTGTTGTGTTGCAGAGGTCAAGCTTTAGCCCATTGTGATCTGTTAGGGTACAGGCAGAATTTCAGATTTCCTTTATATGTTGAGATAAATTTTGTGGCCCAATATGTGGTCTATTTTGGAGAAAGTTCCATGTGCTGCTGAGAAAAATGTGCATTCTTTGGTGTGTGTATGAAAAGGTCGATACAGATTTGTAAGGTCCATTTCATTAAGGGTTTGATTAAGTTCCAAAGTGTCTCTGCTAAGTTTTTGACCTGTTGATCTATCAAATGTTGAGAGGGTAGTGTTGAAATCATCAAGAATTATTATTTGGTGGTTGATTTCTCACTTTAAATGCTGTAGGGTTTGCTAAATGAATGTGGAGGGGCTTGTATTAGGTGTGTATATGTTCAGTATTGTGAAGTCTTCCGGTAAATTGTACCTGTGACTAAAATATAGTATCCATTTGTGTCTCTTATGATTTTTTTTTGGTTTGAAGTCCACTTTGTCTGAAACCATAATGGCTACACCTGCCTGTTTCCTGGTTCCATTAGCTTGCAGAGTTTTGGATCAGCCTTTTATTTTTAGAATGTGCTTATCTTTTGTGGTGAAATGAGTCTCCTGAAGTTAGCATATTGATGGGATATGATTTTTAATCCAAGTTTGTAATCTGTGTCTCTTGATGGGTGAATTAATTCCATTGGCATTCAGTGTTAGAATGTAGAAATTATATTTAATTCTGGATATTTTTTATGTTTAGTGGCTTTTATAAGTGATTATTTGGCTTTTAGGTTTTGATGGTATTACACTTCCCTTCTGTCCTCCTGTATATGCTTGTTTTTTCCTTCAAGCTTGATTATCATTTCTAGCAATTTTTGAAGGCCTAGTTTGGTAGACATGTAAGCCATCAAGTTGTCTTTGTGCTGAAAATCTTTTATTTCTCAACTGATCAAGATGGATAGTTTTGCCGGGTATATCATCCTGGGTTGTCATTTTTGCTCATTCAATACTTGAAGTACGTCTCTCCAAGCTCTTCTTGCTTTTACTGTTTCCATTGAGAAGTCATTTGTTATTTTAATAGGTTTACCTTTAAAAGTGTTTTTTTTTTTTCCCTTGAAGCTCTCAGCATCTTTTCTTTGTCTTAACTGTGGAGTGTTTTGACTATTATTTGCTGTGGTGAGTTTCTATTAAGGTCATATCAGTTTAGTGTGTGGAATGGCTCTTGTATTTGGATGGGCCTCTCATTCTTTAGATGAGGGAAGTTTTCATTTATGATAATTTGAAAATTTTCCTCAGGTGTTGTATTATGGGATTCTTGCTCTGGTATTCCATGAATGTGCATGGTATGCTTCCTCAGGGTGTCCCATCATGCTTGAATATTCCTCTAAAGTATTTTTTGACTTTAACAACCTCTTCCATTGAGTTGGTTAATACTCTCACTTTGTCTTCAAGATCTGAAATTCTATTTTCTGCTTTGTTGGTTCTGCAGATAAAACTCTCTGTTGAATTCTGGGTTGAAGATAACTTGTGTTTTAGTTCAATTTTAATTTCTGCCTGATACTGTTTTAACTTCTCTATGCCTGTTTTTTACCTGTTTTTCTCAACTCCTCCAAGTGTCTGTTGTGTTCCTGTTCAAAACGGTTGATGTGTTTATTTTACTCTTTCCAGATTTCCTCTTTAATAATATTGATCATGGTAATGATCATGATTTGAATATCATTTTCTTGGGCCTGGCTTTCTTTGTTATTTTGTGTGAATTTGTTCTGGTTAGAATCTATCATTATGGTCTTAATTCATTTGGTGGGAGATTTGTTTTCTTGGATTTTGTTTCTCATGGATCTGTATTTTGATTTGGGCATTGTTGTTTTGTCTCGTAAGACCTTTCCGTTTCCATGTTTTTGGTTGATCTAATTAAGTTGGTTTTACTACTATCAGGCAGTTATTACCAGTGTTTGCCTTGGAGTTTGGTATGTTTTCCTGTTGTTATTGTTATTTCCTAGATGATACTATTAGTCTTTTAGTACATCATTTAGGTCAAGTTTAGTAGACAGGGGGTGAATATTAATAAGGTAGTGCACTTTTACTATTTATTACATTGGTGATATGTGAGGGTGAGTGGTATAATTCTTGAAGTTGTATGTATTTTGGGGGAGGGTATATGTAAAAGTTAATCTACAGTGATTTGTAATTGAAAGGAGAAGGACGGTAAAAAGGGGGTTTCCTAGTCTTTGGGATGTATGTGAAGAGTCTCTTCCATGTGATCAGATGATTTTATAGGACTTTAGATGTATGACCTTTATCCCCTAGAACTTTGCTCGAGTTTCCTTTGGACTCTGTTGAATTCTGAGGAACAGTGTGTTCTTCCTGAACCAGGAGCAAGGGTCCCATGTGGACCTAAGGGGCAGAAGGTCGATGGAATGTGGCGTGCTTCACTGGGGACCTGGGGCATGACCTGCACAAGTTCAGGGCAGACTGGGTATTGCTCAGGCTGGCTGGAGGGGAGAGCTGGGATGAGTGAAAACACCTGGGGGCTGGTTGAACCTTACCTGGGAAGGCATACCTCGAGTGAGCATCCTGTCCCAGGCAGTGGAAGGGGCAGAGAGCACCCTTGTATTTCAAAGGATGCAATGTGAATGTCATATAAAGTGCCTATTTTTTTAAAAAAATTGCCTGTGTGCATGCATGTATGTGTGTACACAAGTGTATAAGAGGGAACAATAAGTGTGTGTTCCAGTGGATGTCCATGGATGACATGCGGAATCATCCTCCATCCTGAATTGTCCTACCTGCTTACTGCTCTTCTCTGGAGTTTCCCAAGTCTCTGTCTTCCAGGGCCAAAACTACAGGCTTTTGCTATTTCTGCCTGGCATTTGTCTATTTTCTTTTAGTTTTATATTTGGTGTTATTACATCATGAATCATTATTTTAAGGAAATAATGATAACTTCTTATAATTTGACATTCATTATTTCCATTATCATTTAGTGTTTTAATGGAGAAATTACTTTTAATTCCTAACACTTTTTTTAAAAAATATATTTTTTATTATTTATTCAATTGTGCCTGTGTGCGTGTATGCACTTGTGTGTATGTATGTATTTGTCTGTATGTGTGTATACAGAACCACTGAGGAATTTTGGAACCACCATGGACCGCCTCCACCTCCTCATTGTTTACTCTGCCCCGAGATTCACAGGCTCCATCCTACCAGAACCAGAAAACCAGGCGGCCCCTGCTTCTGCCCAGCATCTATATGTGGTGTCTAGGATCCAAACTCAGGACCTTGTGCCTGCAAGGCAGAGGCTTAACTCCAGCCCCAATTCCTGACACCTTTTATGTTTAGTGGCTTGCAGAAGTGTGTCTTTTAGGTTTTGTTGGTATAATTCCATTCTATCCTCCTGGATATGCTTGTTCTTTTCTTCAAGGTTGAGTATCTTTTCTAGCATTTTTTGAGGGCCTGGATTGGTAGACATGTAACCCTTAAGTTTGTCTTTGTGCTGGAAAACTGTTCTTTCCCCCTTGATCATGACTGATAGTTTTGCTGGGTATATCAGCCTGGGTTGACATTTTTGCTCATACAATACTTGAAGTATATCACTCCAATCTCTTTTTGCTTTTAATGTTTCCATTGAAAATCATTTGTTATTTTAGTACGTTTATCTTCAAAAGTAACTTTTTTTTTCCCTTGAAACTCTCAGCACCTATTCTTTGTCTTGAATGTGGAGTGTTTTGACCATTATTTGCCATGGTGAGTTTCTATTTTGGTCTTATCTGTTTGGGGTGTGAAAGCCTCTTGTATTTGCATGGGCCTCCCTTTCTTTGGATGAGAAAAGTTTTCCTTTATGATAAATTGAAAATTTTCCTCAGGTGTGGTATTTTGGGATTCTTGTTCTAGTATTCTTTGAATGCACATGTTAGGCTTCTTCAAGGTGTACCATGACTCTTGAATATTTCTCTCAAGTACCTTTTTGACTTTAACAACCTCTTCCATTGAGCTGGTTAGTTCTTCCACTTTGACTTCAAGATCTGAAATTCTGTTTTCTGCTTCATTAGTTCTGCTGATAAGATTCTGTTGAGTTCTGGGTTGAAGATAACTTGTCTTTTAGTTCAATTTTATACTCTGCTTGAGACTGCTTTAACTGCTTTATGCCTTTTTTTCTGTTTCTTGGTTTGTTTTTCTCATCTCCTCAAAGTTTCTGTTCTTTTCCTGTTCAAAGTAGTTAATGCTTATTTAGTAGTTAATGGTTATTAAATTCCTTCTGGATTTCCTCTTTCATAGTATTGATCATGGTAATGATCAGACTTTGCAATTCATTATCTTGGGTTTGGCTTTCTTGGCTATTTTCTGTGAGTTTCTTCTGTAATAACTTCTTAATTATTAACATCACCCAGAGATTGAATTACTTGAGTCTGTGCGGTCAACTCACATGCAAAATAAGACTGTGACAATTGCATAGGTGAGACCACAATCACCGTGTCAGTAAGCCGTTGTTGAAGGTTATGGCTGCTGTTGTCACACAGTTTTTGGAAAAGTGCATCCCACTATCCTTTGCCCTGTATTCTGTCTCCTGTCCCCTCTTCCAAAAGTGCCTTTGAATCTTTAGGGGCGCCATAATAGACTTTTTTCAATAGTTCATTGGCAAAATACTTTGAGGAAATTGGAATTTCTATGCTATTCTTTTCATAAGCAGACTGAACTTATTAATGGTTTAAAAAACTTATTTTCAATATTTTAAAATTTTAACACATTTGAATGTCACAGTCCATTTATTAAATAAAACATAGTCACATGTATGAATATACTGAACAAAACCAAAAGCTATGGTGCTTCCTGAAAGAAATTCAGAAGGAAAAATAAATGGAAGCTTTAGGATAAATGAATAGAAACATGCAAACACCAAAATCATCCGTCAAAAAAAAAGAGGATGAAGGCCCAATTTAGGAATACAGAAAAAAGAAAAGGCCCAATGTGTTTCAGGGCTTTGGCTACTCATTTCTGGTATAAATGATTCTGATTGGATTCAACACACCTGACTATTTCCTGGGGGGCACTGTATTATTATTTCAGATATGGAGTTTTTGGGCATTCGGGAGGTATGGGGAGAAGTGTCCTATTTTCACCTGGAGTCCAAAGCCTTGTGGGAAATTACAGCTGTTGAGAATGTCATACTTTGCATCTCCCTTTATTTTCTGATCCATATTCACTGGGTCTCCAATGGGGTTAGTATATGTGGCTTTCTTCAGAAAGGTATCTGAAAGAGATGCACCCTTTTATGATAACTTGCTAACGCGTTAAGACCTCTAAAGTGATGTGGGGGATATCTGCATCCATTTTAAGCTGCTATTCCAAGGCTGTAGAGATAGTTTGGGGGTTAAAACCTTTGCCTCCCAAGCAAAAGGACATCGATTTGGATCTCCGGAGCCTACATAGAAATGACTCATAGATATGGTGACAGACTGAACTGTCCCTGTAAGTCAGAACATGGGAAACACCAGAGGAAGGTAATAAGGATTTAGAACAATCCAAGATTGCTACCAAGATCACCCTGAGCTTTGACAGGTACACATTGCTAACTTCTACACATACATATGCACAACCCATATCTACACATGCAAAACATATTTGAATTTCCTATTCCAAAGACAACATTTCTCTGAGCAAAACATGCAAAGAAGTGAATGAAGTCAAAGAGATATTTTATCAAAATTTCGTTTACGTTTCTCTGATGTTAATTTCTTGTAAAGGGAAGTTAATAAAGGAAATTATCATCAAATTATAATAAATTAATGAGGTAATGAGATAAATGTTATCTTCTGTTATTGTTTTGAGAATATCAACTAAGAAATTGAGTTCCTCACAGGACATACATTTGGAAGAATTACTTGGGACAATTTATGCAAATTTTCCACCATATTTATGGATGTACTTTGGAACTTAAGTAATGTCTTCTATGTTTCACATTTAAGAATTTCATGAAAGAAAGTTAAGACTACATTTCAGATATTCCAAGTACTAACTATGGTGTGGAAGTCCAGTGTACCAAAATCACTGACCATCCTTTCAAAAGGATGCTGTTACATTACATGCTTTCTTGTTCCTGAAGAACCTAGAGTGAGTTCCTTTGAACCAAGAAAATTTCAATTCAAAGGAAGATCCCCAGATATTTATGCTTGCACATGACATGTAAGGATGTGTCATGGTGAAGACATAAAACATCATTCTTTGGAAAACAGCTTACCTGCAAATATTTATGTATGAATTCGGTCCCATATCGCACTGCCTGATTGTTTACTTGGTGAAGAAACATTTCATGCAGGCTCTAGGTCACCCCATAAATTCCATTACATAAATTGTGACACTCATCACTCATGGCCATATCAAAGCTGCATCCAAGTAACCACTACAATGTAGTGTTAGATGAACAGTTATGGAGTGTCTTTTTGTAAGATTTTAAGAGATAATATTTATAATGCATCGACCCCAATCTCTCCGGAAAGTTATCTTTTGGTTATTGGGCAATTTCCATTTTCTGAATAAAATCTTTCAATCTTGAAGCCGTGGTCTGCAAAAGTGAAAGTCCCATGGAATGAGTCAGGGCTGAAAACTCTCCTTCTTGTAATGATATCCCACCACAGTGAGGTGGTCATCCAGATTTTCTGCATGCCTAAATGTCATAGTTGGGCACAGGCGTCAACTCGACAGTTGAAGGTTTGAGTTCTGGGCACACTTGTGGAGAATTAGTAGTTGAGTTAATCCCAGAGCCAACCTGAAAGAGATTGTCTAGCTGATGGGGAAGGCCCAGTCTACAGTGAGTAGTATTAGGCCTTGGAATAAATCATGGAGAGCTTGTTGAGAGAGTTGGCATCTTGTGTATACTTGGCCAAACATGGTGGTCTGGCAAGTAAGCCGTTATGTGGTGATGGCATCATGGCAAGTTTCCTCTGTGCTGGTATTGGTGCGTGTTCTTCCTTCAAGCTAGAATAACAGGACTATCAGTAAGAAAATAAATCCCTTGTTCCCTTAAGCCTTTTGATGGTCATTTATTAGCAACCATGCAAGGGAAAATGCAACAGAATTTGGTAGAAAGAGTGGGGTGTTGCTGGTAAATCTGACTATGTAGATTTTGTGGATTTTGAATGGTTTCATTTGACAAAGTTGGAAACACTTGAAGGTTTTCACTTTACGCATTACAAATACCATCCTTCAGAATTTAATGGGCCATTTGGACAATGAGAATAGTGAGAGAATTGTGGATTATTTGGGCCCAATTTTTGATGAGGGAAACAAGGACTTTGTGAAGTTGAATTTGAAGATGATAGACTGGTTTATTTGACAGGGGAGAGCTCTGTTGGTGGCCATGAAGCTCTGGATATGGAAAGGGCTGGGAGTAGAATATCTGCTTCTGTTGAAGAAATGAGTATCAGTGAAGGAGAACCTAGTGACTTGCATTGGGATGGTGGAAGACATGAAAACGACCATATGGCAAGTTCGTGGTTGAAAACCCAGATTCTTTCAGGGGCTGAAAGTCCAAGTTAAAGCTGTTTCTCGCCCTTTGGAAGTTTGGCTGCCCAGAAGAGGCTTTTCCAGCATCAGAGCACAAGCTTTGGTGCAGCTCTGGATCAAGTGGATCAAACTGCATTTAAAACTTTCTTCAGAGTCTGGCAGTGTCTGCTAGGTGGTATTGGTTTTGGCAAACGATTTGAGGGGCTCATGGAAAGTAGCAACAGCTTGGTACCAAGTGGCAGGTGTAGAGTTCCTATGAGAGAAGGTAAAGCTTACAGCTGCAAAGGCTAACCCATAGTATTGGAGATGCCAGAAGCATGTGATGTATGCAGAGGACAACTGGGAGTGGAGATCCAGCCTTGTTCACAAGGAACTCCATTTCTATAACTTGAGGTTGCAAACAGGGTCTGGAAATGCCTATAATTATAATCTTTGTGCCACCTTGTCTACATCATGAGTGGCAAAAGATGGACATTGAAGTACAGGATACAATGATTTGCTGACTTAATTTTAATGCAATATTTTCTTATTATGTTATGATACTTCTATTTTGATGTTTTATCTTGTTGAAGTATTTAACATTTTGATTTCATAGACTCTTATAGTTAAAATATTTGAGGTATTTTTTAGGACTTTCAATTTAAACAGTTTAAATAATTGAACTTTTTTTTTCATTTTAGACAACATATTTATTTTGAAATTTCAAATAACATTAGGAGAAATTTATCTTTCATGTTTACTGGTAGGCATGGGTTAAAAGGGGGTTCTAAAACACCGCTAGATCCACAGATACTTACACATCTGTTAACAGCAGCACTATTTTGCTCCCTTCTCAAGACTGCCATTTTACAAACAAAGCTTTACAACCTAAATAGAAAAGAACCATATAGCAACTCTAAGCTGAAGAGCTTTCCTAACTTCCTCCAGGGCTCCTTTGGTCTTCAGGGCTATCCCTCAGGGGCCTGCTTCACCGCTTCACCCCAGGCCTGCCCCAAATGGAGCACCCATCTTAGCCAGTGTGCCCACAACTAAGGTCACAACCTCACCATATCCAAGTAAGAACAGATGCTACCTCAGAAATATAAATAAGTCACACAATTATGCTATCAGTAATTAATAAATACAGATATAATAATTTAATGAGATGACATTATCAAATATACACACAGAAAATTGAAACCAGAACTCGCCATAGGTTAAAACTGAGGACTAGCAAGACACTTAAACATAGCATAATTAATTTTGCTCACTTTATTAATATAAAACATACTAATAGAATATTAACTTTCAATATAATCAAAGTTTAAAATAAGCTGTCACTCTTCATAAACAAATAACATTCTCTTGACTCGTCTCTTAGTTGAATGATTCTCTATTAGTACAGTTTTTTTTTAAGTTTATCTTAAACTGCTGTATGATTTCAATGAAATTTCCTAGCTTTTGCTTACTGAATTTTCTTTTTGTCAAAATATTTCCTGCAAAATAATGCATTTTTCTAAGCCTTCTACTTAACTTAGCTGCTTAATGACATCATTGTTTCTAAAATATGAATGTCCCATATTCTTCATATAACAGGAATCCTTTAGAGTTCAAATGGCAGGAAACAGGGAAGAACATACAACACCAATGCACTTGTATAACATATAAAGCTTGAATTATGTTCTTAAATAATTCCATCTTCTTCACAGATGTTACATTGTTAGAAGATCTCTTCAACTTTTCTCCAGTAGAACCCTTGGTCCCCAGTTAGAAAAAGAGATGCAGGGTAGTAGTCGTCCTTAAACAGTTCACTCAGTCTGGAAAGACTCAAGAGACAGCCCACTTCTCATGAAGAATCCCAGAAAATAAAATGCCATGGACAAGAGGGACAATTTTCAATTCTGAAGGCCTAACAAAAGAATATTTTTAGAGAAAGAATAATCTCTGTCCTCAGAAAATTTACTACAGTCAAATATCAAGTTAACACATGGAAGTAATATTTCTGTAAGTTAAAAGTCATCATAAATTTCAAGAATTCAATTTCAAGTTACAAAAAAACCTAGATGTGGCACAATTCTACTATGAACCATTGCATTATATTTTTTTCAAAAAGCACACATTAATCAAAACTGATACATCACCCAAACCTTTTGATTTCAAATATAACTGAAGGAAATTATTACAAATTCTGAATAAACAAGCATCATACATGGACATGAGTCATTTCAGTATAAAAAAAAGTAATTTCAATGAAATTAAGTCACCTCTGATTAATACAACTTCATGCATGTGGAAAAATAGTTTACGTTCACTTTAAGAATAAGCTTCATAGCAAACAAATACAGCATTTATTCAATAAGGAATATTAAAATAATTCCAGTTAGAAAATAAAATAATTTCAATCAGATATATAATTTGTCACATACATACACTCCAAAACCCCCTGAATTTAAATAGGAAATTTACAGAACATCTTTTTAAGGTATGTCTTAGGAAAAGTGAATAAAATATTATTTTAACTAAGGAGAATATGCATACATATACACATTTATTTGACCTGTGTGCAAAAATTTAATACAGAGAAAATTATAATTTCAAAGTTTTCTGGGCTAGACATCAGTACGTAAGTCAAAACACTTACCTGCCAAATATGAACGGCTTGAGGTATTCCCAATGCAGAAGTAATCAACTTAATGCTAAATATCACAAGAATGAAAGCAGTGACTTCGAGCGCTTAGCACTTACTTCTGATCTACAGTGAAGACAGAGAGTACATCTGCCAGGCAGTTTTCCCATTTCAACTACATTCCTTTTCCCTCAGGAAGAGTAGGCTTCGAAGGAAGCGATCACATAGACCCACATATTTCAAGTGACTTGTGATCTTGAACTCAACATTTTCACCAAATGAAAAGGAATTTAAAATTCTTCTATCCAAGACCTCCCTGACCTCTTTAGACATGAGCATTAACTTCTGTGCCAGAAAAGGTAAGCAGCCCTTTGAAGTCACAGCCACACTTAACAAAGAACTTACAAAAGAAGCCGATGCATGAGCTACCTCCACACAGAGGTACTTGAGCCTTTGCACATGACACATGAAAACAATGAAGTGTTTTATTTGTATTTGGTCTTTCTTCAATCTTTTTGTAACTGAATCCTGCAAAGTTAGCAAGTGATTACATTCATACATCTCATAACCCCTTCTTTCACACAGCAGACATGCAACCATGTGGCATCACATGCCAATATAGCATGACCAACACCGCCTACGTGGTTAAGCAGTAGATGCAGTTCACATGAAAAAAGGCTCTATTGCATCACATGGCCTGTCCCAAAAAAAAGCAAACATTAGAATGCCATTTTAGCAGTTTCAGTATGATCAATATAGCTAAATTTTTAATACCCATCATATATTTTCATAAGTCATCCATACGTGAGAAGTGAAGGACAAAGGCTGTTTAAAAAAAAAAAGGTTATGTGCCAACTTCAAAATGACATACTAACCAGACATCAGCATTCAAAAGCTAGGGTGAAGAGATGTGGCTTTGATGCACATGCAGTAGATTTGTGTTCAGAATATAAAATTAAATGGTAATGTCAGCAGTATTACTACTGTTTCTGTAATTATGATTGATTACTAGCAGTACAACTCCCAGAAGGAAGGAGATGGATCCAATAGTGATGTAAGCAATCCCCAAAAATGTTTTTTTTCCTCCCATCCATGAAATGGTGCTCAAAATCATCCATTTTCGACCATCAAAAGTATGTACAGGATAATTGTATGTGATATTCAAGTAGTACTGTCCAGCTGGCAATGTTGGACGTAGCTCACCTTCCCCTTCTATAAGATGATACAACTTACAAAAAGTAGGTAATGCTGCAGTACGCATCCAAACAATAAAGTCCTCATTTATGAATCCATTATTATCATCCTCAGAATCTAGCATATACACTGGTTTAAGCCAGTTTACTGGCTTAGTAGTACCTTGAAATTTTTCCATGAGGCTTCCTTCTCCAGGTGGATTTCTGAATTTCACATTTTATCTGTCCACCAAACAATGCCTTTCTTTATCAATTTAATAGGCGTAGGTGTGGGATCAGATTCATTGGCAATCATAAACAATTCTAATGTATCATTAAACATGCTGTTGGCAATAGCTCCACAAGGAGCAATTGGTTTGTCCTCATTTCTTCGATAAGGCTCACATTCCTTACTTAGATTAAGCAAAGCACTAGGATCCCCATTTAACTGGCTATCATGTTGAGATTTCACGTAACAACGATGATTTTGATAGAAATTAGACAAGCCATAATACATAAATACATTGCCCTCAAATGACTTATCCAGTGTGAAGTTAATTGTACAAATGCAAGGTGTCGCATCTGGAAGCAAACATTTATTGCAGGGACTGGAAGGCTCTGTTCTGGTATAATCAATCTCGATCTCACGGATGTTGTTGGAGGTGACGAAGATGCCGATGCCAATGGGGATGAAGATGAGGCCGATGATGAAGAAGGTGGGCAGCACCAGTGCCGGCTGTCAGGATGGGCTGCCAGGCGGGCAGCCGTTGCTGCTTGAAGGCCGTGTTATCCGGTCTCCGGGTCTTGGCCGGACCCCCTGCCGCGCACGGGGGTCCGCCGTCCACTTCGTCCTTCGCGTTATAGTTCATCGTCATCGGCCCCCGGGCTTGCGGCTCGGCCGCGACCAAGTGGAGCCGCCTGCCGACCCCGACCCGAGCCGCGCAGGCGCTGCCGCCCCGCGGACGGGCGGAAGGGGTAAATAATTGAACTTTTAATGACAAAACATTTTAAAATTTGCCTATGAGAACTTTTAGAGATTTAGAATTGATAAAATTTATATTAAATGAATTTATATTTATATGAATTTATATTTTTAAGATAATTTTTAACATCTGTGGGGACAAAGATTGAAGGTTACAGTTTAAAAGTGCTATGTTTTTGTGTCAAGTTGACAAGGAGTATTGACAAAGGGTGGAGTGTCATAGTCGGGCACAGGTATCAACCTGACGGTTTCAGGTTTGAGCTCTGGACACATTTGTGGAGAATTAGTGGTTGAGTTATGCCCAGAGCCTACCTAAAAGAGATCGTGTAGCTGATGGGGAAGGCCCAGCCTATGGTGGGTGGGATTAGGCACTGGAAAAATCATGGAGAGGTGGTTGAGAGAGTTGGCATCTTGTGTACACTTGGCCAGACATGCTGGTCTGGCAAGTAAGAATCGTCCCTCCCTCAGCCATTATGTGGTGATGGCGTAGCCACTTGCCTTAGCCCTGAGGTAGTTTCATGCACTCCCTTCAAGCTGGAATATAGACTATGGCAAGACTAACAGTAAGAAAATAAATCCCTTGTTCCCTTAAGGCATTTGACAGTCATTTATCAGGAATCATGCAGGTGAACTGCAACAACAAGCAATCCCATGATCTAAATCCCGCTTCTAGAGTAGAGATCATGTCATCATAAATGACGATGATATTTGCTGATAACATCAGAATTTGACTGTAATATATCTCAGTCTTTGTTGTTTATAACTACCTGTTTTCATAGATCATATTCACAAAAGCCAAGGAGATTCTATTTTTTTCCATTTTTCCTTTGAAATGTGAAAGAAATTGGGCACCTTGGTTGTCATCTGTAATGACCAGCCCCATCCAATGCCAGCTGAAATGAAGCATCAAAGAGACTATAGCAAGGGTCAGAGATGTGTCTTTGAGAACCATCTTATACACATAAGGAAACTGGTCATGGTTTGTCAGGATAAAATGAAATGGTACAAAGAATATCTGAAGTAACATGAGTGACAGGAAACTCACTATAACATCTGATGCAAAGCATTGTCTAGCTAAGGCAGAATGGATCATTTCTTTCCCTAGTTAAATGACTGTCTTACTTCCCACTATCTAGAGTATCGCTTGAATATCTCCATATTTTAAAGTATTCAAAAGCATGTTTCCTTAGTCTCTTCATGACTTGTCAAGCAAAGAAACGTTCATGGCTCATCAAGTCCACATTTCTTTTGTGATCATTAGAAATACATAGACATAACCCTAGGTCCCTCCTCGTGTTCTCTGTCAACTTCTGAGAGTCATATTAGAATGCCTATATTTTCATCAGGGTCTATTGCTGGGGTGATTTTCCCAGGCACACACTGTGATGACTCCAGGCCACCCGGTGGAGAAAGGCGAATGTGCTGCAGGCCCTTTACCCCTTCACCCAAATCCAGGGGACTCCAGACACAGTAGGGTGTCTGTCAAGGCGAGACTCATTCACTCACTCATTCACTCACTCAGTTACACAGCTCTTGGCTGTGATGATGAAGATAAGTAAAGCCTGACCGGCCGCACCTCTGCCTCAGCACTGCAGAAACTGGGCCATGGACGAGGAGTTTGTCAGAGCAAGATCTCAGTTTATTGGGGATAACAAATCAGCTTATATAGACAAAGAATCAGAGTGCACGAAACAGGCAGCCAGTTACCTTAATGGCCAGTACAGCACACAGGCTGCATAGGTCAGACTAAACATATATCTATGTTGGCTCCTATAAGCCAATTAGGACTCTCTGTAATGTGATCAGGGTTACACCTAGGACACTAGCTCCCAGCGCCACCTTTGGTCCCATGTGCTAAGCCATACCCTGCTCATTCCCTCCCAGACCATTATTCCTGGGCAGGCCCAACAGTCTACATCATGCAGCCTCACCTACAGAATTAAGAATAGATGTAGGAGTGTCGCTGTTCTGGCAGATGTTGTCCACTTTGTTCCTGTCAGTATTATGTCACATGTTTCCTTTTTGCAGGTGTAGTTGAAGAATCTTTCCAGAGTTTAACAGAAAATGTAGCTTGTTGAGAAATGCCATTGTGATATCACAACCTTCCCAAGTAACTTAAATGATAAAGTCACATTGGGCAAAAGGTTAAGGTTCCTGTTGATCTCCATCATGGCAAAAAGCACAACAGGATAAATTGTACTTCAAGTATGACAGACGGAAATGAAGTATATTGATCATTATACATGTGGAGCTGACCACATTGCAACCAAATAACATGAACTTTGTGCACTAAAGTTTTTTCCCCCTGAACTTCTGCAATGCTAACACTCTCCTTTTGGGAGCTAATAAGCATTGTTGAATTCTTAGGGGTACATCATATATAAGTGATATTTGTCAGTGTGAAGATATGTATTGTATTATTTCTGAGTCTTGGAATGTCAGGAAAACATGTACCACTGTGCTATTTACAAAGGAGTATATGTACACTTATCAGAGGGCAAATCTCTCAGTGTCTTTGCATTGGAATTCTTTAAGCAGAAATATTATTAAAGGAGTGATTTCCTTGAGATATTCAGTTTATGTTATTCATAAAATATCCATGTTTCCAATGATGAAAAAGAAACCATAGTTTTAATATGTTCTCAACACTTACTTTCATAAGCTCTTTTCTACCATAGGTAAAGAAAATAAGACACATTTCTTTCCTCTAAGTCTTAATTTTCTTACATTTCTTTTCTTTGTGTACTTAGAATTATAAATGTTGGTAAGATGATTGTTACAATTTCTCTTTGGTCATTTGAGCATTACTCCATTTTGTGTTAATGGGTGTCCTGGAATCAATGCTGTGTGAATGTTTGATATGTGTATATTAAATGTGTCTGTGTCCATAATGGATGGATATGAATGGACGGATTCATCCAAGATTTACATGATAATGATTTATTTTTATTTACTACCAAAAACATTACTTGCTGAGAAAAATCTAGATTCCAAAAAGTTCTCAGACATGTGTCAGTAGAGACAATGTTGAGGATGCTAAGTGGGACACACTCTCAAATACATGCATGCACAAACACAGGCACACAGATAGGCACATATACACACATACAGACACACATAGGCATACACATAGGCACATGCACAAAACACATATACAGATAGACAGACAGACAGATACACATAAAAAAACACATGATATGTCTTAAATGGGTGGTGTGAGGGCAAGTTCTAGAAGTGGGGACAGTGAGATATAATAGACACAAAAGCAGACAGTTGAACGGTTAAGAAAACTGGGGACCAGCAGGCTCATAATCTCCCAAGAATCTTAGCTCCATTAACTTTTAGTTACTTTAAGAACAAGGTTACAGATAAGCTACAAGCTATGTAAGCATCATTGCCTTGTGAGTTATCAGAAGATTATGTATGGGAGGGACCAGATGATCTTTTTAAGGCAGACCTTAACTTTAGGAAGAAAAATGTAGTTTAAGGATGTCTTGACCTTAAATTAGACAAACAGCATGTCCTAGCTTTAACATGGGCCTGGACTGTGATAAGCATTTCTTTTTTTGAGCAACTGACTTCACAATTTGAAAATTCAAAGATATTTTCCACAAATTCCAAAGAACCATTGATCTGCAACAGGCAAAGATATGCAAGGGAGGAAGTTTTTCAGTGGGAAAAGCAGAGGGAATGGTATCATGGAAACATGACATAAATTCATTGAGAGCTTTCCTTGAAATTGTCAAAGAATAATGAAGAACAAAAATAAAGTATTGCATGTGCACAAAAATGATCACAAAGATGTAACACACATCTAATCATTATTTTATGCAAAACGGCACAAGCAGAGACTAAGAACAATGCACATTTAATGTAATTCTGCTGTATAAATAGAGGATGTGGTCACATTTTCCTGATGACTTTCATGATTACACATTTATGCTTTACACTTTCCATTTCTTATTTTATTAGAAATATTTCCAGTTACACTTTGCATCTTGCTGTTGATAAACTGATGTAGTGTGGCAGTCCCCAGCGATCACAGTTCCGTCCTGGAGGCCGGTCCAGCGGGTACCTCCACAAGGGGGATCAGGGAAAGTTGAGTGCAATGTCCTCCCACTCCCAGTCCTCCTTCCCAAGGACAATCAGACACGACAGGGAGTCTAGTCAAGCAGGAACTCGTTTATTGCAAGTCCGTAGCCATATTATAAAAGTAGAAACCCCAATGGGAATTCCAGGTTAGGGAACGGGCAACCAATCATCTTAAAGATCAAGCCAGCATGCAGGCTGTATGTAGTGAAATTTTCCTCAGAACATCCTGAGCTACTCCCTCCTGACTTCCTCCATCCTGAGCTGTTCAAAACATCCTGAGCTACCCTCCAGATTTCCTCCATCAAAACATCTTTGTCCATCCTTGCCAGATTATTGAGGTCACCTAGACTGAGGCCCTCACATATCCCCCTTTTTTGTTTTGTAATGAGATGGGCTCAAAAGGTTGTCCCTCAAATGAACCCCAGAGGAGCAGCTCATGAATGTGGCTACACCCTTACAGTATTCATCTCTATTGAGGAACCTGAGCAACCTCTTGGAGGGCCAATTGTATCCAAGTATCCTAAGGGCCTCCAGTGGCTGTCTCCTCTAGGATCTGTGCAAGAATAATCATCTTTTGTTGTGGAGTATGATTATGGTGTATATAATCTAATAGCAAAATAAGTCCAACAATACAGGGCATGGGCAGTCCCAACCCATCAGAATTATTTACATAGCTACAAAGCAATCCCAACTCCTCAAGTTCTATCCATAGCAGTAGCAAGAGCCTTACAAGTCCATAGCCTTTAAACCTTCTCTGATGACCCATGAGAATAGCATTAAGTATGTCCAGGTGAGAAACACCTCCAAGATGATTTTAGTCTCTCTCTAAAGGTTGAGTTGATCCCTCCAAGCCGATGGATTAGATTGGAAGTAGTCAGGAACAGGATCAAAGTTAGCCCCACAACGATGGTCCCTCCGATGAGTATCAATACAATGGTCCATCCTGTGTTCACCATGGCCTGTGGGGAGATAATAAAGTCTATCTCAAGGGCGATGTTGCCCATGGATCTGGGTAGGTCTGTTTTTCTTTTTTTCCCTTCTTCTCCCTTTTATGAGTATTTGTCAAGAACCTGCTGAGCCTGTTGGATAGCCACCATTCTTTTTATCTTTATTAGTCTTTGGTGGGGTCTGACTCTGGTTGGTCGTGGTCATCTTCCCCCTGACAAAAGAATTTAAGATTTCTAGCAGAAACCCATATGGGATTTGAGCCTCCTATAGGGTAGACACACCTGAAGCCTGGACTCGTTAATAATGCATCTGGGCCCCTCCAATACCCTGTGATGGGGTGTTTCCATCTTACCTGTATTTCTCTGTTCTTATCGCCCCCATTGTTTTTGGAAGTGGATTTTATTTGATTTTTTTGACAACTGAGAATGTTAATAGTGAACAAGGCCATATTTAGTTGTTGGTGGGAGCTTATTCCCCCCTTTTGTTTTTGTAATTGGGCCTTAATGTTTTGATGATTACATTGTACAATAGCTTGGCCCTGTGGGAAGGAAGGAATCCCTGTAGTGTGCTGAATCCCCCATAATGTGAAGAAGTCCTGTAGGCTTTTGCTTATAGAGCATGGTCCATTATCAGTTTTTATCTTTTTTATATATTTATTTATTGATTTATTTATTTTAACATTTTCCTCCCTCCCTCTTCCTCCCTCTGATCCCCCTTCTCCCCTCCCCTCACCCCTCCCTCCCCATCCCACAGTGCCTCCACCGACCAATCTGCGGAGAATCCTTTAATGTGCATGCCAGTCTCTCCTATGGGCCCTCCTCTCTGATGACATACAAGGACCCAGTGGCATTTCCCTGGACCCTTTCCTGTGTTCCCCTTAAGCCTAGGAACACTACTGTGGCTGCCAATCCCTTGCCTCCAAGGATCTTGGTGCCTTTAGCAAATGCTAGACTTTGTGGGGTCAATAGTGTGTTCGACATTGCACAGGGCATGCGAAGTCCAATTATGATTGCTTCGGCCCCAACTTGTGTGGAGTATCTTGCATATCATTGCTCCTCCCATCCTTGTGCTCTTACAATCTTACTGTCCCCTCTTCCACAAATTTCCCTGAGCTTCAGGATGGGGAGAGATTAGGCTGGCCTAGTTCTAGGTGGTTGATATAGAGTCTCTGAAGTTCTGGATTATGGTTTGTTGATTTTCTTTTGCAGTTTTGCTAATCCTGCAATGCCCTTCACTCAATCCTGATGGGTATTGTATGTCACCCCCTGGCCAGAGATAAAAGCTGTTAAACTAGAGTCTTGATATAAGAGTATATTCAAAGGTAGATGTAATAAAAGTAGGAAATGACAGTGGGGGAGGGGTCAATGACCCATTTGCAAAATGGTTACTTTTTATCTGCCAGACTATATGCCCTCCCCTTCTGGTGAGATCATACCCCCTCAGTTGTAAATGATCAGGAAGGAAAGTCTGTGAACTTAACCAGATGTCACATTACTTACTTGCAATCCTTGATGGAGGCCTATGTTCTCTGCTTTAACATGGTCCCCTCTCTCCTTGTTTCTTGTGTGGCCCTCCTACCCCATCCCTCCTGTTCATAATCCTTGCAATTACTGTAGATATTACAGAGATTTATCTTTGAATTTCTCTAGGTGGACTGGGTTGGTTTGGTACTAGGAGACACCTATTAGGGAGTACATATGGTGCTTAATTTTCTGGGTCTGTGATACTTCACTTAATATAATTGTTTCTAATAGCATCCATTTCCCGGCAATTTCCGTTAATTCATCATTTTTGATGGCTGAGTAGTACTCTATTGTATAGATATACCACATTTTCCTTATCCACTCGTCAACTGTTGGACATTTGGGTTGATTCCATGACTTTGCTATTGCACTGGGTCCTTGCACCTCATCAGAGAGGAGGTCTCAGAGGAGAGTCTGGCATTCACATTAAAGGATGCTCTGGGGATGGGAAGAGGAGGAACTGGAGGATGGGGAGTGAGGGAGGGTAGGGGGGCACAGGACGGTGGGAGGTTGGAGGCAGGGAGGGGTCCGGTGTACCTGTTAAGTTTGTATAAGTAGAAATTTTAAAAAAAGAAAGAAAATAAATACCTTGTTCCCTTAAAAGAATAAAATAAAATAAAATTTAATAAATCAAAAAAGAAGAAAAGTATTTGCATTTGCCCATGTTTGATTCAAAGATGAACATAGTTGCTCTCTCAGACAGGATTAAAATATTACAGTTTCTTATGTCTGTGCTGATGAGTAGTATATATTAATCTCTATAAGTGTCACCCATGACGATGTTCATCAAATTTGTCAGCACTTGGGCAAGGGAACATGAGCATATGACTGGACTGATCCTGCTCACCTGTTATTAAGAAAATACCTTTCAGAAGCAGCCAGAATCAAAGTGCACAATGGCACATGCATTGGCAATAATTTGCAAATACATTTTGAAAAATCTTCAACATAAGAAAATAGAGGTAAATGCAAAATACATTGTAGAAGAATTTTAAATTGTATAAGAAATCCGTATTTAATGATATCAAATACAGACATATTCAGAAAAGCCACAGATGACCCAGTGTGCAACTTTTTGTCTCTGTTCTCCAAAAGTATCTCATGATTGTGACAACTGTGACTCTTTAGTTTTTATTCTTTTTCATTTTCATACATAAATATAGTAAGTTCACTTCTTACTATGCTACCCTTTCTTCATCCTTTCCCACTACTCTCTTGTTTCCAGCCAATTTCCTTCCTACTTTCATGTCTTTTTGAACATGTGCCCCACTGGGTTATATCTGGGATGTCTGTAAAGATGTCTAAGGGGCCTGAGTACTTGTTGGGGCATGAATGAATTACCAGTGGGTAAACCATAGAAGCTCCTTGTCTCTTGACTAGCATCAAGAAGGCAGAAGGTTTCTTGAGATCTTTTTCCTTCCCTGGTGAAAGGTAGATAGCCCAATTACTGTGCAATTCTTGTGGATGCAAACCTTATGGCAGTAAATTAAGGGTGCTCTAAAGAATCTGAAGGGATGTCAACAGTTGATGCTTTTACTGACTTCTCTTTTTGGGCCAAAGGGATGATTATTCTATTAGGACTCTATAAAGGTCCAAATCATTGAGATAATCTGTTGAGTAGAGACCAAATACTTTCCTAACATTATATTTCAAAGTTGTGACTGTAACTATGTCCAAAAGAATGATTCGAACATGCAAAAACCACACAATGTCACATTTGACATTTCTCTTATAACTCTGTTCAAAGTTAGCTGTATGAAACAGGGAACTAAATGGTATTATGATTTGCTATGCATATTATATTAAAAATCATATATTTTATATCACATGTAATTACAGTGCATAACTTAAAACTTCTACAAATATATTTTATACATAATGTAAAATATAAATATCACTGGATAGGAGTGTTCATATATATCCTCAGGTAGGGAATAATGTATGTGACTGCTTCCACAGTGTTTAGGAATTATATGGAGTTTGGAAAAAGCACTGGCAGACATCGCAAGGGAGACATTGTGCAAACGTTTAAACTAGACTCGTGCCAGTGACTCTGAACTTCCCGCTTTGTAAGTGTCATCTAAAAAAGAGAAAAGAAAATATACTTTGATCCATCTGAAAGTGGGAGTGCAGTATTTGGAAATAGTAAGAAAATATTTGGGATGATTCCTGAGTATGGATGTATAGAGGAAATACACTTTGGCAGAGAGTTGGTTTCCTCAGACACAGATCTCTGATGTATTATTTGTGATACTGTAGCAGGCAAGGAAGAAAGGGTTATTCCACTTACCAAGGGTCAAGGAGTTCCTCATAATCTTCTTTTGCTTGCTCTCCAGGAACTGTGAGAAACATGAAGCTGCAGTCACTCTGCATGTCTGTCATTGTCTCTGTTATGGTTCATTCTATAAAAGCACCAACTTTCAGTCAAGTTGGTCAAGTGAGGGGAAGATGAAGGAAAAAGAAGAAAATAATCAAAGGGAATGCTTTCTCCCTGTTTGCTGAGTTGTAAGTCTGCACAGGTTGAAAGCTGCAGTCTCAAATAGATGATTCTATTACCATATCTATGTGTGCCTTGGAATTCTTATTCCTGCTGATGACCTTGGAGTAAACACAAACACCCCCTGATAACAGGTCCTTTTGGGATTCTGTGCCTTTTGGGCCATTGAATCTGAGTTTCATTACTGAGTAAAAAACAAAGGTTGGAAAAAATGTTTTGAGTATCATCTTGTTCTGTTCCAGGTGCTGTGACTTCATCCATGTCCAAAGCATAGTGCTCCAGGGATGTGCTCCTCATGCACAGATTTGATACCAGGCCTGGGTCAACAAGTCATCTGAAGTTTTCTCCGTGGGGTTCATCAGAAGATCCAAAGTAATGCAGGAGTGAAAGAGTCTTAAAGGCTACCTGTCAGTCAAAGTCAGACAGACATGTTAGTAGTGTCATGTCTCCCCATGGTCCATGATAGTTAGGGGCAGTGGCACACACCCAGCATTCAGCCAGTCAAAGAACATTCTCTGTGTGGTCCACACACAAACCTAGGCCAGCTGGCTGTACTGTGCACAATGTGGAAATTTCCTTACTCATGTTGATCCCAATAACATCCATCATCCCTCAACATTAATGCAGAGAAGAAGCTTCCTTTTTTAAAATTTTTTTCCATCATACAAACTTGATAGGTACCCCATTCCCCTACCTCCCTTCATCTCTCCCTGAATCCCTTTGCTCCCTGTCTGCTATTTCCCATCCTTTCCCCCCTCCCTCCCTTTTTCCTATTGTCCCCCCTATCACTGGAGCATCTTGTAGTATGCATGTCAAACTTCCCTCTGGGTCCTCCTCTCTGATGAGGTATAAGGACTCAGTAGTATTGCCTAGAGCTCTTTTTTGTGTTCCTCTTTAATGTAGGAACTCTATTGTGGATGTTAATCACTTGGCTCTAAGGATCCTAGTGCCTGTGATCCATGCTAGACTTTGAGGGGGTCAATGATCTATTGGTCATTGTGCAGGTCCTACAAAGTCCTATTATGATTACTTGGGCCCTTATTTGAGTGGAGTATCTTATATATCATTGCTCCTCCCCATCTTTAGGCTCTTACAATCTTACCGGCCCCTCCTCTGCAAATTTCCCTGAGCTTTAAGATGGGGAGAAGTTAGGCTGGGCTAGTTCCAGATGGTTGATATAGAGTCTCTGATGCTCTGAATTATAGTTTGTTGATTTTTTTTTTCAGTTTTGCTGCCCCTGCACCACCCTTAGCTGCATTCTGATGGGTATTGGATTTCACCCCCTGGCAAGAGGTAAAAGACTGCTAAGAGAGAGTCTTATTATAAGAGTAGATTCAAAGGTAGATGGAATAAGAGTAAGAGACTGTGGTGGAACATTGGAAAATTGTTACCTTCTATCTGCCAGACTGTATGCCCTACCTTTCTGGTGAAATTAAACACCATCAGTTGCAAGTGACCAGGAAGGAAAGTCTGTGAGCTTAACCAAATGTCTCATTACTTACTTGCAGTCCTTGATGGTGGCCTGCTTTCTCTGCTGTAGCATGATCCCCTAGCTCCTTGTTGCTGGCAGGGCCCTCCTTCCCATTCCCTCCTGTTTATAATCTTTGCAATTACTGTAGATGTTACAGAAATTTATTTTTGAGTGTGCCTCTAAGTGTGTTTGGTACTAGGATCCACCTATTAGGGAGAATATGCAGTGCTTAATTTTCTGTGTCTGTCACTATTGACCCCATAAAGTCTAGCATTTGCTAAAGGCACCAAGATCCTTGGAAGCAAGGAATTGACAGCCATAGCAGTGTTCCTATGCTTAAGGGGAACACGGGAAAGGGTTCAGGGAAAAGCCACTGGTTCCTTGTACGTCATCAGAGAAGAGGGCCCAGAGGAGAGTCTGGCATGCACATTAAAGGAGTATACTGGGATTGGGGGGGAGGCACTGGGGGATGGGTAGGGAGGGGTGAGGGGAGGGGGAGCAGGGGGTAGGGGGGAAGAAAAGGGAGGGAGGGAACGGTGTACCTATTAAGTTTGTATGAGCAGAAATAATAATAAAAAATGAAAAGAAAATTTCTGTGTCTGTGATACTTCGCTCAATATATTTTTTAATTCCATCCATTTCCTGGCAAATCACATTAATTCATCATTTTTGATGGCTGAGTAGTCTTCCATTATATAAATGTATCACATTCTCTTTACCAATACTGTACTGTAGGGTATTTAGGTTGGTTCCATGACCTTGATATTGTAAACAGTGTTGCTATGAATATGGTTGTGCTTGGGCTATCGAGGTGAATTTTTGCTGTATGAGGGATTATTCCCAAAAGTGGAATATCAGGGTCATATGGCATTTCAATCTTTAGCTTTTTTAAGAATCCCCAGATGGCTTGCCAGAGTGGTTGTATAAGCCTGCATTCCCACCAGCAATGTAGGAGTGTTCTCTTCTAGCCACATCCACTACAGTATTTGGTGGTGTTGTATTGTGAATTATTGCCATCCTAACCTGGGTGAGATAATAGCTCAGGGATGTTTTGATTTACATTTCCCTGATGGCTAAGGATGTGGAGCACTTTTTATGATATTTGTTAGACATTTCAATTTCATCCCTGGTAAAGTTTCTTTTGAGTTCCAAGGCCCATTTTTTAATTGGGCCATTTGTTTCCTTAGTGTTTAGTTTTCTAAGTTATTTGTACACTCTGGATAATAGAGCTCTATCAGATATGTGGTTAGTGAAGATTTTCTCCCATTCTTTGGGTTGTCTTTGTGCTTGAGTTTACAATCTCTTTATCTGAACAGGAGCTCTTTAATTTCACAAGATCCCATCTGTTGAGTGTTGATTGTAGTGACTGCGCTATTGAATTTCCATTTAGGAAATGTTGGCCTAGTCCAATCACCTCGAGAGAGTTCCCTACCCTTTCAAGTAAGGTTTTTTTAGTCTCTGGCCTTATATTGAAGTCCTTGATCCATTTGGAATTAAGTCTTGTACATGGTGACAAGTATGGGTCCAATTTTAATCTTCTGTATGTGGACATCCAGTTTTGCCAGCACCATATGTTCAAGATGCTGTCCTTTTTCCATTGGATTTTTGTGCCCCTTTTTCAAAGATCAAATGGCTGTACTTGTGTAGGCTTATATCTGGGTCTTCAACCCTTACGCATTGATCTGTGTTTCCATTTTTGAGCCAGTACCAGGCTGTTTTTATAACTATGGATTTGTAGTATAGATAAAGGTTTGGTATGGGGCTACCTCCAAAAGTGTTTTTGTTACTAAGGATTGTTTTTGCTATCCTGGGTCTTTTGTGCCTCCATTTGAATTTTGAGGTTGTTTTGTCAACTTCTTTAAAGAATTGCTTTGGGCTTTTAATTGATATAGCATTGAATCTGTATATTGCCTTTGGTAGGATGGTCATTTTTATAATATTTCTTCTGCTTATCCAGGAACATGGGAGGTCTTTCCATCTTCTGATGTCTTCTGTAATTTCATTTTTTAGAGTTTTAAAGTTTTCATTTTTAAGGTCTCTTGCTTCCTTGTTTAGGTTTATACTAAGGTATTTCATTTTTTTCAGGGCTATGGTAAATGACATTGTTTCTCTCAGGGCTTTTTCACTTCTTTCATTCTGGGGATATAGGAAGTCCACTGATTTTTGAACATTTAGTTTGTATCCTGCTACCATACTGAACTACTGTATTAGTTCCAGGAGATTCCTGGTGGGGTTTTTAGGATTGCTCAGGTATATGATCATGTCATCTGCACATAGAGGTAACTTGACTTCTTCCTTGCTGATTAGAATCTGTTTTATGTACCTTTCTTGTTTTATGGCTTCAGCTAAGAATCAAGTACAGTATTAAATAGAAATGATGAGAGTGGACAGCCTTTACTAGTTCCTGATCAAATCAGGAATGCTTTAATCTTTTATCCATTGAGTTCAGTACATGCTTTTGCCTTGTTGGATACATAGTATTGATAAAGGTACTGTCCACTCCAATTGTCTCTAGGGTTTTCATCACTAAAGGCTGTTGGATCTTGTCAAAATTTTTTTGTGCATCTATCGAGAGTATCATGTGGTCTTGGGTTTTGGACTGGTTTATATAGTGAATTACATTTATTGATTTGCGTTTGTTGAACCAACCCTGTGTGCCTGGGATAAAGCCTACTTGAATCACGGGAAAGATCTTTTTGATATGTTTTTGAATCCGATTTACTAAGACTTTGTTGAGAATCTTTGCAACTGTGTTCATCAAAGAGATTGGCCTATAGTTTTCCTTTTTAAGTGTATCTTTATTAGATTTTGGGATTAAGACGATATTAGCTTCATAGAAAGAATTTGGTAGTGTTCCTTCCTTTGATATTTGATGGAACAATTTAGGAGTATTGGTGTTATTAGCTCCTTAAATGTCTGGTAGAACTTTGTGCTGAATCCATCTGGTCCAGGCATTTTTTGGTCAGAACATTTGAGATTACTTCATCGATTTCCTCATATGTTATAGGACTATTCAAATAATTCAAAACTTCCTGATTCAATTTCGGTAAGTTGTGTTTACTTAGAAATTCATCCATTTCTTTTGTGTTGTCAAACTTCCCAGAGGATCTGACAGGAAGCTTCCTATGTCAGTTACAAAACACACACTTGGCTCTGTGCATGAGCTCTGAGTACAGATGTCTTAATATCTTTCTTCTTCATCTTTGACACTGGTTTCCTCTGTTGGATTTGCTTCTTTTCATGAAAGGACAGTAGCTGGAATCAGATCTCTATTCAGCTGCAAATTCTCATTTTGCTTTCTTAGTAAGCAAATGTTTCTTCTTGTTTTGTTCTCAAATACTTAGGCCAGTATATTTCAGTGAGGTTGGGATGCCGATCTGGCTCACAGTAGTATAGACTGCAGAAAGAGCTGATGCTTTGGGGGTGACTTTCTCAGTGTGAGTGGTGATAGATCTTAGAGTGTAAGGTGAGACAGAGCAGTCTGTGGGGTATTCCAGATTCTGGTGAAGCATTTTAAGTAATTACTTACTATTTACTCATGTTCTAGGTCTGGGGTAAATTCTTCAGCATGGTCGTGAGAGGCAGCTGGAGCAAAGCCAGGTAGTAGGTGTCAGCTGAAAAATATTATGTTATCAAGACAGATTTGAAACTTTCAGTGCGGTGAGCTCAGTGTATTGTTCAAGAAGTGTATTTTTTAATGTCATTTAAACAGGCAGACTTCATAATGATGGTCTAATATATGTACTTTGTATTTATTCTCTCTTGGCATTCCCTCCTTTTGCTTATCTGCCTCATTCTACTTTTATTTTACTTTCATATTATTTATACATAAGTGTGCATTTGTTTTATATGTTACATGTAATTTCATAATTTTAAGTATGTATTATGTATATATTCTATATTTTAACATATGACATATATTACATGCAATACATATTTTCTATATTATATATCTATTTCTCTGTAACATAATTATAAATGTAATATAGAAATATATTGTTATATAATACAGAAATATATACATACTACATGCCACATATATTTTATATACATTTTCTATTACATACAGTATTACATGGATTTTACATATTTTATAAATTGTGTCTATGTAAATATGTTATGTTTTATGTTATGTATATCTACATTGAATTGGATTATTGAATAGCATACTATGTATTCTATACATATTTCTACATATACTGTGTGTATGTAGACACATATATTTTATAGACATTCTATATATCTACATTGTCTGAATATTTCTACATACTTACAGAATATACATTTTATCGTTATATTTCATTATCTACAATATATATGTCTTACATATCTTACATGAATTTTTGATCTGTATATTAAAGGGAAAGAAAATATATACCAAAGTGTACTTATTTTATATGTGTTATACATGTCTGGAATATACTATATAGAATATGAAATAACATAAAAGTACAGAATGAGAGTTATACAGCATACATTCATTTGTATTTATTTGGTGTGGAAATTGATCATAGATCTTCCCCATCTTCACGCTTCCCATTGCAGTGGATGGGGGTTCAGTTATCTCCCAATCCATATAACTGCCATGAGTTTAATTTAACAGGGAGCAGGAAATGTCCGTTCAAATACTGAATATATTATTTGTTTTAAATTCCACATGTAGAGAAAACTCGTGTTATTTGTCTTTTTGAGTAGTTTTTCTTACTCCCTTATACATTTCTTTTCCATTTTCTTTAGCCTACTTCTTACACCAGAAGAGTTTGCATTTTGCATATGAAAACAAATACATTTGTTTTCTTTTGCACATTCTGTGTATTGTTGTTATATATGCTTTTCATTTTTGCAGCAAATTTATCATCCGAATCAACTGTTTTGGATGTGCTGCCCATGGAATTCCTGATTCCCTAAATTGGCAGGTCTGAGTGTTTGATTCATTTCTTTGTGAATGAGAATGTAACTTAATGCTGCAGAGCTTAGCATCAGAGTGCAATTGATTGCTTGGTATTGTTCTTCTAAGTGCAATGTATTAAAATGGACATTTTTGTGTATAAATAGCATCACCAGTTTATTTTCCTTTTACCTCCATGGAGAAACCATCACAATTTTTATAGGTCCATGGGTATTGGAAGGTTGCTTCCTACTTAAATATAGCACTCACCTGCATCCAAAGTAGAAAAAAAGGAATTGGATTTTTAAAAAGATTATCCATATGTTTCGTTTCTAACTGGTTTTTCCCTCATATGAGAGCTAAAGTAATGTTTCTCCAATTTTCCAATGATAGGAGTGTCTATGTGAATGTGACGCCTGCTTATGTGCATGAATATTTTGCAGGTATGAGTCTGTATGAGTTTCTGATTGTGTGACTACTGGATTTAGCTTTGGGGTGTCCGTTGGTGTATGTGTCTTTGTGTGTGTATGTGCATGTGTGTGTTTCTGTTTGTGTGCGTGCTGATTTACATATATGTATGTATGTGTATTTTTTGTGTATGTGTGTACATGCATGTAATTTTGTGTGACTATGTGTGTGTTGTTCTATCTGCATATGTTCATCTGTGTCTGTTTATGTTCATGTGTTCATGTTTTGTTGTATGTGTTCATGTCTGTGTGTATCTGTGTGTATACATGTATAAGTGTGTTTATTCCATCCATACACATGTGTGGGATTTTGTATTGTCTATGGTGTCTCCAAGTGTGAATGGATGTGTCTATTTGTATGTATGTCTGTGTCATCTGTGTGCATGTGTGTGTATGTGCTGTATATTACTGTGAGTGCATGTGTTTGTGCATGTATATGTGTGTTGTCAAGTGCATATATGTGATGGCAAGTGTTAGCAACCATACAGTAGGTTTTATGCTTATGATTTTGCCTGCAAATTTTATGGAAGAGTAAGCAGTAAGTCAGTTTGAGAGGAGAGTAGACCACTTGACCCACACAGTTGTAGGCATCATGCTGTAGTCAGTGGGTTCCCAATCATTTCAGACTAGACTTAAGAAAACTTTTCATACTGCAGGACCACAAGTTGGAGTCTGACACTGCAATAAAGGAAGAGCAGAAGCACCATGTGCCCCAACTTCCCCTTTAAGGAACAGTAGGAGTTGATAACATGGCTCAGAGAGTAATGGGTCCTATGTACAAACCTGGCAATCTGAGTTCAATCACTAGAGTGGACATGTTGAAAGAGAGAGCAGACCTGTGAAAGTTGTCATCTGACCTCCACCAATGATTCATTGAACACACCTGCTCAACCCCTTGCTCTCTTTTAAACAAGTAAATAAAATATAAATTTTAGAAAAAGAGCAAATCAAACATTTTAGCACCAGAGCACAATACCGGGCTGTTGTAACATATACCCAAGATCAGGAGAGGCTTGGGACAAAACCATTCTAACATGTGCCTTTGGGAGATTGTGGGAACCAGTTCCCACTCACGCACTCATTCACTCACTCACACACACAGCTTCTGGCTGTGATGAAAGCAGGTTCCAGTCGTCCCCACCTCTGCCTCTATCCCCCAGAGACTCAGCACAGGACAGGGAGATTGTCAGAAGCAGATCTGTCTTTATTGGGGGGAGAAAAGGAATTTTTATAGACAAAGGCCACCAAGGTGCGAAATGGGCATTCAATTGTGTCACAAGGTCAAGACATCCTACAGGTGCTAATAGTCAAGTTCAATGCCACTCAGCACAGGGGGCAGGTAGATACCTGAAAGCCAATTAGGGCTCTCTGTGAAGTGATCAGGTTAAGCCCAAGACCCTTGCCCTCAGTGCCATCTTTAGTCCCATGTGCTCGGCCATGCCCTGGGGCAAATCCTGGGTGGGGCCAACATCTCCCCCTTTTGTTTTTGTATGAGACAGTCCAGGATACTACCCGCGACCAAGCAGACCAAATGGTCTTGAGTGACTGTGCCTGTCTTAGGCGTGAAAAACCTCCCACCGTGGTCTGACCCGTCATGGGATCCTGTAGTCTCCAGGTATAATACTACAAGTCCTGTCTTAGGTTGATCCATGGCCGGGCTTCCACTTGCCCATCTCTGGCTACCAGTCCTCTGTATGAGATTGGCTTTACCAACCTTGGGGGTCTGAGCCATATTTAAAGGCCTGTATCACACA
Organism: Typhlomys cinereus; assembly: GCA_023101885.1. NCBI lineage: Eukaryota > Metazoa > Chordata > Mammalia > Rodentia > Platacanthomyidae > Typhlomys > Typhlomys cinereus. Next base: position 75,693 of record JALPQD010000714.1, read on the forward strand.
TTGGACATGTACCGCACTTGACAAGTTAGCTAGACCGGAGAGATTTTTCCATTGGGCAGGCATCATGCATATGGCAGAGAAGACAGGTTGGCATCAGCACCAGGCATGGCAGCAGGTGACTTTTTGGGGTCGTGGCAGGGATGTTCAAAGGCCATAGGTGCCTGTAGCATGGTCTCGAATGGAGCACTGCTGAAAGATATGCTGAGAAAACACTTAAGCAATATAATTATAAAAAGAACAATTTTTCTAGATGTTAGGTCAAACCCAGATTGACTATCAATCAAGCCATCTTAAGTCAGGCCTATAATAATTACAGTTAAAATTTTCTAGAATACACTGTGGATAGTTTCCTGACAGAAATTTAGGTGGATAAGCTTCCCAGTGTCTTTGGAACCTCAATTTAAGTTGTCCTTTTATAAAATTTAAAATTTAAAATGTTCATGGTAAATAATGCCAACCCAGATATTGGTGCAGGCTTACTCCCCCTTTTTGTTTTTGTAATTGGGCATCTAAATATTGGTGATTTCTTTTAACAATGGCTTGTCGTCCAGATCAAATTTCAATCTATAGTCTCTTTTCCAATGAAGCCCTCTGTCGCACCTAAGGCATGGAGTTGTAAGGGGCTTAGCCCCTCCTACCTCCATTTTCCTTCCTTGTGCTGGGGACACTCCTTCCTGAAATGCCCCACCTGGCCACAAGGAAAACAAACTCCATTGTTTCCCCTCCCCTGTTGGGCCTGAAGGCTCAGTGTTGGCCAGTGTCTGTCTGTGTCTCCAGGGCCTCAGTGAGTGTCTGACTCTGGTATTTTTGATTCCCCACATCCTGTGAAGCAATAATCCAGGTGTCCACAGATCTCTCCTTAAGACTTGCACACGCTATTTTGTGGTCCCGGTTCATTCCTTCCCATACCAACAATTTAGCAAATTGTTCCCTTAGGGAGACTGGGGGAAGTTTACTATGGAGGCTTTTTTCTGCCCAGTCAATGAACTCGGGGAGGGTCTCACCCGGTTTTTGTATAACACCTGCTAGAGGCTTTTCAGAAGGACCTTCATCTAGCTTTTTCCATGCAGCTAAACCTATCAAGCCAACTTGGTCTTGGTATGGGGCTTCCATGGTTGGCTGCTGGACCCCACATTCTTTTTTAAATATCGCTGCCCACTTAATGAATGTGGGACTGGGAAGCACCGCTTTGACCATATCCATCCAGTCCTTAGTAGTACAGGGTTGGTGAGCTAAATCTTGAAGGAGGGCCTCAACCCAAGGAGAATTTGGACCATCCTCTAGCATTGCCCGCTTTAATTCTTTTAAATCTTTTGCTTCCCAAGGATACCACACTGTAGGGCGATGCCCCCTGGATTTAAGTTAACAGGATAGGCTTGTACTTGATAGGCCTCAGCACATGTGGGACTTCACCCCTAGGTTCTCTGCTCTAGCCTGGCGGGGCCCAGTGTGCCTGCGCACAGTGTCAGGATGGATTTTTGTTAAGGGGTATGGAGGTGGGTCTCCTTCTAATCCTTCTCCATCTCTTTTTCTCCCTATTGGAGTTAAATCCAGATACAGGGGACCACTCCCTGTTCTCAGAGCGCTCCTAACCTCTTTCCTTTGATAAAGGGAGCAGGGCACTTTCTCAGGCGACTTTCTCACATCCTTTCCCGGCTCTTGGAGCAGGCCCTGCCCTTCCTCACCAAGCAGCTGTTACTCATGGCCCTCCCAAATGGGAAGCTCCACTCCCTCAGGCATCAGCTTGTCCTCGCATGCAGGCCCAAACGCAGGCCCACACACTGGTCTGCTTCTGTGAACCTCTGCCCCCTGGCTGTGCGCAGCCTCCTTGCAGCAGTATACAGCTCCCTGGCCACATGGTTCCATATCCCCATGTGTTGCCCCGCTGCAGCAGTGTGCAGTCTCTCTACCTCCGCTGTAGCGACTTTGGTACAGGTACCACACACCCCAGTCTCAGTCCACAACTCTGTGTAATGTTCTCGGTGCGCACACAGTGATGGGTTATCATCCTCTAAACAGCAGGCATGCCCACCATCCCCATGATTTCCTGCACTCTGCCACGGTCTGGCAGAAAGCCCACCCAGCCCCGGCTCAGCGTGCCCACAGCTCCGAGGTCCCATGCAACTCTGCATCCCTGCATGGCTCCTTGGCGGAGCCCTCTGTGGGGTGCCCAGGATGGCTTGTTGGTTCCAGCAGCTGGGGCCTGCCCATAGTTGCCCTGGGATCTAGAAGCGGATGCTCTGTCAGCTCCTCCCCCTCCCCCTTTGCCTTTGCCTCTGGTGGAGGCTGGATTAGATCAGGAAAGAATGCTGCCTCAAGGGTAGAAACAATGTAGTAAAATCCTGAGAAGGGGATACCCCAAAATGTTCTTCCTGCTTCCTGGCTAGATTCGTCACCCGAGTCCAGGTGGTGGATGAAAACACATTGTCCGATTGGATCCAAGGTGCTAATTCAAGGCTGTTTGCCACATTTCTGAAATAGCAGATCCTGCAACTTTTAAACCCTGGCTTTGTAGTATGGCCCCCAGTGCTGCTGGCACCTCTTTATCCTTACACGTTGAATTCCCCATATTTCCCAAGTGTTCACTTACCCCGAAGCCTGCTTAGCTTCATCTGATTTCAGAAGTGTCCCTTCATGGTCGCCACTTGTGGGGACTGGTTCCCACTCACACACTCATTCACTCACTCACATACACAGCTGCTGGCTGTGATGAAAGCAGGTTCCAGCCATCCCCACCTCTGCCTCTATCCCCCAGAGACTCAGCACGGGACAGGGAGATTGTCAGAAGCAGATCTCTCTTTATTGGGGGGAAAGAAAGAAACTTTTATAGACAAAGGCCACCAAGGCATGAAATGGGCATCCAATTGTATCACAAGGTGAAGACATCTTACAGGTGATAATGGTTAAGTTCAATGCCGCTCAGCACAGGGGGCAGGTAGATACCTGAAAGCCAATTAGAGCTCTCTGTGAAGTGATCAGGTTACGCCCAAAACCCTTGCCTCAGCGCCATCTTTAGTCCCATGTGCTTGGCCATGCCCTGGGGCAAATCGTGGGTGTGCCCAACAGGAGATGATTTTGGAACATTAGTAATAACTGAACCCTTTACAAGTCAAATCCCTATTTAAACAAAACTATTTGTGGGAACCGAGAATATCTTCCATGAGTTTCAGATTTCATTTTATTTTTCCTTTTTAAATTGAAGCAATTTTAAATTACAGTGTATTTTTCTTCCTCCCCATATTGCCTACCCCATCTGCCCTCTTCCTTCTGAGATATATTTGTGTTCTCACCTGAATATACTTTACTTTGTAAGAAACCCATTGAGTTTCATAGAGGAGATTTGTTCTTGTATGTGCCTGGGTACCTGCTAAAGATTAAGTGATATTCCAATAGGGGTACCTCTGATGCCTAAGGGACCACTTACTCTGGCCAGTATTGACCATCAATGATTGCTTCCAAAGGAACAGGACCACCTAAATTCCCACATAATTCACTGTGGCAAGAGAGGGTTTATGTTTGCAAAATGTTTTATTTTCTCCCAGGTACTAAGTAAACATATAACGAGGGATATGATATTAAGTGATGTAAAGTGGTTCAGTGTACTATGTATCACTCTTTGGAATTATAGCTTGAGTAAACACATAGTCAGCATGATCTCAGCCTTGACAAGGTCTCCACATATCTTGTTTTTTACCAGTAGATTCATGTTTAATTTACTGTCCTTGATTTTTAAGGAGATAAATGACAGAAGCAACTTAAGGAAAGAAAAAACTACTTTGCCTTTCAGCTTCAGAATTCTGTCCATAATGATAGGTAAGATATGGTGACAGGAATGTGAAGTAGCTGGTCACAGGACACATACCTTTGGTAAGAAAACAGGGATTTTTGGAAGTAATCAACAAGGTTTTTTTCTTTTTCTTCATTCTTAGACACAAGTCCATGCAAAAGTACTGCCCACCATTAATTTGGGGACAGTTCATTTCAATTATCCCATTGAGAAAGTACCTTAAACTGACACTTTGAGGTGTGTCTCCTATGTGATTCTGCACCTGACGTCCAGTTGACACTAAATATTAATCACTGGAATTCTATAATTTCAACATTCTCACTGTGCATTGCAAAATGTCGAAAAGTGGCGAGATTTTTACAAAGTCATGCCCCATTACACAGTATTCTTTCTGCATCATTTTCTCTCTTTCTCCAAGACCCGAGGATTCATTGCCCAACTGTCTTTTGTCCACCAGTACTGTCTATTGAAATGTGATTTTCAGGAAGTTCCTTTTCTCTTTAGTAAAAAATGTTATTTATCAGGAAATAAGAGGAACGTCCTATCTGCATCTAATAACCAGTTTTCATAACAATTAAATTTCATCACAATGAAATTTACTACCTTTCTCTCTCATGCTCAGACATGGGCTCTGGTTTACTAGGGACACCTTGCAGTTCGGAGAATAAACAAAACACTTTCACTTTTTCCAAAAATCATCCAGATGATATTGCTGATGACAGAAAATTAGTAGAGGAAATACTGGGAAATCTAACAATATCAAACCCACTATGCAAACACCCTCAAGGAACCAGTATGTGCCAAATATCAACAATTAACATTATAGTATCGCATTTGAGAATTAAGGTTGTATAGCCTCACATTCTGGCTTTATAGTAACTTTTCACAAATTCTTTAGAATTTTAGACATTGAAAGAGGTAAAGAATTGTTTTTAATTTTTGAACTTTTGGAGAGAATTTCTGTCTGGTCTTATCAAAACAACATAGCATTTTGGGATAAAAATGCCCCCTAGCAGGCTTGCACAGGAGGCCAAGATGCAGAAGACTTCCACGGCCACCATAACCTTCCCCTTGGTGCTGTGGTAGACAGGAAGGAAGGTGACCCACACACTGCAGAACGCCAGCATGCTGAAGGTCAGGAATTTGGCTTCATTGAAGGTGTCAGGCAGGTTCCTGGCCAGGAAAGCCACAGTGAAGCTCCCCAGTGCCAGAGAGCCCAGATATCCCAGTACAGAGTAGAAGGCAGTGGCTGAGCCCTTGTTGCACATGATGATGACGTGGCCATGTTCAGAATGTATGTCTGTGTCAATAAAAGGAGGACATGTTACAAGCCAGACTCCACAGAAAATAAGTTGGACCAAAGTGCAGATAGGGATGATGTAGTTAGGTGCCCCTGAAACCAGCAACAACCTCATCTTTCTTCCTGGAGCAGTGAGCTTGAAGGCCAGAACCACAGTGATTGTCTTGGCCAAGACAGTGGACACAGCCACAGTGAACACAACTCCATATGTGATCTGCTGCAAGATGCAGGTGACTGTGTTGGGATGTCCAATGAAGAGCAAGGAGCAGAGGAAACAGAAGATGAGGGAGATGAGTAAGATGTAGCTGAGAGTGCGGTTATTGGCTTTTATGATGGGAGTTTCTCAGTGCTTCACAAAGACTCCAAGAACAAGAGTTGTGAGTGCAGAGAAGCCCAGGGCCATGCAGGCCAGAGACATCCCTAAGGGGTCTTCATAAGCCAGAAAGGACATTGACCTTGGGAGACAGTGGGTGTGCTCTTTGTTTGGATAGTGATCATCTGCACACTTCACACACTGATCCATTCCTGATGAAGAAACCAAAATGTCACCAACAAATCGTAATGCTTCTCTCTTATTCACAGCACACTTTAAATAAGCATGGAGTAAGATAATAGTAAAATGATACATAGTAAAATAATAAATATATGATTTCTTGTAGATTGCCCTAGGACAGGGATTCCCAATTTCATCTCTTCACAAGTTTGGTAAACAGATACCAAAACATGCATGTTCTTTCACTGAATTATACAGAATGATGTTTGCTACCTTGAGTCCGAAGGAAATGCTTACATGATGATATAGCAAGTATGAGCAGACTGGGTACCTCACAATACCAGACTGTATTTATTTTTTTCTCCCACAATTTCTTTTTTCCTTTTTAGCTAATCACACAATTTCAATAGGTACCCCATCTCTAGCCATCCCTCCTCCCATCCCCAGTCATCCCTCCTTGAACTCTCTCCCATTTCCCCTTCCATTACCCCCTTCTTTCCCTCCCCATATCTCAGTGCCTCCCATTTCCTCCTTGCCATCCCCTGAAACATCCTAGTGAGAGTTTAGGACTCAGTGGCATAGCCCGGAGCCCCTTCTTGCACTCCTGGTTAGTATGGGAACTCTGTTATGACTGTTTAATCCCTTTCCTCTAAGGATCCTACTGCCTGGAGTCTTCTCCCCTATGATAAATGCTAGACTGTACAGAAACTAGCCATTGTGCAGGTCAGGAAAAGCCCAGTCCTGGCTGCTGCAGCCCTAAGTTGTGTGGAATATCTTGATTAGGTTGGTCCTCCCAATTTTTAGGCTCTTATAATCCTGCCGCCCCTTCTTCCTCAAGATTCCCTGAGCTTTAGTTTGGAGAGAGATTTGGCTGGTCTGGTTTCAGATGATTAATGTAGGGCCTTTGGTGTTTTGAATTATGGTTTGCTGTTGTTTTCGGTTTTGCTTTTCCTGCACTGTTCTAGGCTCCATCCTGTCTGATATTGAAGGTCACCTCCTAGCCAAAGATAAAAGAGTATTTAAATGAAGATCTTAATATAACAGGAGACTCAAAGGTAGATGTAAGAATAGCAGTAGGACACAGCACTGAGGGAGGAGGGTCAGTGTCCCATTTGCAGGATAGTTACCATCTATCTGCCAGTCCTTATGTCCTACCAGATTGGTGAGATCAAACATGTTCAATTGCCAATGACCAGGATGGGAAGTGAGAGTGAGCTGCACCATATGATTTGTTACTTACATGTAATACTTGATCATGGCCTATTTTGTCTGCTGAAATGTAATCCTCTTTTTTCCTTTTTTGGGGGCCCTCCTTTGCTTTCCCTACTATTTATAAACCTTTGTGATTACAATAAGTATGACAGATTTATCTTTGAATATTTCATTAAGTATGTTGGGTAGTAGTATGGAATAAAAATGGTGTCTAATTTTCTGTGTCTGGGATACTTTACTCAATATAATTTTTTCTAATTCCATCCATTTCCCAGCAAATTCCATTGATTCATCTTTTTTATGGCTGAGTAGTATTCCATTGTATATATATACCACATTTTCCTTATCCACTTGTCAACTGTTCGGCATTTGTGTTATTTCCATGACTTTGATTTGTAATTAGTGCTATGATGAACATGGTTTTACTTGTCTTACTGTAGTGAATTTCTGCATTATGGGGGATTGTTTATTCTTAGAATTGGGATAGCAAGGTCATATGGCATTTCAAACATTAAGTTTTTTAGAAGTCATGAAACTGATCATCAGAGTGGCTGCGTAGCCTACATTCCCACCATCAATGTATAAGAATCCCCTTCTCTCCACATCCTCTCCAGCATTTGGTGATGTGTGTATTGCGTATTTTTGCCATACTGTCCAGGGTGTGACGATATGTAGTGTAGTTTTGATTTGCATTTCCCTAATGGCTATGGAAGAGTAGGATTTTTTTAGATATTTGTTAGACATTTCAATTTTGTCCCTTGAAAACCTTCTTTTGAATTCTAAGGCTTTTTTCTTAATTGGCCCATTTATCTCCTTGCTGTTTAGTTTTTTAAGTTCTTTGAGCACTCTGAATAATAGAGCTCTGTAGGATATGTGGTTATTGAAAAATTTTTCCCCATTCTCTGGATTTCCTTTTGGCTGGGTTTACAATTTCTTTATCTAAACAGAAGCTGTTTCATTTCATAAGGTCCCTTTTGTTGAGTGATGGTTTTAGTGCCTGTGCCATTGGATTTCTCTTTATGAAATATTGCCCTAACCTAATCAGTAAGAGTAATTTCCTTACCCTTTCACCTAGGGTTTTTGAAAGGTCTGGCCCAACATTAAGTTCCTTGATCCATTTGCAATTAACATTTGTGCATGGTGACAAGTATGTGTACAGTTTTAATCTTTTGCATGCGGACATCCAATTTTATCAACACCATTTGTTGAAGATGCTGTTCGTTTTCCATTGAACATTTTGGAACATTTGTCAAAGGTCAAATGGTAATAATTTTGAGGGTTTATATTTGTTTCCTCAGCCTTTATTCATTGATCTATGTGTATATTTTGGGACCAATACTAGACTGTTTATATTACTACAAATTTGTAATCTGGATTAAGGTTTGTTATAGTGATAACTTCAGCAGTGATTTTCTTACTCAGAATTGTTTTTGCTATCCTGAATCTTTTGTGTTTCCATATGAATTTTGATATTGTTTGGTCAATTTCCTTAAAGAAATGTTTGGGGATTTTGATTGGTATTGCATTGAATCTGTATAGTGTTTTTGGTAGGATGGCCATTTTTTTGCCAGTCTTTTCTAAAGCATTGAGGGAATTTCCCCCTTTTGGCATCTCATATAATTTATTTCTTTAGGGTTTAAATTTTTCATTATAAAGGTCTCTTACTTCATTGACTAGATTTACAACAAGGTATTTCATTTCTTTAGGGGCTGTTGTAAATGGGATTGTTTTCTTTGAAATTTATCACTTTTTTATCCTTGGTATATAGGAAGATCACTTTTTTTTATGTTTAATTTGTACCCTGCCACTCTGCTCAACTTACATATTAGTTCGAGGAGTTTCTTGGTAGAGTTTTTTGCATCACTAAGATATAGGATCATGTCATGTGTAAATAGAGATACTTTTTCCTTGCTGATTTGAATCCCTTTTATCAGCTTTTCTTGTCTTATGGCTCCAGCTAAGACTTCATGTACAATATCAAATATAAGTGGTGAAAGTGGACAGCATTGTCTAGTTCCTGATCGAGGCAGGGATGCTTCAAGTTTTTTCCCATTAAGTATAATCCTTGCTGTTGGCTTGTTATATAGAGCTTTCATTATGTTGGTAAAGTTTCTCCCATTCCAACTGTCTCTGGGTTTTGATCATAAAAGGCTGTTGGAGCTTGTCAAAAACTTTTTCTTTGTCTACCTAAATTATCATGTTATCTTGGATTTTGGATTGGATTATATTATCGTTTATATTTATTAATTTTCCTATGTTGAACCAACAATTTGCCTGGATTAAAACATACTTGATCACAGAGAATGATTTTTTGATATGTTTTTGAATCCGATATGCCAAAATTTTGTTGGGAATTTTTGCATCTGTGTTCATCCAAGAGATTGGTCTATAATTTTCTTTTTAAAGTGTATCTTTATTAGGTTCTGGGATAAGTAGGATATTAGTTTCATAGAAAGAATTTGGAAGTGTCCCTTCCTTTGTTATTTTATGGAACAGTTTAATGAGTAGTGGTGTTAGTTTTTCTTTAAATATCTGGTAGAATTTTGTGCTGAACCCATCTGACCCAGGACATTTTTTTGGTGGGAAGAGTGGAGATTTCTTCATCACTTTCCTCATTTTTATAGGACTATTTAAGTAAATCACAACTTCTTGATTCAATTAGGCAAGTTGTGCTTACTCAAGAATTAATCCATTTCTTTTGTGTTATCAAATTGCATGGAGTATAAGTTTTTGAAATTTGACATAATAATTCTCTGAATTTCTTGTGTATCAGTTATGATAACTCCATTTTCTTTTCTAATGTTGTTAATTTGGGTTTTCTCTCTCGTGATTTTGGTTAGTTTATCTAGGGGTGAATGAATCATATTGAGTTTTTCAAACAATCAGCTTTTCGACTGGTTGATTCTTTGTATCATTGTCCTTATCTCAATGTTGGATATTTCTCCCCCGACTTTACTAATCTCCTCTCTTCTACTGCGCTTGGGATTGGAATGCTTTTGTGTCTCTAAAGCTTTAAGCTGCATTGTTATTTATTTATGATATTTCTAGGTTTTTGATAGAGGCATTAAGAGCTATAAACTTACATTTTAGGACAGCTTTAATTGTATCACAGATTTTGGCATGTTATATTTTCATTATTATTTGATTCTAGGAAATCTTTGATTTCCTTAATGATTTCTTCCTGAACTTAATTCTCATTTGGAATAACAGTGTTTAGTTTCCAAGAGTTAGTGTGTTTTTTGTTGTTCGTTAGGTTGCAGATGTTAACCTTTAGACTGTGTTTGTCTGACAGGGTACATTCTATAATTTCAACTTTCCTGCATATATGCAAGTTCATTTTGTGGCTCAATATGTTGTCTATTTTGCAGAAAGTTCCATGGACTGATGAGAAGAATGTGTATTCCTTGTTGCTTCAATGGATGGTTAAATAGAGATCTGTTAAGTTCATTTCAGTAAGAGGTTGGTTTAATACTAATGTGTCTCTGTTGATTTTTCAGCCTGTTGATCTATCCAATGTTGAGAGCGTGGTATTGAAGTCCCCAACTGTTAAAGTTTTGGGATTGAATTCTTGTTTTACACATTGTAGTGATTGCTTAATGAATGTAGAAGAGCCTCTATTAGATGTGTACATGTTCAGTATTGTGAAGTCTTCCTTATGAATGTTTATGTGACTAAAATGTAATATCCTCCTTTATCTCTTCTGATTTTCTTTGGCTTGAATTCCATTCGGTCAGATATCATAACTGCTACTCCTACTTGTTTCAATTACCTTACAGATTTTTTGACCAGCCTTCTACTTTTAAAATGTATCTTTTGTGATGAGACATGTTTATTGAAGGCAGAAGATGGATGGGTGTTGATTTCTAATTCATGTTTTTAACCTGTATCTTTTGATTGGTGAGTTAATTTCATTGTTGTTTAGTGTGACAATGAAGAAATTACATTTAATTCCTGACATTTTTTGTATTTATTGCATTTCACAAGTGTATTAATAAGTGTATTATTTAGTTTGTGGTGGTGTTATACTTCCCTTCTGTCCTCCTGGATATGCTTGTTCTTTTCTTCAGCTTGAGTATATTTTCTATCATTTTTTGAAGGCCTGATTTGGTGTTCATGTAACCCTTCAACTTGTTTTTGTGGTGGAAAATTTTTCTTTCACCCTGGATCCTGACTGATAGTTTTGATGGGTATATCAGCCAGGATTGACATTTGTGCTCCTTCAATTCTTGAACTATGTCTCTCCAAGCACTTCTCACATTTAATGTTTCCCCTGGAAAAGTCATTTGTTATTTTAATATGTTAACTTTTAAAAGACACTCTTTTTTCTCTTGAAAATGGCAGCACATTCTCTTTGTCTTGTATGTGTACTGTTTTGACTATTATTTGCCATGGTAGGTTTCTATTTTGGAAATTCCCGTTTGGAGTGGGAATGCCTTTTTTTACTTAGATGGCCCTTTCTTTCTTTAGATGTAGAAAGTCTTCCTTTATGAGAATTTGAAAATTTTCCTCAGGTGTGGTATTTTAGTATTCTTGTTCTGGTATTACATGAATGCACATGTCAGGCTTGTTCAAGGTGTCTCATAACACTTTTTTCTGAAACATTTTTTATTATTATTTCTGCTCATACAAACTTAGTAGGTACACCTGTTCCCTCCCTGCCTCCTCCTCACCCCTACCCCCCTGCTCCCCCTCCCCTCATCCCTCCCTCCTAATCCTCCAGTGCCCCCCCAATCCCTGGAGAATCCTTTAATGAGCATGCCAGTCTCTCCTCTGGGCCCTCCTCTCCGATGACGTACAAGGACCCAGTGGCATTTCCCAGAATGCTTTCCTGTGTTCCCCTTAAGCTTAGGAACACTACTGTGGCTGTCAATCCCTTGCCTCCAAGGATCTTGGTGCCTTTAGCAAATGCTAGACTTTGTGGGGTCAATAGTGTGTTGGACATTGCACAGGGCATGCAAAGTCCAATTATGATTGCTTCAGCCTAACTTGTGTGGAGTATCTTGCATATCCTTGCTCCTCCCATCCTTGTGCTCTTACAATCTTACTGCTCCCTCTTCTGCAAATTTCCCTGAGCTTCAGAATGGGGAGAGATTAGGCTGGCCTAGTTCTAGGTGCTTGATATAGAGTCTCTGAAGTTCTGGATTATGGTTTGTTGATTTTCTTTTGCAGTTTTGCTGCTCCTGCAATGCCCTTCACTCCATCCTGATGGGCATTGTATGTCACCCCTTGAAGTCATTGATGGAGGCCTATTTTCTATGCTGTAACATGGTCCCCTCTCTCTTTGTTTCTGGTGTGGCCCTCCTACCCCATCACTCCTGTTCATAATCCAACAGTTCCTAAACTGACATCAAATGGCACAGTCACTGCTTCTAACTCCCAACAGTTGGGATCTTGTGAAATTAAAGAGCTTCTGTTCAGATAAAGAGATTATAACACGAGCTCAAAGCAACCCGCAGAATGGGAGAAAATCTTCACTAACCACATATCTGATAGAGCTCTACTATCCAGAGTGCACAAAGAACTCAGAAAACCTAACACCAAGGAAACAAATGGCCCAATTAAAAAATGGGCCTTGGAACTTAAAAGAAACTTTAGCAGGGATGGAATTAAAATGTCTAACAAATATCTTAAAAAATGCTCCACTTCCTTAGCCACCAGAGAAATGCAAATCAAAACTTCCATGAGATATCATCTCACCCCTGTCAGGATGACAAAAATCTACAATACAAACAACAACAAATGCTGGAGGGGATATTGAGAGAGGGGAACTCTCTTACATTACTGGTGGGAATGCAGGCTCATACAACCACTCTGGTGAGCCATCTGGAGATTCTTAAAGAAATTAAAGATTGAAATGCCATATGACCCCACATATAGCAAAAAATCACCTCGATAGCACAAGCATGACCATGTTCATAGCAGCACTGTTTACAATAGCAAAATCATGGAATCAACCCAAATGTCCAACAGTTGACAAGTGGATAAGGAAACTGCGGTACATCTATACAATGGAGTACTATTCAAAAATGATGAATTACTGGAATTTGCTGGGAAATGGATGTCATTGCAAACAATTATGTTAAGTGAAGTATCCCAGACCCAGAAAATTAAGCACTGTATGTACTCGCTAATAGGTGGCTCCTAGTACCAAACCCACCCAGCCCACCTAGAGACACTCAAAGATAATAAATTTCTGTAATACTCCAGTAATTGCAAGGATTATGTCTCATAACTCCTGAATATTCTTCTCAAGTATCTTGTTGGCTTTAACAGTGTCTTCCATTGATCTGGTTAGTTCTTCCACTTTGTCTTCAAGATCTGGTATTGTACTTGGTGCTTCATTTGTTCTGCTGACAAGACTATCTGGTGAGTTCTGGGTTGAAGATAGCTTGTCTTATAGTTCATTTCAATGTTTGCTTGAGATTGTTTTAACTGCTCTATGAATATTTCTGTTTCTTCAACTGCTTTTTCATCTCCTCCACGTGCCTGATGTGTTCCTGTTCAAAGTGGTGGTTCCAGATATTGAAGTTGTCCAGGATTCCTCCTTTTATTATTTTGATCATAGTAATGATCAGGCCTTGAAATTCATTATCTTGGGTCTGACTTTTTTGGCTACGTTCTGTCAGTTTGTTCAGATTGGATTCCATCATTACGGTGTTCCTTCTTTAGGTATAAGAGTTATCGTCTTGGATTTTGTTTCTCATGGATTTGTGCTGTGACCTGGGCATTTTTGTTTTATCTCTTAAGAACTTTTTGTATTTGTGTGTTTTCCTTGGACTGAATTAGACAGTATAACTACACTTGAGCAATTATATTAATGTTGTCTTGGAGTTGGGTATGCTTGTTTGGTATTGGTATTATTTCTTACATGAGACTATTGAAGTGTTAGTACATCAAGTAAGTAGAGTGTGATAGACAGGGATTGAAGATTAGTATGGTAGTGCACTTTACAGCTTTACATCCTTGGTGATATATGAGGGTGAATGGTATAGTCTCTGAAGTTCTATGGCTTTTTGGGTGGCTAAATGGAAATGTTGAGTTACAGTGAGTAATAATTGAAAGGAATGTGACAGTAAAAATGTTTTGTTTATCTTAGAGCTGGATGTGAAGAATCTGTCCCATATGATGGGATGATCATAGAAGACATCAGATGAATGGTGTTGGCTCCTATTCCTTTGTTTTGTTTTTTACTGGACTCTGTTGAATTCTAAGAAGCAGGGAGTCTGCCCCAGTATGGTTTGAGGGCACAAAGGCTGAGTGGCTGGTGGAGAGTAAAGAAAACCTGGGTTTTTGGACATGGCCTACAGGACTTCCAAAGATCCAGAAAAGCAGGCTGGCTACTAGTGGGGTACACAGATGACATGGGCTCTAGGGTGATTCTGAGAAATCTTCTCCAGTACCAGAGAGGCAGGCTAACTAGTAGTGCGGCACACAGAGGACCTGGAGCCTGGGGTGTGGTCTAAGGGCTTAGCTGAAGAGCAAGGAATTAACCCTGTTCCTGATCCAAGGCAGAAAGTCAAAGTGGTTAGTGCAGCATGCAGATGACCTGGAGCCTGAAGCATGGTCTAGGTGCCTTACCTGAGGAGCAGGGAGTCAGTTCAAGTCAGGATCCAGATTCAGGGCAGAAAGACAAAACCCAACCTTAAGATGCATAATTATTTCATGTGATAATTGAATTTCATAGGGAAATCTTGTTCTGACTGGTGAAATACATTTGCTGTAATCATTTTGATGTTGCTTCTGCCTGTACTTACATGATAGTATAAACAAAAAAAATTCCTATATTTCCATATAAAGGAGGTGGATCAATTTTATTATCAATCTAAAAGTCCTCAGGATCAGTGATCCCAAATCTCTATTGTAAATATCATCTCCATGGAACATATGTTCCTGCTTCTTTATTGAAATGTCATTGAAATAATATCTATACATTTTATTGATTTCTATTTTTATCAGCATTGCTCTATGGGAATGAGCTTATAGAAAAGGAGTCATTAAAAAAACTGCCATTTCAAGAGTGATGGACATCATGAAGTAGCATAACATGCACATTCATGGAATACCAGAACAAGAATCCCAAAATACCACATGTGAGGAAAATTTTCAAATTGTAATAAAAGAAAATTTTTCACATCTAAAGAAAGAAATGACAATCAGAATACAAGAGACACATAGCACCCCAAGCAGATATGAACAAATAGAAACTCACCACAGCAAATAATATTAAAAAAATAACACATACAGGACAAACCGAACTTGCTAAGAGCTTCAAGAGAAAAAAAAATGTCACTTTTAAAGGTAAATCTACTGAAATCACTAGAGATTTTTTCAGTGGAAATAGTAAAATGCAGTAGAGCTTGGAGAGACCTACTTCAAGTATTGAATGAGCACAAATGTCAATCCAGGCTGATATACCAATCAAAACTATCTGTCAGGATCTAGGGTGAAAGAAAAATTTTCCACCATAAAGACATGGTGAAGGCTTACGTGAATACCAAACCAGTCCTTCAAAAATGCTAGAAAGATACTCAAGCTTGAAGAAAAGAACGAGTATATTCAGGAGGACAGAAGGTCAGTATAATACTACTAAAACCTACACGCTTAATAATATACTTATGAAATCCACTAAACAGAAAAAATGTCAGGAATTAAAAGTAATTTCTCCATAATAATACTAAATGTCAATGTAATTATCTCACCAATTAAAAGATACAGGTAAAAAACATGGATTAGAAATCAAAACCCATGCATCTGCTGCCTTCAGGAAAAATGTCTCATCACAAAAGATAGGCACATTCTAAAAGTAAAAGGCTGGAATGGATGGAATTAGAAAAAATTATATTGAGTGAAATATCCCAGACACAGAAAATTAAGCGTTGTATGTATTCCCTAATAAGTGGATCCTAGTACCTACCAACTTAGAGACACACTCAAAGATAAATCTCTGTAATACTCAAAATAATTGGAAAGTTTATAAACAGGAGGGAAGGGGAAGGAAGGTCACATCAGAACAAAGAGAGAGGGGGTCATGTTACAGCAGAGAAAAAAGGCCACCATCATGGACTGAAAGTAAGCAATTAGACATCTGGTTAAGTTCATAGACTTTCCTTCCTGACCATTTGCAATCAATGGCATATGATCTCCCAGATGGGAGGGCATATAGTCTGGCAGATAGAAAGTAACCATTGTGCAAATGGGAGACTGAATCCCCCTCACCTTGTCTCCTAATTTTATTCCATCTACCTTTGAATATACTCTTACAACAAGACTCTGTTTTAATAGCTTTTTATCTCTGGCCAGGATGTTACATACAATACCATCAGGATGGAGTGAAGGGCATTGAAAGAGCAGCAAAACTGAGAAAAAAAACCCACAAAACATAATTCAGAACATCAGAGACTCTGTATAAACCACCTGGAACCAGGCCAGCCTTATTCTCTCTCCATCCTGAAGCTCAGGAAGAGGGGGCGGTAAGACTGTAAGAGCACAAGGATGGGGAGAAGCAGTGATAAGCAAGAAACTCCACACAAGTTAGGTCTGAAGCAATCATAATAGGACTTTGCATGACCTGCTCAATGACCAATACATTATTGAATCCTCAAAGTCTAGCCTGGACTAAAGGCACTAGGATTCTTAGAAGCTAGGGATTAACAGCCACAATAGTGTTCCTATACTTATGAGAACACAAGATAGAGTTCTAGGAAATTCCACTGAGTCCTTATACCTCATTGGAGAGGAGGGCCCAAAGGAAAGTTTGACACATACAATAAAGGATGCTCCAGGGATGGGGGGGGAGACACTGGGAAATCGGGAGGAATGGGGGTAAAAGAAGGGGAAAATGGGGGAGGGGACTAGGGCTTCAGGGAGGTGTGGAGGGAGGGAGGGGACTGGTGTACCTATTAAGTTTGTATGAGCAGAAATAAATATTTAAAAAAAAAGGGTGGTCAAAAATTCTGTAAGGTAATAAAATCAGGAAACAAGCAGGGGTATCGATTATAATATCCAAAAAAGTGGATTTCAAGCCAAAGAAAATCATAAGAGATACAGAATGATATTACATTCAGTCACATGAACAATGCACCAGAATGACTTCATAGTACTGAAAATATACGCACCTAATATGGGCTCCTTCACATTCATTAAGCAAACACTACATCATCTAAAACAAGAAATCAATCCTGAAAAGAAAAAACTCAGGGATTTCAATACTGCATTCTCAACATGGGATAGATCAATAGGCCAAAACTCAACAGAGACACATTGTAATTAAATCAAACGCTTACTGAAAGAGACAATGCAAATCTCTGTAGAATTATCCATCCAAGCACTAATACACATTTCCTCAGCATGGTATGGAACTTTCTCTATAATAGATCACAAACTAGAACACAAAACAAGTGTTCACATACACAAGAAAGTTGAAATTATAGCCTATACCTGCTCCCTTCCCTCAACCCGCCACCCAGGACGCACTCAGCTGGGTCTCACCGTGACCTAAGTATGTTGCGTCCCTGCCCACCCCCAGGACCCCAGGCAGCCCAAGGGACCCAACCCCTCCCACCATCCATCCAGAACCGGGCAGGGCGTGGGAGAAGGACACCCCCTCTGTGCCCGGGCCCACCTCATCTGCCCCAGATTAAATAGCACCCCGCCGATGCCCCATCCTCCCTTACCCCACTCCGCCACCCGGGACGGGACATGTACGGTCCAGCCGGGCCTCACTGCGACCTAGGTAAGCTCCGTCCCTGCCCACCCCCAGAACCCCAGGCCAAATAATTCAGTTTAGTGAAAAATGCACGGAAATTGAAAGAAGATCTTAAGAGTTAAAAGGACAACGCTAAAGTCAAAGTGCATGAGAAACAACACTCAAGTAAACAAATCTCCCACTGAAGGAATAAATCCAACCAGAACAAACCCACGGAAAATGGCCATGAAAGTCTGACCCAGGATCACGACGTTCAAACTATGATCATTACCATGTTCAATACTATAAAAGAGGAAATCCGGGAGGAATTAAATAATCGAATGAATTGCTTTGAAGAGGAACACAACAGACACTTGGAGGAGTTGAGAAAAACAGTGCAAGAAACAAAAACTGGCATAGAGAAGTTAAAACAGACTCAAGCAGAGTTTAAAACTGAGCTACAAGACATCTTCAACCCAGAACTCCACTGAGAGTCTTATCAGCAGAACTAATGAAGCAGAAAACAGAATTTCAGACCTTGAAGATAAAGTGGGAGTATTACCCAGCTAAATGGAAGAGGTTGTTAAAGCCAAAAAGATATTTGAGAGAAATATCCAGGAGATATGGGACACCCTGAAGAAGCCTAACATGCGTATTCATGGAATACCAGAGCAAGAATCACAAAATTACACCCCTGAGGAAATCTTTCAAATGATCATCAAGGAAAACTTTCCTCATCTAAAAAAAGAGAGGCCCATACATATACAAGAGGCATTCTGCACCCCAAACAGATATGACCAAAACAGAAGCTCGCCATGGCAAATAATAGTCAAAACACTCCACATTCAAGATAAAGAACTGGTGCTAAGAGCTTCAAGGGAGAAAAAACAAGTCACTTTTAAAGGTAAACCTATTAAAATAACAAATGACTTCTCAGTAGAAACAGTAAAAGCAAGAAGAGATTGTAGAGACATACTTCAAGTATTGAATGCGCAAAAATGTTAACCCAGGCTGATTTACCCTGCAAAACTATCATTCATGATTGAGGGAGAAAGAAAAATCTTCCAGCACAAAGACAACTTGAAGGGATATATGGCCACCAAACCAGGCCTTCAAAAAATGCTAGAAATGATACTCAAGCTTGAAGAAAAAAACAGGCATATCCAGAAGAACAGAAGGGAAGTATAACACCATTAAAAGTGAAGAAATATAAAAACTACTAAACATAATGAATGTCTGGAATTAAAAATAGTTTCTCTATTATAACACTAAATGTTAATGGAATTAACTCACCGATCAAGAGACACACATTACAAATTTGGATTAAAAATCACAATCCATCAATCTGCTGCCTGCAGGAAACCCATCTCACCACAAAAGATAGGCATGCCCTAAAAATAAAAGGCTGATCAACAATTCTACAATTTAATGGAAGCAGAAAACAGGCAGGGGTAGCCATTATGATATCAGACAAAGTGGACTTCAAACCAAAGAAAATTATAAGAGACACAGATGGATACTACATTTTAGTCACAGGTACAATTCACCAGGAAGACTTCCCAATACTAAACATATATGCACCCAATACGGGCCCTCCACATTCATTAAGAAAACCCTACAGCATCTAAAGCAAGAAATCAACCACCAAACGATAATTCTTGGGAACTTCAACACCACCCTCTCAACATGGGATAGATCAACAGATCAAAAGCTTAAAAGAGACACTTTGGAACTTAATTAAACCCTTAAAGAAATGGACCTTACAGATCTCTATCGAATTTTTCACCCACGCACCAAAGAATACACATTTTTTCTCAGCAGCACACGGAAGTTTCTCTAAAATAGATCACATATTGGGCCACAAAACAAATCTACACATATACAAAAAAGTTGAAATTCTAACCTGTGCCCTATCAGACCACCACGACCTAAAGCTGGACATCCACAACACAACAAACAAGAGAAAATACACTAACTCCTGGAAACTTAACAATATGATGCTGAATGAGAACTGGATTCAGGAAGAAATTAAAAAGGAAATTCAAGATTTCCTGAAAGCAAATGATAATGAAAATACAACTTATCAAACCCTCTGGGACACAATGAAAGCTGTTCTAAGAGGTAAGTTCATAGCTCTTAATGCCTACATCAAAAAAATGGAAACATCAGAAATAAACAACTTAACAATGCAGCTTAAAGCTTTAGAGAACTACAGCAGTCTGATCCCAAAAGTAGTAGAAGAGAGGAGATTAGCAAAGTAAGGGGAGAAATATCTGAAATCAAGATTAAGAAAACGATAGAAAAAATCAACCAGTCAAAAAGCTGGTTCTTTGAAAAAATCAATAAGATTGATACACCCCTAGCTAAATTAACCAAAAGTGAGACAGAGAAAACACAAATTAACAAAATTAGAAATGAACATGGAGTTATCACTACTGATACCCAAGAAATCCAGAGAATTATAACATCATATTTCAAAAACTTGTACTCTGTGAAGTTTGACAACACAAAAGAGATGGATGAATTTCCAAGTAAACACAACCTACCTAATTGAATCAGGAAGTTGTGAATTATTTAAAGAGTCCTATAACATACAAGGAAATTGAAGAAGTAATCTCGAATCTTCCCACTAAAAAATGTCCTGGACCAGATGAATTCAGCACAGAATTCTACCAGACATTTAAGGAGTTAATAACACCAATACTCCTTAAACTGTTCCATCAAATAGCAAAGGAAGGAACACTACCAAATTTCGTCTATGAAGCTAATATCATCTTAGTCCCAAAACCTAATAAAGATTCACTTAAAAAAGAAAACTATAGGCCGATCTCCCTGATGAGCACAGACGCAAAGATTCTCAACAAAGTCTTAGCAAATTGGACTCAAAAACATATCAAAAAGATCATTCACGGGGACCAAGTAGGCTTCATCCTCGGCACACAAGGTTGGTTCAACATACGCAAATCAATAAATGTAATTCATCATGTAAACCAGTCCAAAGTCCAAGACCACATGATACTCTCGATAGATGCAGAAAAAGCTTTTGACAAGATCCAACAGCCGTTTATGATCAAAAGGCTAGAGACAGTAGGAATGGAAGGAACCTTTATCAATATAATAAAAGCTGTATACAACAAGCCCACAGCAAGGATTATGCTCAATGGGGAACAATGGAAGCATTCCCACTTCGATCAGGAACTAGACAAGGCTGTCCACTCTCACCACTTCTTTCAATATTGTACTTGAAGTCTTAGCTGAAGCCATAAGACAAGAAAGGGACATAAGAGGGATTCCAATTGGCAAGGAAGAAGTCAAGCTATCCCTATTTGCAGATGACATGATCTTATACCTGAGGGATCCCAAAAACTCCACCAGGAAGCTCCTGGAACTATTTGAGAAGTTCAGCAGGGTGGCAGTATACAAAATAAATGTGCAAAAATCACAGTCCTCCCTATATGCCAGAATGAAAGAATTGAGAAAGGCTTGAGAGAAACAATTCCATTTACTATAGCCCCTTAAAAAATGAAATACCTTGATATAAACCTAACCAAGGAAGTAAAAGACCTTTACAATGAAAACTTTAAAACCCTAAAGAAAGAAATAGCAGAAGACACCAGTAGGTGGAAAGACCTCCCTTGTTCCTGGATTGGCAGAATCAACATCATAAAAATGACCATCCTACCAAAGGCAATATACAAATTCAATGTTACACCAATTAAAATCCCAAAGCAATTCTTCAAATAAGTTGACCAAACAATCTCAAAATTCATATTGAGGCAAAAAAGACCCAGGATAGCAAAGACAATCCTGAGTAACAAAAACACTGCTGGAGGTATTACCATACCAAACCTTAGTCTATACTACAAATCCATAGTTGTAAAAACAGCCTGCTACTGGCTCCAAAATAGACACACAGATCAATGGATAAGGATTGAAGACCCAGATATAAGCCCACAAAATTATAGCCATTTTGTCTTGGACGAAGGGGCCCAAAAAATCCAATGGAAAAAGATCAGCATCTTCAACAAATGTTGCTGGCAAAGCTGGATCTCCACATGCAGAAGATTAAAACAAGACTCATGCTTGTCACCATGTACAAGATTTAATTCCAAATGGATCAAGGACCTTGATATAAGGCCAGAGACTATAAAAACAATAGTTGAAAGGATAGGGAACTCCCTCGAGCTGATTGGGCTAGGCCAACATTTCCTAAACAGACATCCAATGGCACAGTCACTGCTACCAACTCTGAACAGTTGAGATCTTGTGAAATTAAAGAGCTTCTGTTCAGATAAAAAGAGATTGTAACACGAGCTCAAAGGCAACCCACAGAATGGGAGAAAATCTTCACTAACCACATATCTGATAGAGCTCTAATGTCCAGAGTGCACAAAGAACTTAGAAAACTAAACACCAAGAAAACCAATGGTCCAATTAAAAAATGCGCCCTGGAACTTAAAAGAAATTTTACCAGGAATGAAATTAAAATGTCTAACAAATACCTTAAAAAATGCTCCACTTCTTTAGCCATCAGGGAAATGCAAATCAAAACTTCCCTGAGATATCATCTCACCCCGGTCAGGATGGCAAAAATCCACAATACTAACAACAACAATGCTGGAGAGGATGTGGAGAGAGGGGAACACTCCTACATTGCTTGTGGTAATGTAGGCTCATACAGCCACTCTGGCGAGTCATCTGGAGATTCTTAAAAAAATTAAATTTTGAAATGCCATATGACCCTGCTATTCCCTTTTGGGAATAACCCCCCAGACAGCAGAGGTTCACCTTGATAGCACAAGCATGACAATGTTCAAAGCAGCACTGTTTACAATAGCAAAGTCATGGAATCAACCCACATGTCCAACAGTTTACAAGTGGATAAGGAAACTGTGGTACATCTATACAATGGAGTACTACTCAGCCATCAAAAATGATGAATTACTGGAGTTTGCCAGGAAATGGATGTCATTAGAAACAATTATATTAAGTGAAGTATCCCAAACCCAGAAAATTGAGCACCGTATGTACTCCCTAATAGGTGGCTCCTAGTACCAAACCCACCCAGCCCACCTTGAGACACTCATAGGTAAATCTATGTATTACCTACAGTAATCGCAGGGATTATGAACAGGAGGGATGTGGTTGGAGAGCCACACCAGAAACAAGGAGAGAAGTGACTATGTTACCGTAGAGAAAATAGGCCTCCATCAAGACTGCAAGGGGTGACATACAGTGCCCAGCAGGATGGAGTGAAGGGCATTGCAGGAGCAGCAAAACTGCAAAAGAAAATCACCAAACCACAATCCAGAACTTCAGAGACTGTATATCAACCACATATAACTAGGCCAGTCTAATCTCTCTCCATCCTGAAGCTCAGGGACATTTGCGGAAGAGGGGGCGGTAAGAGTGTAAGTGCAAAAGGATGGGAGGAGCAATGATTTGCAAGATACTCCACACATGTTAGAGCCAAAGCCATTATAATTGGACTTTGCATGCCCTGCACAATGTCCAACACACTATTGACCTCACAAAGTCTAGCATCTGCTAAAGGCACCAAAATCCTTGGAGGCAAGGGATTGGCAGCCACAGTAGTGTTCCTATGCTTAAGGGGAACACGGGAAAGGGTTCAGGGAAATGCCACTGGGTCCTTGTACGTCATCGGAGAGGAGGGGCCAGAGGAGAGTCAGTGATGCACATTAAAGGACTCTCTGGGAATTGGGGCAGGAGGCACTGTGGGATGGGGAGGGAGGGGTGAGGGGAGGGGGAACAAGGGGTTCGGGGGGAGGAGGAGGGAGGGAGGGAACTGGTGTACCTATTAAGTTTGTATGAGTGGAAATAATAATAAAAAATGTTAAAAAAAAGAAATTATAACCTGTATCATGTGAGATGACCATGGTTTAAAGCTTGACATTCACAACACAAAAAACAGCAGAAAATACACTAACCATTTGAAAATAAACACTATGAGGCTACATGACAAATGGGTTCAGGAAGAAGTCATAAAGGAAATTCAAGAATTCCTAGAAGTGAACGAAAATGAAAATACAACATATCAAAATCTGAAACAAAATGAAAGCTGTCCTAGGATATAAGTTTAGAGCTCTCAATGTCAATATCAAAAAAATAGAAACGTTGCAAATAAATATCTTAGCAATGGGCTTAAAAGCTTTAGAGACCAAGACCAACCCAATCCAAAAGCAGTAGAATAGAGGAGATTAGCAGAAGCAGGGGAGAAATATCTGAAATTGACATAAGGAAATGATAAAAAGATCAACAAGTCAAAAAGCTGGTTCTTTGAAAAAAAAATAAGATTGGTAAACCTCTAGCTAAATTTACCAAAATCAAGAGAGACAAATCCTAAATTAACAAAATTAGTGATGAAAATGGAATTATCACAATGGATATTCAAGAAATTCAGAGAATTTTAAGATCATATTTCGAAAGCTTATATTCCATGAAATTTGATAACACAAAATAAATAGATGAATTCTTGAGTAAGCACAACTTTTTTAATGGAATCTTGAAGTTTTGAATTATGTAAGTATTCTTATAACTATTTTAACTTTTTCAAAAAATAGCAAGGGTAGGAACACTTCAAAATTCATTCTACAAAGCTAATATCATACCAGTCCCCAAAGTAATAAAGGTATTCTTAAAAAATAAAACTACAGGCCAATCTCTTTGATGAACATAAATGCAAAGATTATCAACATAATCTTAGCAAATCTCATTCAGAAACATCAAAAAGGGGGCTGAAGAGGTGGCTCAGGGGTTAAGCCTCTGCCTTGCAGGCGGAAGGTCCTGAGTTCGGATCCCAGATCCCACGTATAGACTCCAGGTGGAAGCGGGGGCAGCCTGTGCTTCTGGTTATGGTAGGGCGGAGCCTGTGAATCCAGGGGCAGAAAGAGGTGGAGGCGTCCATGGTGGTTCGCGAATTCGTCCGTGGTTCTACATATACACAGACACACACACACACAGACACACACATGTGCACACACATACACACACACATGCGCACAGTTGAATAAATAATAATAATAAAAAATATAAAAAAGAAACATCAAAAAGATCATTCATTGTTATTGGATGTCACCACCTGGCCAGAGATAAAAAGCTGTTAAACTAGAGTCTTGTTATAAGAGTATCTTCAAAAGTAGATGTAATAAAAGTAGTAAACCACAGTGATACCCATCAGGATGGAGTGAAGGGCATTGCAGGAGCAGCAAAACTGAAAAAAAAAAAATCAACCAACCATAATCCAGAACTTCAGAGACTCTATATCAACCACCTGGAACTAGGCCAGCTTCATCTCTTCCCATCCAGAAGCTCAGGGAAATTTGCAGAAGAGGGGGTGGTAAAATTGTAAGAGCATAAGGATGGGAGGAGCAATGGAATGCAAGATACTCCACACAAGTTAGGCTGAAGCAATCGTAATTGGACTTTGCATGCCCTGCAATGTCCAACACACTATTGACCCCACAAAGTCTAGCATGGACTAAAGGCACTAGGATCCTTGGAGGCAAGGGATTGACAGCCACAGTAGTGTTCCTATGCTTAAGTGGGACACGGGAAAGGGTTCTGGGAAATGCCCCTGGATCCTTGCACCTCATCGGAGAGTAGGACCCAAAGGAGAGTTGGGCATGCACATTTAAGGATGGGAGGGGGATGGGAGGGGGAGGCACTAAAGGATGGGGAGGGAGGGGGAGGGAGGAAGAAGGGAGGGGGGCACAGAGCGGTGGGAGGTCGGAGGGAGGGAGGGGGCGGGTGTTCCTCTTAAGTCTGTATGAGTGGAAATAAAAAATGGAAAAAAATAAAAATAAAAA
Source organism: Typhlomys cinereus (assembly GCA_023101885.1). Lineage (NCBI taxonomy): Eukaryota > Metazoa > Chordata > Mammalia > Rodentia > Platacanthomyidae > Typhlomys > Typhlomys cinereus. The sequence continues at coordinate 100,995 of JALPQD010000714.1, forward strand.
AAGATCATTCGTTGTGATTGAGTAGATTTTGTCCCAGACACACAAGGTTGTTTCAATATATGCAAATCAATAAATATAATCCATCATGGAAAACCTGTCCAAAGTCCAAGACCAAAAGATACTCTCCATAGATGCAAAAAAGCTTTTGCAAAATTCAACATCCTTGGGCTGGAGAGGTGGCTCAGGGGTTAAGCCTCCGCCTTCCAGGCGGAAGGTCCTGAGTTCGGATCCCAGATCCCACGTAGAGACGCCAGGCGGAAGCAGGGGCAGTCTGCGCTTGTTGTCCTGGTAGGGCGGAGCCTGTGAATCCCGGGGCAGAAGGAGGTGGAGACGTCCATGGTGGTTCACGAGTTCATCTGTGGTTCTACACATACACAGACACACACACACACAGATACACACACGCGCGGGCACACGCACGCGCGGGCACATACACATGCACATGCGCACAGTTGATTAAATAATAATAAAAAAATTTTTAAAAAATTCAACATCCTTTTATGATCAACACCATAGAGACAGTCGGAATTGAAGGAACTTACATCAACATAACATAACCTGAATACAAGCCAAAATCAAGGATTTTACTTAATTGGGAAAATTTGAAGCATTCCTACTTAGGTCAGGAACTAAACATTACTATCTATGCTTACCACTTTTATTCAATATTGAACTTGACATCTTTGCTAGAGACATAAGAGAAGTGAGGGAGATAAGATGGATTCAAAGCAGAAAAGAGGATGTCAAGATATTTCTATTTGCAGATGATATGATCTCACATAAATGGGAGATCCCAAAAACTCCACCAGGAAACTGCTGAAACTAGTACAGAAGTTTAGCAGAGTGGCAGGTCACAAATAAACATGCAAAAATCAGTGGCCTTCCTATACACCAAGGATGAAAATAGTGAAAAAGTCCTAAGAGAAACAACCCATTTATTATTACCCCTAAAAGAGAAATACCTTGGTATAAATTCCACCAAAGATGCAAGAGACCTTTACAATGAAAACCTTAAAACCCCAAAGAATGAAATTGCAGAAGATTCCAGAAGGTGGAAATACCTCCTATGCTGCTGGATCGGCAGAATTAACAATATAAAAATGATCGTCCTACCAGAAGCAATATACAAATTCAAATTCCCAAAACAATTCTTTAAATAAATTGACCAGACAATATCAACAGAAGCACAAAAGTCCCAGAATTTCAGTAACAATTTTGAGTAACTAAAGCGCTGGTGAAGGTATCACTGTACCAAACCTTAATCTATACCACAAATTCATAGTAATAAAAACAGCTTGTTACTGTCTCCAAAATAGACACGTACATCAATGGAAAAGGGTTGACGACCCAGATAGAAGCACACAGAATTACAGCCATTTTATCTTTGACAAAGGCTCACAAAAATTCCAATGGAAAATGAACAGTATTTTCAACAATTGGTACTGGTGAAACTGGATTCCCACATGGAGAAGATTAAAATTGGACCTGTACTTGTCACTATGCCCAAAAATTTATTCCAAATGGACCAAGGACCTTAATATTAGGCCAGAGATTATGAAAACGCTATTTGAAAGAGTATGGAATCAGTAACAATGCTACTGAGTCCTTACTCCTCATTAGTGTGGAGGATGCAGATATAAGTTTGACATGCACACTAAAGGATGCTTCAGGGATTGGGGGGAAGTGGAGGGTACTGGGAGAAGAAGGGGGTGAAAAGTAGGGGTGCAAGGAGGTCTGGGGAACGGTTGAGGGAGGGAAAATAAAAAGTAAACATTAAAAAAAAGAAAGAGTATGGAACTCCCTTGAGTGGACTGGGCTAGGTCAACATTTCCTAAAACTAAACTCTGCATAATCACTAGAAACAACACTCAACAAATGGGATCTTATGACATTAGAGAGCTTCTGTTCAGCTAGAAAGATTGTAAACTGAGCAACAAGTCACACAGAAATGGAGAAAAATCTTCACTAACCACATATCTCATAGAGCTCTATTATCCAGAGTGCACAAAGAACTTAAAAATCTAAACATCAAGGAGACAAATTGTCCAATTCGAAAATGGGCCTGGGAACTCTAAAGAAACTTTTCCAGAGATGAAATTGAAATGTCTAAGAAATATCTTTAAAAATCTTGCTAGCCATCAGGGAAATGCACATCAAAATTTCCTTGAGACATCACCTCACCTTGGTCAGGGTGGTGAAAATCCACAATAAAAACAAAGCACGTGGAAATGCAGACTTATATCACCACTCTGTAGATCAGAAATTGATGTACATTTATGAAATGGAATACTACTCATCCAACAGAATGGATGGATTAATGAAATTTTCTGGGAAATGGATGGAATTAGAAAAAATTATGTTGAGTGAAGTATCCCAGACACACAGAAAATTAGAAAATGTATGTACTCTCTAATAAGTGGTCCTAGTTCCAAATCAACTTAATGACATATTTGAAGGTAAATCTTTGTATTACCCACTGCAATCAACAAGGAATATAAACAGGAGGGAAGGGGAATGAGGAGCTCAACAGAGAGGAAATAGGGGATGATGCTTCAACAGAGAAATTAGGCCACATGCATTTCATGTAAGTAACAAGACATGTGATTCAGCTCACTACCACTTCCTTTCCTGGTCACTTGGGATTGAACATGTTTGATATCCCCAATCAGGAAGGATATAGGGACCTGTAGTTAGATGGTAACCAACTGACAAATGAGAGACTGACCCCTCTCACTGCTGTTTCCTACTCCCATTCTTCCATATACATTTGAGTCTCTTCTTATATTGAGATCTTTGTTTAAACAATCTTTTATCTTTGGTTAGGAGGTGACCTTGAATATCAATCAGGATGAAACCAAGGGCATTGCAGGAACAGCAAACCTAAAAACAATAACAAGCCATAATTTAGACAACCAAAGGCCCTACATTGTCACCTGGAACCAGACCTAATCTCTTTCCATCCTAATCTCTTTCCAACCTAATCTCTTTCCATCCTAAAGCTCAGGAAACCTTGAAGAAGAAGGAGTGGCAAGATTGGAAGAGCCTAACGATGGGGAGGACTAACACTTTGTAAGATACTCCACCCAAGTCATGGCTGCAACAGGTAGGATATATGTTATTGGTCTTTGCTTGACCTGCACAATGAGTGACATGTTATCACAACAAAGTGCAGCATAGATCACAGGGAAAGTCTTCCAGCAGTAGCATCCTTAGAGGCAAGAGGTTAAACAATCATTGTAGAGTTCCCATGCTAGCAGGCAATGAAAGAAGGGGCCCAGGGCTATGCCACAGAGTCCTGAACCCTCACTAGTGTAGGCCTCAGAGGGAGGTTCAGCACTCAAGAAAACAGATGCTCCAGGGGATGGGAGGGAGGAAGCAGGAGGGACCTGTAAGTGGGAAGTGATGAAGACAGTATGAGTGAATGGGGGAAGTGAGACATAGTGCAATGGGGGCAATGGGGAGGGGGGAGGGAGGGAGAGTAGCATGGATATCTATTCAGCTTATATGATTAGGCAAAGAATTGTATGATTAAAAAAGAATATGAATTTAACACTTATCTAGATTAGCCTTCACCTTCATACATATCACATGTATGTATATGTTATTTGAGGACTTTTAAGATAATATGTCTCCAATAGTTCAGATAGAAGTTTGAAAATAAAAAAAAGAAAACAGCTAGAGAAAGATAGCTTGTTAAGATCTCTGAAGAGAGACACAACCCACCTTGAAAACAGTGGAGACTGATCCTCCCAACCCTGAGTTTTCTTCTGTACTGTGGTGAATGGCTGACTGTAAATGTATGGACACTAGCTGAGTCTGAGGAATGGCAATATCCTTCCTGTCCTGAGCCTTTCCATGTTGGCACATAGCTTTATTAATACTTTTAGAATCCCTTGTTTCCTTATTCTGAGAAATTCATAAGTATATCTGTACCACAATTTAAATAAAATTCATCATATTCATTTCTATATAGTCCTTTTATACTCATGCATAAAGCTAATGCAGTAGAACATTGAAGATTTGAAGATTATGACAATATGTCTTGAGGATCTTTTCAATGAATGTATGTGAAGTTTTTTTATCATATTAAAAATATGTCCTTTTGTCTAGGACCCAGACCAGCAATGACTCCCTGCCCCTCAGGTAAGGACCCTAGATCATTGTCCAAGCCCCAAGTCACCTGCTCATCCTATTATTAGCCAGAGCAGCAGCCCGTCGGCCCTGACACTGTGGAAGGGCCCTAGGCCACACCACAGCTCTCAGGTGATCTGCATGACATATTAGACAGTCTGCCTTTCTTCCCCAGACCTAGACCAGGGTGGATTCCCTGCTTCTCAGAATTCGAGTCCAGAGAGAACCCATGCAAAGTTCTAGGGGACAAATGCCATATACCTGAAGCCCTCTAAAATCATCCCATCACCCATCACATGGAAGAGAATCTTCACATCCAGCTCAAAAATAATTAATCCCTTTTTACCATCTTGTTCCTCTCAATTATTAGTCACTGTAGTTTAACTTTTCCATATAGCCACACCAAAACTCATAAAATTTCAGGGACTCCACCATTCACCCTCACATATCACCAAGGAAGTAAATTGAAAAAGTGTACTACAATACTCATTTCACTCCCTGTCTACTAAACCTGACTCAATTGATTTACTAAGTCTCATAGCCTCATCTAAGAAATAACACCAATACCAGACAAGCATATCCAATCCCAAGACAAACACTACTAATAACTGCTCTAACATAGTGATAATCTAATTCAGGTTCAGTCAAAAACACACAGAAACAAGGAGAAGGTGTTAAGAGATAAAACAATATTGCCCAGGTCACAGAGCAAATCCATGAGAAACAAAAACTGAGATAACAAATCTCCTACCAAAAGAATTAACCTCATATGGGGCTGGAGAAGGCTCAGGGGTTAAGCCTCTGCGTTGCAGGCAGAACGTCCTGAGTTTGGATCCTAGACCCCACATATAGACACCATGTGGAAGTGAGGGTGGCCTGCATTTCTGGTCCTGGTAGGGCAGAGCCTGTGAATCCTGGGGCAGAGTAAACAAGGAGGAGGTGGAGGTGGTCCATGGTGGTTCCCGAATAGCCTGTGGTTCTATATACATACATACACACACACACACACAATTGAATAAAAAAAAAAGAATTAACCCCATAATGATACATTCCAACCAGAACAAACTCACAGAAAATGAGCAATGATATGCAAGATACTCCACACAAGTTAGGGCCGAAGCAATCATAATTGAACTTTGCATGCCTTGTGCAATGTCCAACATACTATTGACCCCACAAAGTCTAGCATGGACTAAAGGCACTAGGATCCTTGGAGGCAAGGGATTGACAGCCACAGTTGTGTTCCTATGCTTAAGTGGGACACAGGAAAGGGTACTGGGAAATGCCACTGGGTCCTTGCACCTCATTGGAGAGCAGGACACATAGGAGAGTTGGGCATGCACATTTAAGCACGATCCAGGGATGGGAGGGGGAGGTACTGGGGTATGGGGAGGGAGGGAGAAGTAGGGGGGCACAGGACGGTGGGAGGTCAGAGGGAGGGAGGTAATGAGTGTACGTGTTAAGTCTGCATGAGTGTAAAAAAGAAAAAAGAAAATAGTGAAGAAAGTCATACCCGATATAATGATTTTGAAAGTCTGACCTTTACCCTGACCAATACTATGAAAGAGGAAATCCAGGAGGAGTTAAATAACCACATCAACCACTTTGAACAGGAACAGAACAGGTACTAGGAGGATCCAAAAAAAACAGTTGAAGAAACACAAGTAGCATAGAGCAGTTAAAACAGTCTCAAGCAGTTTAAAATTGAACTAAAAGACAATTTATCTTCAACCCAGAACTCAACAGAAAGTGTTATCAGCAGAAATAAAGAAGCAGAAAACAGAATTTCATATCTTGAAGACAAAGTGGAAGAACTAATGAGCTCAATGAAAGAGGTTGTTAAAGCCAAAAAGATAGTTGAGAGAAATATTCAAAAGTTATGAGACACCTTGAAGAAGCCTAACATGCTCATTTATTATCAGAAGAATCAGAAAATACCATACCTGAGGAAATTTTTCAAATTATCATAAAGGAGAAATTTCCTCATCTAAAGAAAGAGAGTCCCATGCAAAGACAAGAGGCATTCCACACCCCAAACAGACATGACCAAATAGAAACACACCAAGGCAAATAGTAGTAAGAACACTCCACATACCAGAGAAAGAAAAGGTGCTGACAGCTGCAAGGGAAGAAAAAGTCACTTTTAAAGGTAAACCTAATAAAATAACAAATGGTTGTTCAGTGGAAACAGTAAAAGTAAGAAGAGGTTGGAGAGACGTACTTCGAGTATTGAATGAGCAAAAAGGTGAACCCAGGCTGATATACCTGGCAAAATTATCAGTCATGATTGAGTGAGAAAGAACAATTTTCCAACACAATGACAACTTGAAGGCTTAAATGTCTACAAAGCCAAGCCTTCAAATAATGCTAGAAAAGATCTTCAAGCTCGAGGAAAAGAAGAATCATATCCAGGAGCACAGAAGTGAAGTATAATACCACCAAATCCTAAAAGGCAAATAATATACTTATGAAAGCTACTAAACACAAAAAGTGTTAGGAACTGAAAGTAACTTTTCCATTATAACACTAAATGTCAATGGTATTAACTCACCATTGAAAGGATACATATTACAAACTTGGATTACAAGTCAAAACCCATCAATCTGCTGCATTCAGGAAACAAATCTCATCACAAAAGACAGGCACATTCTAAAAGTAAAAGGCTAGTTAAAAGTTCTGCAAGCTGTAACATGTTACAGCAGAGAAAATCGACCTCCAAGAAATGCAAGTATGTAATGTGACACCTGGTTAAGTTCACAGACGTTCGTTCCTGATCATGTACAACTGAGGGGGTATGATCTCACCAGAAGGGGAGGGCAATAGTCCTGCAGATGAAAAGAGATCATTTTGCAAATGGATGACTGATCCCTCCCTCACCGATGTTTCCTACTTTTATTACATCTGCCCTTGAATGTGCTATTATAACAAGACTCCAGTTTAACAGTTTTTTGTCTCTGACCAGGGGATGACATACAGTGCCCATCAGGATGGAGTGAAGGGCATTGCAGGAGCAACAAAACTGCAAAAGAAAATCAACAAACCACAATCCAGAACTTCAGAGACTCTATATCATCCACATAGAACTAAGCCAGCCTAATCTCCCCCCATCCTGAAGCTCAGGGACATTTGCAGAAGAGGGGGTGGTAAGATTGTAAGAGCAAAAGGATGGGGGGAGCAATGGTTTGAAGAGTCTCCACACTAGATAGGGCTGAAGCAATCATAATACATGGTACCCTGTGGTACACACACACACACATACATACACACACACACATACATACACACACACACAAACACACACACACACACATAAACATACACATATACACACATTCCAGAAGTTACTGAGCAACTTGAGGGACAAAGTGCTGATTATTTTGGCTCATGTGTCCAGAGGAGATAGAGAAGATCATGGTTGTCAGAGAGATTCAAGGTGATGGGAATGGGTGGCTGACCATTAGCTTGCAGCCATATTCAGAAAGAGAGAGAAGAAGGAGGGGGAGAATGAGAAGAAAAGCAGAGGAGAAGAAGGAGGAGGAGAGAAAAGGGAGATGACTAAGAAAGAAAAAAAAGGAATGGAAGGAAGGAAGGAAGAAAGGAAGGAAGAAAGGAAGGAAGGAAGGAAGGAAGGAAGGAAGGGAAAAGGAAGGAAGTAGGGTCAGATTATAAAACCTCAAGGCCCAATTCCCAGTGACATACCTCCTCAAGGTAGGCTGCACCTCCTAACGATCCCACATAGTGCCATCAGCTGGGAACCAAGTATTCAGTCATAGGAATCTGTAGGAGAAAAACTCACACTCAAACCATACCATAAGTGCACCTAAAATGCCGAGTTGTCAGCACCAACATAAGCTGGGGGTGGCTGGGATCTCAGGACTGTAGGGGAGGTGAGAGGTGGGAGAATTTCTGGTGTTCCCTGACACCCTGACTAGCCCCAGGATTAGGGAATAAGACGGACAGAGATAGAGCAGGACACCCGACATTCTCCTCCAGCCTTGGAGCCCATGTTCAGGGCCCATGCTTGGCATCGCTGATAAGCAGGGAGGCACCAGGAAGGTGTCATCTAGTTTTGTTATGGTGCAGCTCTGTCTTTGAAGAATAGGTTTGCTGGTGCTCCTATCCTGCTGCTGCTTGGGGGGGGGGAATCGGTGTTAGCTTTTTCTTTCATAGTTTGATGAATTTAGCAACTAATCCATCTTGTTCTAGTGTAGAAGTAAGATCCACAGTGTCAAAACCAGTCACTCAATAGACCTGGATACTCCCAAAGCATATTTTACTTCTGCAGAAAAGTGTTCAGCCTCTGCAAGTGGGAACAGCAAAGGATACAATGGTTGGACAGTCCACATGATCTAAACTGAGGTCCTTTTTGTTTGTGAAGCAAAGGCTTTAATCTCTGAGCATCTACTTAGCCCCCTCTCCCCCACGTGATCTTTTATCCCTAATGCAGGGTTGTATCTGTCCTTTACCCTGATTGGTTTGAGACTAAGCCACACATTCTGTTTCCTGGTTGACTAGCAAACAGATGTTCAATCTATGAAGCTAAGAAGGGATGCAAAACACAGCCTGACAAACTAAGAAATGGACAGCACAGTAGAAGTTATGGACTTTTTTTGAGTTTTTTGAAATAGGTGGGGTAAGCAATTGTCAGAAAATTTCCTGATGAAATGGAGGCTTGTATCAGTTGTTCTCTGTTGCTGCTATGAGACACTCGGGCTCAATCAGCTTGAAGGCAGAAAGGGAGATATATTCATCTTATTGTTTCAGATGGGAGTTACAATCCTTCACAGTGGGAAAGGCATGGCTGGATAGCAGAAGCTGGAGGCAGCGTAAGTCACTACAGATATCATGGAGGCCAAGAGCTCTTGCTGCAACCTCAAGAGCAGATTCACTCACTCAAGCAGGTTGGGGATAACCTAACTCAAGGTCCACCCTGTGACTGCCTACCTCCAGTCAGTTTCCACCTCTTAAAGGTGCCAGGACCATCCTGAACTACAGATAGAAACACATGAGCCTGTGGGGGGACAAGTCACCCTTCAAACTGTGATAAGGCTGGCATCAACATGGAAGCACTTTGGTTTGATAGAAAAGCCTGTTTGCCCACACTGGATGGGTCTTGTATAGGAGGCTCTGTGTTACTGCTTCACACTCATTGCTATGCATGTTAAAGTTATTTAATTCAAATAGGTCATAGGTATCTAGGGATTTATCCATTTTCTCTAAATGTTACATTGTTTTTAGAACATACCTTGAAAATGTTACAGCAGAGAAAATAGGCCTCTGTCATGGAATGCAAGTAAGTAATGTGACACCTGGTTAAGCTCACAGACCTTCGTTCTGGATCATTTACAACTGAGGGGGTATGATCTCACCAGAAGGGGAGGGCATATAGTCTGGCAGATAAAAAGTAATCATTTTGCAAATGGGCAATTGACCCCTCCCTCACTGCTATTATAACAAGACTCCAGTTTAACAGCTTTTTGTCTCTGGCCAGGTGGTGACCTACAGTGTCCAGCAGGATGGAGCGAAGGGCATTGCAGGAGCAGTAAAACTGCAAAAGAAAATCAACAAACCACAATCCAGAACTTCAGAGACTCTATATCAACCACCTAGAACTAGGCCAGCCTAAACTCTCCCCATCCTGAAGCTCAGGGACATTTGCGGAAGAGGGGGGAGTAAGATTGTAAGAGCAAAAGGATGGGAGGAGCAATGATCTGAAGATTCTCCACACTAGTTAGGGCCAAAGCAATCATAATAGGACTTTGCATGCCCTGCGCCATGTCCGTCACACTATTGACCTCACAAAGTCTAACATCGGCTAAAGGCACCAAGATCCTTGGAGGCAAGGTATTGATGGCCACAGTAGTGTTCCTATGCTTAAGGGGAACGCAAGAAAGGGTTCATGGAAATGCCACTGGGTCCTTTTACGTCATCAGAAAGGAGGACCAAGAGGAGAGTTAGGCATACACAATAAAGGACTCTCTGGGAATTGGGGGGAGGCACTGGGAGATGGGGAGGGAGGGAGGGGGAAGAGGGGGTTTGGGGGGAGGAGGAGGGGAGGAGGGAACTGGTCTACCTATTAAGTTTGTATGCGTGGAAATAATAATAAAAAATGTTAAAAAATACAAAAAAATATTCTGCAAGCTAATGGAAACAGAAAGACACAGGGGTAGCAATTATTCTACCTGTCTAAGTAGACTTCAAACCAAAAAATTCATAAGAGACACAGGATGCTACATGTTAGTCACAGGGACACATCACCAGGAATACTTCACAATACTGAACATATACGAACCTATTATAGGATCCTACATATTCATTAAGCAAATGCTAAAATGAGTAAAGCAAGAAATCAACTCTAAAATGAAAATTCTTCAGGATTTCAATACTGCCCTCTCAACATGGGATAGATCAACAGGTCAAAAATATAACAGAGACACATTAGAATTTAATCAAACTCTTACTGAAGTAGATCTCTATCGAACTTTTCATCCACGCACCAAAGAATACACATTTTTCTCAGCAGCACATGGAACCTTCTCCAATATAGACCACATATTGTGCCACAAAACAAATCTACACATATACAGGAAAGTTGAAATTGTAGCCGATATCCTATCGGACCACCATGGCCTAAAGCTTGATATCCACAAAACAACAAACAACAGAAAATACACTTTCTCTTGGAAACTTAACATTATGATGCTGAATGAGAATTGGCTTCAGGAAGAAATTACAGAGGAAATTCAAGATTTCCTGAAAGTGAATGATAATGAAAATACAACTTACCAAAATCTCTGGAACACAATGAAAGCTGTCCTAAGAGTTAAGTTCATAGATCTTAATGCCCACATAAAAAAATAGAAACATCCCAGATAAATAACTTAACAAATGCAGCTCAAAGCGTTAGAGACACTAGAGCAATCTGATCCCAAAAGTAGAAGAGAGGATATTAGCAAAATCATGGGAGAAATATCCAAAATTGAGATAAGGAAAACAATACCGAGACTCAACCAGTCACAAAGCTGGTTCTTTGAAAAAAAATCAATAAGATTGATAAACCCCTAGCTACATTAACCAAGAGCAAGAGAGAGAAAACCCAAATTCACAAAATTTGAAATGAAAATGGAGTTATTGCTACCGATAACCAAGAAATTCAGATAATTATAATGTCATATTTCAAAAACTTACATTCTGTGAAATTTGACAACACAAAAGAAAAGGATGAATTCCTAAGTAAGCACAACTTACCTAAATTGAATCAGGAAGTTTTGAATCATTGGAATAGTCGAATAACATATGAGGGCAACAGTTCCTAAACGGAAATCCTAAATGGATCCCATCAACAGATGGAATCTTGTGAAATTAAAGAGCTTCTGTTCAAATAAAGCGATTGTAACTGGAGCACAAAGGCAATCCACAGAATGTGAGAAAATCTTCACTAACCACATATCTGATAGAGTTCTATTACAGAGTGCACAAAGAACTCAGAAAACTAAACATCAAAGAAACAAATGATCCAATTAAAAAATGGGCCTTGGAACTTAGAAAGAAATTTTACCAGGGATGAAATTAAAATGTCTAACAAATATCTTTAAAAATGCTCCACATCCTTAGCCATCAGGACAATGCACATTGAAACTTTCCTGAGATATCATCTCACCCCAGTGAGGATGGCAAAAATCCACAATACAAACAACACCAAAGGCTAGAGTGGATGTGGAGAGAGGGGAACTCTCCTACATTGCTGCTGGGAATGGAGGCTCATACAACCACTCTGGTGAGCCATCTGGTGATTCTTAAAGAAGTTAAAGATTGAAATACCATATGACCCATTATTCCACTTTTGGGAATAACCTCCCACACAGGAAATACACCTTGATAGCACGAGCATGACCATGTTCATAGCAGCAGTGTTTATAATAGCAAAGTCATGAAACCAAGCCAAATGCGCTACAGTAGGGGATTAGATAAAGAAAATGTGATACACTTATTCAATGGAATACTACTCAGCCACCAAAAATGATGAATTAATGTGATTTGCCAGGAAATGGATGGAATTTGAAAAAATTATATTGAGTGAAGTATCCCAGATACAGAAAATTAGGACCTGTATGTACTCCCTAATTGGTGGATCCTAGTAACATACCCACTTAGTGACACACTCAAAAAAAATCTCTTTAATAACTACAGTAATTGCAAAGATTATAAGCAGGTAGGGAAGGGAAAGGAGGGTACTGCCAGCAACAAGGAGAGAGGGGATCATGCTACAGCATAGAAAATAGTAATCACCATCAAGGATTGCTTATAAGTAATGAGACATCTGGTTAATCTCACAGACTTTCCTTACTGGTCACTTGTATCTGATCATGTATGATCTCACCAGAAAGGGAGGGCATAGAGTCTGGCAGACAGAAGGTAACCATCCTACAAATGGGAGACTCACCTCCCCTCACCACTGTCTCCTACTCTTATTCCATCTACCTTTGAATCTACTCTTACAATAAGAATCTATTTTAACAGCCTTTTATCTCTGGCTAGGGGGTAACATCCAATACCCATCAGGATGGAGCCAAGGGCTGTGCAAGAGCAGCAAAACTGAAAAAAATTCAACAAACCATAATTCAGAAAATCAGAGACTCAACATCAACCACTTGGAATCAGCCGAGCCAAATCTTTCCCCATTCTAAAGCTCAGGGAAATTTGTGGAAGAGGGAGTGGTAAGATTGTAAGAGCCTAAAGATGGGGAGGAACGTATGCCAGATATTCCATACAAGCTAGGGCCAAAGTAATCATAATAGGACTTTGCATGACCTGTGCAATGATCAACATATCATTGAACCGCCAAAGTTTTTAGCAAGGATCACAATCACTAGGATCCTTAAAGACAAGGGATTAACAGCCACAATAGTGTTCCTATACTTAAGGGGAACACAAAAAGAGCTATAGCCAATGCCACTGAGTTTTTACACCTCATCAGAGAGGAGGACTCAGAGGGAAGTTTGACATGCACAGTGAAGGATGATCCAGAATGGCAGGACACTGGAAAAAATGGAGGGAAGGGGGAAAGGAAGGGGAAAGTGAGGGAGGGAACAAGACGGTCCAGGGAAGTGTGGAGGGAGGGATGGAGGGAAGGGAATGTGGTACTTATCAACTTTGTATGAGTGGAAAAATAAATAAGAAAATAAAGTTAAACCTATTAAATAAACAAATGATTTATCAATAGAAACAGTAAACGCAAGAAGATATTAGAGAGATAGATGTACTTCAAGTATTGAATAAGAAAAGAGTTCAACCCAGGATGCTATACCTAGCAAAACTGTCAGTCATGATCAATGGTGAAAGAAAATTTTCCAGCATAAAGACAACTTGAAGGCTCAAATGTCTACCAAAGCATGCTAGAAAAATGCTAGAAAAGATACTCAACCTTGAGGAAAATAACGAGCATATCCAGGAGCAAAGAAGGGAAGTATAATACTTCTTTTTTATTTTATTTTTTATCAATTCTTCCACTCATACAAAGTTAATAAGTACCTCATTTCCCCCTCCCTCCACTCCTCCCTGGATCCCTTGCTCTTTCCTCCTTTCCCCTTCTTTCCCCCCTCCCTTTCTTCCAGTATTTCCCCTTACCCTCCCATTCCTGATCTATCAGGGAAGTATAATACCTACAAGCCAAATAATATACTTATGAAAATCATCAAACACAAAAAGTGTCAAGAATTAATAGTAATTTCTCCATTATAATACTAAATGTCAATGGAATTAACTTTCCAATCAAAAGACACAAATTACAAACATAAATTAGAAATCACAACACATCTATCTGCTGCCTTCAGGAAACAAATCTCACAACAAAAGACAGGCACATTCTAAAAGTAAAAGGCTAGTCAAAAATTCTTTAAGCTAATGGAACAAGGAAGAAAGCAGGGGTAGTAATTATTCTATCTGACAAAATGTATATCAAACAAAGAAAATCAGTAGAGACACAGAAGGACACTACATTTTAGTCATAGGTACAATTCACCAGGAAGACTTCACAACACTGAACATATATCCACCTAATATGGGCTCCTCCATAGTCATTAAGCAAATGCTACAATGTCTAAAGCAAGAAATCAACTCCAAAATGATAATACTCTGGGATTTCAATACTGTCCTCTCAACGTGGGATAGTTCAATAGGCCAAAAACTTAAAAGAGACACCTTGGAACTTAATCAACCCTTATTGAAATAGATCTGACAGATCTCCATCGAACTTTCCATCCACACACCAAAGAATACACATTTTTCTCAGCAGCACATGGAACTTTCTCCAAAATAGATCACATGTTGGGCCACAAAACGAATTTCCACATATATAGGAAAGTTGGAATTTTAGCCTGTACCCTATCAGACCACCATGCTCTAAATGGAAACATCAGAAATGAATAACTTAACAATGCAGCTTAAAGCTTTAGAGACAATAGAGCAATCCAATCCCAAAAGCAGTAGAAGAGAGGAGATTAACGAAATCAGGGGAGAAATATGTGAAATTCACATAAAGAAAACAATACAAAGAATCATTCAGTCAAAAAGCTGGTTGTAGGAAAAAATCATTAAGATTGATACACTTCTTGCTAAATTAACCAAAATAAAGAGAGAAACCCCAAATTAACAAAATTAGAAATGAAAATGGAGTTAGCACAAACTGATATGCAAGAAATGCTGAGAATTATAAGGTTATATTTCAATAACATATAATTGGTGAAATTTGATAACACAAAAGAAATGGAAGAATTGCTCAGTAAGCACACTTTACCTAAATTAAGTTATGGAGTTTTGATTATTTAAATAGTCCTATAATGCATGAGAAAATCAATGAAGTAATCTTGAATGATCCCACCAAAAAATTTCCAGAACCAGATGGATTCAGGACAGAATTCTACCAGATTTTTAAGGAACAACTAACACCAATACTCCTTATAATGTTCTATCAAAATGTGAAGGAAGGTACACAGCCAAATTCTTTCTATGAAGCTAATACCATACTAATCCCAAAACCCAATAAAGACACACTTAAAAAGGAAATGTATAGGCATACCTCTTGGAAGAACACAGATGCAAAGATTCTCAACAAAATCTTAACAATTTGGATTCAAAAATATATCAAAAAGATCACTCATTGTGATCCAGTCTCTTTTAATCCAGGCACATAAGGTTGGTTAAACATATGCAAATCAATTAATGTAATCCATCCTATAAACCAATTCACAGCCCAAGACCACATGATACTCTGGATAGATGCAGAAAAAGCTTTTGACATGATCCAACATCCTTTTATGATCAGACCCCTATACACAGTTGGAATGGAAGGAACATTCATCAATATAATCAAAGCTGTATTCCACAACAAGGATTACACTTAATGGGGAAAAACTTGAAGCATTCCTGCTTTGATCAGGAACTAGACAAAGCTATCCACTCTTACTACTCTATTCAATATTGTACTTGAAATTTCAGCTGACTGTAAGAGAGGGAGATAAAATTGGCAAGAAAGAAGTCAAGTTATCTCTATTCACAGATGACATGATCATATACCTGAGTGATCCTAAATACTCCAGCATGAAACTTCTGGAACTAATACAGAAGTTCAGCAGGGTCACAGGTTACAAAACAAGTGTACAAAAATCAGTGGCCTTATTATATGCCAAGGACAAAAGTAGTGAAAAAGCCCTAAGAGAAACAATACCATTTACAATAGCCCCTAAAAAATGAAATACCTTGGTATAAACCTAACCAAGGAAGTGAAAGACCTTTACAATGAAAACTTAAAACCCTAAAGAAAGAAATTACATAGGAATTCATTCATTTATTTTGTGTTGTCAAATTTCAGAGTATAAGTTTTTTAAATAGGATGTTATAATTCTCTGAATTTCTTTGGTATCAGTAGTGATAACTCCATTTTCATTGCTAATTTTGTGAACGTGGGTTTTCTCTCTCTTGCTTTTGGTTAATTTAGCTAGGGGCATATCAATCTTACTAACTTTTTCAAAGAAACAGCTTTTTGACTGGTTGATTCTCTGTATCATTTTCCTTATCTCAATTTTGGATATTTCTCCACTGATTTTGCTAATCTCCTTTCTTCTACTGGTTTTACATCGGATTGCTTTAGTGTTTCTAAGGTTTTAAGCTGTGTTGTTATTTATTTGTGATGTTTCTATTTTTTTTTTGATGTAGGCATTAAGAGCTATGAACTTACCTCCTAGGATAGCTTTCATTGTGTCCCAAAGATTTTGATAAGTTGTATTTTCATTATCATTTGCTTCCAGGATATCTTGAATTTCCTTTGTAATTTCTTCCTGAATCCCATTCTCATTATACATCATAGTGTTTAGTTTCCAGGAGTTAGTGTATTTTCTGTTGTTTGTAGTGTTGAGAATGTCAAGCTAATTAGACCATGGTGATCTGAGAGTGTACAGGCTAAAATTTCAATTTTCTCGTATATGTGGAGATTCTTTTTGTGGCCCAATATGTGGTCTATTTTGGAGAAAGTTCCGTGTGCTGCTGAGAAAAATGTGTATTCCTTGTGTGGATGAAAAGTTCGATAGAGATCTGTAATGTCCATTTCATTATGTCAGGTTTAGTAGACAGGGAGCGAATATTATAATGGTAGTGCACTTTTATGATTTAGTACCTTGTTGATATGGGAGGGTGAGTGGTATATTTCCTGAAGTTGTATATGTTTTAGGGATAGCTATCTGATAGAGCTCTATTATCCATAGTGCACAAAGAACTTAGAAAACTAAACACCAAGGAAACAAATGGGCCAATTAACAAATGGGCCTTGGAACTTTAAAGAAACTTTAACAAGTACGAAATTAAAATGTCTAACAAATATCTTAAAAAATGTTCCACATCCTTAGCCATCAGGGAAATGCAAATCAAAACTTCCCTGAGATATCATCTCACTCCTGTCAGGATGGCAAAACTAGATTGCAGTTGGGAATGCAGGCTCATACAACCACTCTGGCGAGCCAACTGGCAATTCTTAAAGAAGTTAAAGATTGAAATGTCATATGATCCTGCTATACCACTTTTGAGAATAACTCCCCATACAGCAAAAATTCACCTCGATAACACAAGCATGACCATGTTCATAGCGGCAGTGTTTACAATAGCAAACTCATGGAATCAGCCTGAATGTCCAACAGTTGATGAGTGAAAAATGTCATACACTTATACAATGGAATACTACTCAGCCATCACAAATGATGAATTAATGCAATTTGCCGGGAAATGGATGGAATTAGACACAATTATATTGTGTGTAGTATCCTAGACACAGAAAATAAATCACCATATGTACTCCCTAATAGGTGGCTCCTAGTACCAAACCCACTTAGAGACACCCAAAGACAAATCTGCATTACCTACAGTAATTTCAAAGATTATAAACAGAAGGGATGTGGAAGGAGGGCCCCACCAGAAACAAGGAGAGAGGGGACCATGTTACAGCAGAGAAAATAGGCCACCAACAATGACTGCAAGTAAGTAATAAGTCATCTGTTTAAGTTCACAGACTTTCCTTTCTGATCCTTTACAACTGATGGGGTATGATCTCACCAGAAGGGGAGGGCATGTAGGCTGCCAGATAGAAAGTAACCATTTTGCAAATGGGTGATTGACCCCTCTCTCACTGTGGTTTCCTACTTTTATTCCATCTACCTTTGAATATACTCTTATAACAAGACTCTAATTTGACAGGTTTTTATCTCTGGCCAGGGGGTAACATCCAATACCCATATGTATGGAACCAAGGGCATTGCAAGAGCAGCAAAACCGAAAAAAAAATCAACAAACCATAATTCAGAACATCAGAGATTCTATATCAACCATCTGGAACTGGGCCAGCCTAATCTCTCCCCATCCTGAGGCTCAGGGAAATTTGTGGAAGAGGAGTTGGTAAGATTGTAAGAGCACAAGGATGGGAGCAATAATGATATGCAAGGTACTCCTCCACACACGTTAGGGCTGAAGCAATCATAACAGGAATTTGCATGACCTGCACAATTTCCAACACATTCTTGACCCCACAAAGTCTAGCATGAACTAAAGGCACTAGGATTCTTAGAGGCTAGGGACTGATAGTCACAGTAGTGTTCCTACCCTTAAGGGAAACACAGGAAAGGGTTCTGGGAAATGCCCCTGGGTCCTTGCACCTCATCAGAGAGGAGGACCCGGAGGAGAGTTTGGCATGCACATTAAAGGATGCTCCGGGGATTGGGAGAGGAGGCACTGGGGGATGGGGACTGTAGGGGAAGAAAGGGGGAGCAGTGGGATCGGGGGAAGATGGAGGGAGGGAGGGGACCGGTGTACCTGTTAAGTTTGTATGAGCAGAAATAATAATAATAAAAATTATATTTAGTGATGTATTCAACACACAGAAAATTAAATACATTACGTACTCCATAATTAGTGGATCCTAATACCAAATCCACTTAGTCACATATTCAGAGATAAATCACTGTAATACCTACAGTAATTGCAATGATTTAAACGGTAGGGAAGGGGAAGGAGTGCCCCCCCTAGAAATAAGGATAGTGGGGATTATGCTTTAGTGGAGAAAATAGGTCACCATCAAGCATTGCAAGTAAGTAATGAGACATCAGGTGAAGCTCACTATCACTTTTCTTCCTGATCACTTGCAACTGAGGATGTTTGATCTCCACCAATCATGGAAGGAATAGAGACTGGAAGATAGATGGTAACTATCCAGCAAATGGGCCACTGATCACCCTCACTGAACATTCTCTTATAGTAATATCTTCATTTAACCTGCCTTTTGTTTTTGGTTAGAAGGTGACCTCCAATACCAATATGGATGTAGCCAAGGGTGGCACAGGAATAGCAAAACTGAAAACAACAACAATCCATAATTCAGAATAAAAAGACCCTACATTAATCACCTGGAACCAGACCAGCCAAATCACTCCCATCATAAAGCTTATGGAAACATGTGTATGAGGGGGCAGCAAGATGGTAAGAGCCTAAAGATGGGGAGGACCAATGATATATAAGAAACTCCACACAAGTTAGGGCAGCAGTAGCCATAATCAGACTTTTCATGACCTGCACAATGACTGACATGTCAATGACACCCAAAGTCTAGCATGGATCACAGGCACTAGGATCCTTAGAGGCAAGGGAATAACAGTCATAATAGTGTTCCGATACTAAAGAAGAGCCTGAAGAAAGGCTCTGGGCAATGCCACTGAGTCCTTATACCTCACTAGAGTGCATGACTCAGAAGGAAGTTTGACATTCACACAAAAGGCTGCTCTAGGGAATGGGATGAGGGAAAGGGGAGGCATTGGGAGAAAGGGAGGGAGGGGATTGAAAGGAAGGGGAAATGGGTGGGAAGGTGCAAGGGGGATTAGGGTAGGGTGGAGGAATGTAGAGGACTGGGGTACCTATTAAGCTTGTATGATTAGAGAAAATAAATAAATAAATACATTTATTTTTTTTAAAAAAGAATTATGTGCTACAATAGGTTTCAAAGTCATTTAATCTATAGTGTTTGCCTAGAAGTTTAAATGACAATAAAATGAATATGAAGACAGCATTAAATGTAGAGAATCACTTCAGAGCCAAATGCAGAAAATAAGTGACTAGATTCCCTAAACTGGATGTCCTCATGTCTCTCTATCCCAATGCTCTGTGAAACTGTGAAAGAGAAGGTGGTAGAAATGTCATGGATGCAAGGTAGGGAGTAGTAGTGTTAATTAGTATCTCATGGACATGACAGGGCTACTGCACAAGTGAACACACTGTACTGTATCTTCTTCCACAATATATGCACCAGTGTTGGCCTGCACACATTTTATCATGGAAGAGGGAAGGCCTTGTGAGATCAGAGACTTTGGAGAATTAATTCAATGTTAGGAGAATGAGAGCAGTTTTCCTCAGTGGTAATTCCACTGATATATCATCAATGGTCCAGCAAGTCCTTAGGCAAATAAGAGGATATGCAACCCAGGTGAAGCTCAGTGCAAGGAGGAGTCTATTTTGGAAGAAAGTTTCTATCAAAAAAGTATGGGGGGATATGAAATCATAGTAAAGGGTGAAAATGACATAAATCCTTTCTATTTATGTGTGGAACTTACAAACAATAAAAAATGAATCCACCCAGGATTCTTCAAATTTGTCTATTGCTAAAATTCATTACTAAGAAGTAAATGAATTTTGATTGTATATTACCAGGATAAAAACACCTGGAAAACTCAGATTTGCATTTCACTTTGTAGTATGTTATTATTCCTAATGGTTTTACATTAATTATTGGCATTCAGTGATCACCCAATATAGCATTGATTTCACAAGTTACAAAAGTTTTTGTACCATGAAAAGGCGGACATTATAACATCTATGAACTCATTGGCCATTCTTCATGCATTCACTGGAGATTTATGAAAATATCCACAGTTCAGTTTTTCATATGATGACTTCCTTATTACCTGTTGCAAGAAGATATACAACCACCTCAATGGCAGAGTTGTGAACCAGGTGTACTCTGTTGGACATCACAAATGTGCTAGTCCTGCAGAAAAAATCAATGAAGATGAAGAAGGCATGGAGTTACCTGTTGCATTGGAAATCTCATTCTCTGGACAGGGGAAGCATTCAAAACAGCAGGTAGCCTTTCCTTCTAAATGAAATTTCCTGAAACCAGGCTTGCAAGGCACACTGCATAAAGAGGTGGGAATCTGAGGAAGAGAAGTCGGATCTTAGCAACAGATTGGAATTTAACCTCTTCCTTTCATAACCATATTGTCTTAGTGGAAGACCACACGAGTCAGGTGGTCTTTATTCCCTCTGAGAGACCACTGAGAGTGGCTGTTTGGAGGGAAAGGAAATCACATGCTTCAGTGGAGCACTCATTTATACATCCTCCATGTTCCAGCAAGTGCTCAGCCACATGTGAATGCAGTCACCCAGATGGAACTCAGTGGGTCACACACGCAAAGACATGAAAGGATGGAGTCTGTCAAAATAAAGGATGCCAGAAAGAGAAGGACAGCAATGGGGTCAGATAGGATGGAGTAAAGATTACCAAAGTTCATTGTATTCATTCATGGAAGAGTGAAAGATAAAATTAGAATTAAGTGAATTATATGGAACCTTTTTAGGCAAATATTGAATCATTGTGCTACATAGGGCCAAATAATACAAATTGATATAGATTTACTTTACCAGAAATTATTTCACAACAACAAACCATAATTCAGAACATCAGAGACTCTACATTAATCACCTGGAACCAGCCCAGCCCAATCTCTTCCCATCCTAAAGCTCAGGGAAATTTGCAGAAGAAGGGGTGGTAAGACAGTAAGAGCCTAAAGATGGGGATAAGCAATTGTATGCAAGATACTTCACACAAGTTAGGGCCGCAGTAACCATAATAGGGCTTTGCATGATGTGAGCAATAACTGACATTTCAATGACCCCTCAAAGTCTAGCATGAATCACAGGCACTAGGATCCTTAGAGGCAAGGGATTATCAGTCAAGATAGTTTTCCCATACAAAAGGGGTGCAGAAGGAAGGGCTATAGGCAATGCCACTGAGTCCGAACACCTCATTAGAGTGAAAGAGGCAGAGGGAAGTTTGACATTCACACTAAAGGATCCCCCAGGAATTGGGGGGAAGAAAAGAGGAACACTGGGAGAAAAAGAGGAACACTGGAAAAGGTGGGAGGGAGCAAGGGCGACTAAGACAGGGTGGAAGGAGGCAGGGTACTATGATACTTATTAAATTTTTATGAGTGGGTAAAAGGAAAAATAAAATCTTCCTTTAATTAAAAAAATAAGAAATGGTTTCAACTCACCTGTACATCTCCCATGACCCACTCCATCAGGTGTTCATATAAATGTAATTGCTGTCCATTTGGAACATATGAAGAAAATTCTCCTAATTTCACTTTCAGCCCAAGACCCTGTGGGAATTTCCAGTTGATGAAAATGTCATACTCTGCATCCAAGTGTTGCTTCTGATTCAAGGTCACTGTGTCTCCCATAGGGTTAGTGAACTGCAGGTTCTTCAGAAAGGCATGGATCTAAAAGATGTACAACTTGAGCACAAAGCATGTGCTATAAGGAATGAACCTAGTTTCTATAATCTTTCCATTATATGACAATATGTAAGTTGAGGTTTGGCCAGATGACTCATGAGTAGCTTCACTTTTACAAATCCTAGAAACTATCACCATCTGAGTAAGATGCATGGTACCCATATTGTGGAATGAAAGTACCATCTACTTTATCAATAAGACAGAAAATCAAATTTTACCCTCTTGTTATTTGAAAGTTTTTCTTCAAATGCCACTGACTATGCAGGCTATCTTGTTTATAAATTATTTTTTATTCGTTGAAACTTTCATATAAAATCAAAATGTATTAGTCAATGTTCTCCCTATCCACCCCCAAACCCTTTCCAATATACCCCAAGAGATTTTTTTCCAGCCAGAGTCTCTCCTGCTTTGGCTCAATCCTACAATAGTGATCTACTGGGTGCCATCCAGGACACCTGCACTGGCAAGTGTTTGGACATCTCTTGGGGTGATGAATTGTTGAGTAATGTGTTCCTCTTCCATTGGCAGGCTTTAGTCTCCATCAGTCTGTTTGGGTGGCACACGGTACCCTGAGATCCTCCCTCCTGCATAGTGAAATGCTGTGTGGCAGTCTAGTTTATTTGTCCATGGTAAGCCCTGTCATGAACAGAGGCAACTGTCTGGCAGTAACACACCCTACTATTCTCCACCTGTATTCCTACTGATCCTCTTTCCACACAGATCCCCAAACCAATATTTGATGTTCTGTTTAGGGCTCAGAAATCCAGAGTCTTTTAAATGCTGCACTGAGGACATCTTTGGCAGAGAGAATCATCTTCTCCCTTTCTCTCTCTCTCTCTCTCTCTCTCTCTCTCTCTCTCTCTCTCTCTCTCTCTCTCTCTCTCTCTCTCTCTCTCTCTCTCTCTCTCTCTCTCTCTCTCTCTCTGTCCTGTATGTCTCTATCCTCTCTTCTATCAATATAGTTGTATTAATAATATTTTTATTAATGAAATACTTTTCAAAAATGTAACTTCTCTGGGTGATCAATGGATTGAAAAATAGTAGAATGAACAATTTTGCAATAACATTTTTTGTTGTATCAGAATATTGGGGGACTGAATCCACCAAAGATGGTAATCAAGGACTCAGAAAAAGAGAGGAATAATTTTCAGCATCCTGTGTTTTGACTGTCCTAAGAGCAACAACCAGGACCTCAGTTAGGACAGTGTTTACAGGACTCCTTGCACCCCCTCCTGGAGACTACTTCCTCTTCTTCAGCTGCCTTCTGTCACCTAGCACACAAGATACTTTCTTTGCTCACTTATAGATTTATTGACAAGATACTGGTTTTATCACTGTCTTTCATTCAAAACTATGGCCCTTCCTCTACATTTGTGTTCATAGTTCATGCATATGGAATGTTACCTCTGTGGAGGTGACAAATTTGAGGATCCATTGTTGCTAAGTCTAAGGATCATAAGCACACAAGACTGAGCTTATCTGCCTACATTTGGGTGTCCCACCCAAGACACTATTCCCACTGTACCTGCAAGCATGTGATCATTGCTTCCATATCATTATCTTCTGGCTGTATGTCTAGGTGTTGGAGAATCATTTGATGGTGTGCATGGGCCACAGCATACACAGCATTGTATAAATCATAGCACTCATCACTCGGGGCCATATCAAATGTGTGCTGTGGTAACCATTCCAAGGAAGTTTTGGATGAGCAGTTGCTTGGTGTTTCACATTCAGACTCAGAGAGTGAACAGTTAAAATGCATCCACCCCAATCTTGACAAAAAAGTCCCGTGGCTCTGTGGCAATGTTCCATTTTGGGATGTAATCTTTCAGACTTGAAATCTCTCCATGGTGATGTGAAAAAGTGAAATGTCCATGGAAGGAGTCAAGGGTGGAAGTTGTTTTCCTTGTGCTGATATACCTTTGTGAGGTTGAAACCCAAATTCTCTGTATTCCCAAATATTCCCATCTTCTAATGCTCACTTCTAGGACAGAGTTTGTGTCCCCAAAAACAATAATAACATTTGCTGATGAAGTCATTATCTGATTATAATAATTTTCAGCTTTTTCTTGGTATGAGTTCATGTTGTCTGGAATCTCATACACAAAGGCTAAACAGACTCCATTATTTTGCATGTGTACCCTCATGTCTGAGAGAAATTGGATACCCTGGTCATCATCAGAAATGACTAGCCCCACCCAGATCCATCCAAAATGAATCATCAGGGAAACCATGGCAAGAGGAAGAAATGTGTCCTTTGTTGCCATGTGATACAGATAAGGAAAGTTGTCACGGTCACTCAGAATGGGATGAAAAGGCCTGTAAGCAATCTGAAACAAAAAAACATGAAATTCAGGTAGAAGACAATTTAAAACAACCTCAAATTCACATCCAAGTTATGTTCAAAACTATTTTTATTTCATAAGAAATGCAATGTCATCACTTTTTTGTTAATCTTTTATTTCTCCCAAGAACTTATACAATTTAATGATGACTACATTTTCCAGAAAATCCCATTTCTTAACCCCTGCTTGCTCTTTTCCAACAAGAATTTGTCAATTGAGAGGAATGGCCCATATACCCAGTCACCTTTACCTCTCCTTAGGCATTCTGTAGAATAGAAGAAGATAGTGATGATACCCAACCTCACCTGTAGGTAAACCCTGAATTGCATATGTGTTGCCAATCTGGCAGATGTTTTCCATGATGGTCCCGTAAATGCCACTTCACACTTGGTTGCATAACACATGTAATTAGGAAAAATAAATGCAAATTCTGCCATATCAGTTAGATAACTGTTCAAATAGTCATGATCACAGGAACCAGACAGAAATGTAGAATGAAAAGAAACATTGGGTAAAAGGTTGGAGTTTCTGAATATTTCCTCAGTGGCAAACATATAGGTCAGAGCATGTTGGTATTTTCTTGATGTCCAGCTGAAAAGAGAACACAGTATTCATTGCATATTGTTCTTAACGCAACAACCTTCTCTCAGATATAAAGAACAGTATATAGTAAGTGATAGTTAGCTGTCAGGTTTGTGTGTTGGCAAAAAGTCACCAATTTATGAAGAGGTGTCCCTAGGACATCTTCCTGAGTGTCTAGATTTCATCCTCCAGTTGGGGAATAAATATAAAACTGAAACAACTAGATGAGTAATCCCTTTCATTCTCCACTTACACTTTCTCGTTACAGAAATGATACATGTTGCACACCCAACACTGAGAGTCAGCAATGAGAGTCAAAGAGTGTATGTGCTCCATTTCACATAAAACTGTGTTTACATTCTGGAAAATGATGGAGAAATGTCAAGAGAAATGTAATTCATATTGTCAGGATTAGAGGATGTGGAAACGTAAAACTCTCATCAGTGACAATATAAGATGCTGGAAAAGAAAAATGACTCTGTTTGTTACACTTCTTCCCTGCTTGCCAGCCTGGGATGTGATGAGATGTAAGCATTCATTTCTGTCAGTGATACATCCTTTTATAAGTGATGCAAGAACATTTCACTACAATTGTATTTCCCTCCAATTTGTATGTCAGAATGATAGTTTTGACTTAATGCTGTTAACAGTCCAATTTCAAGACAGAATTCATGTCACACTCTGCCAGAAAAAATTTGGAAAGTCTGCTAGTGTCCTAGCTGACAGAGATCCTGTCCATTTAATAAGTATCATATGCTGTATGCATAGAACATAATAGCATGAAATGCTGTGATGTATCAATGAATATGATCAGTATCTATGGAAACAAATTGGCCAAAAACCTTTGGTACTAAGCTAAGTGACTCTTTGTATAGGTTTGGGTAATCACATGCTCAAATGAAACATTAGTAGACACTGAACACTTTTGTGCTGCCCATTGACAAGGAATTCAAGTGAATGTTTGAAACATCTTTCAAGGAAAATAACTGTATATGACATGAAAGAAATTTTGGAAGAGGAAGGAGAACTAAAACAGGGAACTTCCTCTCTAGGCTTACAGCATATCAAAGTAAATCTTGGCTCTTGTGCAGAAGTGTAGATTGAAAGAATGGGACAGAAGTTTTAGAAAGTGTCCATCAACACGACTCTTTGTGTGTGTGTTTCCATATGTGTGTGTGTGTGTGTGTGTGTGTTTGTGTGTGTGTGTGTTTGCGTGATAGAGGGTACCTGAGTGTGTGTGCCTGTGGGAGGCATAAAAATGACAAAAGAATCACCCAGCATTGCTATATGCCCTTATTGCTTTCTTTTATTGTATACAGGCTCTGCTATCCAGGCTTGAAATTGGAGGCTGTCTCTGTTTCCACCTGGCATTTTTGTAAGGAATCTAGATATCTATACTCAGGTTCTTCTTCTTGGGAAGCAAAGGCTGCAATCCCTGAGCCAGCTCCTCAGCACTCAATGTGCCTGTAATGCCTTGTCTATGCTGGTAAACAGAATGAAAGAAATGGAAAAAGTACTTACTTTAGATCAGGTATGAAAGAGAAATGAACTTCTGGTGTGGAGTAGTAAAATGTTGTGAAAAGGAGGAAAACACAGTCATTCCGATCATCTCTGTCACTGTCCCACTACTGCTTTATTCTCCAGAAACAACTTCGTCCATTGAGACTGCACCAGAAGAGAGGATGCCTCAGAAGCAGGAAGACAAGCAATAACCTGAGCATCTTTTCCTTGTCTTGCAGAATGTCAATTTGAGTACAAAAGGAACCTATAGCATCCAAGAGATGAACATATGACACATGTGTATTCATGCCAGTTTCTGGTTTTATTTTTGTAGCTGCTGGGAGATGCCAACAAAATCTTGTCATTGTTTATATCAAGCTCATACCATCTGTTCTGAAGTACATTAGATACAGTACCCTGGGGCTAAGCACCTGTGGTCCAGATCCCGGTGACAAAGAGATGATGAAAGCATGTTTTGAACATAGCTTCTTCCTGCCTCAGGTGCCATGAGTTCATTCCTGTCTGTGCTCCAGATGAAGTGATCTGGAACAGAGCTGGTCCCAGGTCTGTGTCAACAAGCTTATTCTTTAAACAATGCATTTCATGATGTAAGTGGATTTAATCAGAGAATTTGAAGTTAACCTTTGAGAGGAAAGTGTCACAAAGGACCCAAATAGTCAGAGCTGTGAGAGACACATACAACCTTACATACTCCACTGTCCCAGATAAATGACACTCACCATGTATTAGAATATTTCCTGTGTAGTTCATGTGTCATTTCATAGATTTCCCAATAGCTGCATAACCTGGAGAAACAAGAATCATGCTAAATGCTGAAATTTACAGAACATTTTGGATATGACCATCACATTGTATGCTCTCACTCTTGCTAATCACACTGATGCAGCCCTCAGATATAAATAAATAAACGTGGAAACACTTTAAGTGTCAACTGTTACCACAGAGTGAATGACTTGACTATGTTTCATCCTTAATTAGATCATTGTTTTAAATATCAGAGGTTTGCCAAGTAACTGTCTACCAGAGACAAATGCTCAAACCTCTGTTTCCATTTGCACTTGTAAAAGACATAATTTCCAAGATTAAGGCACAAGTAGGTGAATTAACTAATGACTTGTTCCTACTTTTTGGTCCATAGATGGGAGATAATGTTTCCTATGATCTCTCAGAAGACACAGAGAAGTAAGAAATCTCTAAAGTTTATTGTTTTACTATTCAAGTATGTGTGTGTGTGTGTGTGAGTGTGTGTGTGTGTGTGTGTGTGTGTATGTGTGTACCAGAGGACACTTGAATGTGTGTGCTTGTAGAGGGCCAAGGGTGTTGTATTAGTTAGGGTTCTCTAGAGTCACAGAATTCACAGAACGAATATATATATATATATATATATATATATATATATATATAGGAAATTTATTGAGTTGGCTTACAGATATGGCCGAGGTAGTCCAGCAAAGGCTGTCAGTAGCCGCGGTAGTTCCAACGATGGCTGCCAACAGCTAGTTGCTCAGTTCGGTAGTCAAGTAGGTGCTGGCTGAAGGCTGGAGAACTCCTGGAGTCTTGGAAGGTCGAAGGAACCGGGCAGCCAGAAGGAAGAACGATTCCTAGCACAGCTGCAAGAAGGGGGTTGTTCTCCTTGGTGGCTCCTTTTTATATGATGCAGTATTGGAAGAATCCTTTGAGAGCTTTGGAGTTCTGATAGGATCTAGGGCGTGTACTATCCTTTCAAGTAGTCTCAATTGATCCTTTTCCAGAGGTGGTCTCAGCCCAGCTTAGTTAATACCCTGTGTGTCAAGTTGACACCCAGGCTTAACTATCACAAGTCCACCCCTTGTCAACTTGACACCAAATCACATTTCCTTAGGCCATTAAAAATTCTCCAAATAAAACAGTAAGATTCATAGCTCCGCCTAACATAATATAGCTATCCACGTACAACCGCACACGCATTATTTCTCCAAGATCAATGACAATGCCCTTTGAGAAATCCTTAGTCTTAGTGTCCCATAACACAATATCATAATGTAGATTACAGCATTTCATCTCATAACTAAATATTAACATTATATTATATTACATAAATATCTTCTTAGAGTATGTGCACATGCACAAGTTTATTCTTGACAGTCTAGACCAGAAGCACTCATGGCAATTATAATCCTCGTTTCTGTAACTGGTTACGTGGCCTTAGGTGGTATTTATAACTACCTTCTTCTACTACCCATTCTGTATTTCCTCCACCTTCAGCAAGTACTTCTGCAGGTCTTGGCTCTTTACCTGGAGGGGTTATCCATACCTTCATTCCTGAAGGATGTGGACCATTTACTGTCTTTCCTGTGTTGGGTTGCTGTAAATTCCCATTGACCTTAATCACAGGACATGGTAATACCAAGAGACGCCCTAGTGGGTCTCCTATACTCCAGACATATTCTTCCTTACCACCATTGTGGAGAACCAGTCCAATTTCTTCTTGGTGGTCTGGGTCAATCACCCCTCCTAATACTGTTATTCCTTTCTTAGCCTGTTGGCTCAAGGGCATCAGAAGTCCAAAATAACCAGGAGGAAGCCTTAGCTTCCAGTTCAAAGGAATAGTTGCTGTGTCTCCTGGCAGAAGCATTCCCTGCTTTGGACTCAAAACTTCTAAGCCAGTAGAATACAGGCTTGCGGGAACAGGAAGCAAGAATTTTCCTAGTGGGTCACTAGTGATAGTAAGAGGAGCTATTCCTGTTTCCACCCCTTGATTCCTGGACCCGTGAATCCTGGCTATAGGAGACACAGTACCATATATTGGACGTTGGTTTAAGGCATATACTGCCTTCTGGAGAATTCTGCCCCATCCCTCCAGACTATTACCACCTAATTGACGCTGTAATTGTGCCTTTAAAAGGCCATTCCACCGTTCTATCAAGCCAGCTGCTTCAGGATGGTGGGGAACATGGTAAGACCAATGAATCCCATGGTCATGAGCCCACTGCCGTACTTCTGTAGCTGTGAAATGAGTTCCCTGGTCAGAAGCAATGCTGTGTGGAATTCCATGACGGTGGATAAGGCATTCTGTAAGTCCCTGGATGGTAGTCTTGGCAGAAGCATGACGTGCAGGAAAGGCAAATCCATAACCAGAATAAGTATCTATCCCAGTAAGAACAAAGCGCTGCCCTTTCCATCTTGGAAGTGGTCCAGTGTAGTCAACCTGCCACCACGTTGCTGGTGGGTCACCCCGAGGAATGGCTCCATATCGAGGACTCAGCATTGGTCTCTGCTGCTGGCAGATTTGGCACTCAGCAGCAGCTGTAGCCAGGTCAGCCTTGGTAAGTGGAAGTCCATGTTGTTGAGCCCATGCATAACCTCCATCTCTGCCACCATGTCCACTTTGTTCATGGGCCCATTGGGCAATGACAGGAATGGCTGGGGAAAGAGGCTGACTATCCACAGAACGGGTCATCTTATCCACCTGATTATTGAATGTTTCTTCTGCCGATGTCCTCTTTTGATGAGCATTTACATGAGACACAAATATCTTTGTGTCCTTTGCCCATTGGGAGAGATCTATCCACATGCTTCTTCCCCAGATGTCTTTCTCGCCAATTTTCCAATTATGTTCCTTCCAAGTCCCTGACCATCCTGCCAAACCATTGGCTACAGCCCATGAATCAGTATACAGTCGCACATCTGACCATTTTTCCTTCCAGGCAAAGTGTACAACCATGTGCACTGCCCAATGTTCTGCCCACTGTGAAGATTTCCCTTCTCCACTGTCCTTTAGGGTTGTTGCGGAAAGGGGTTGCAGCGCTGCAGCTGTCCACTTCTGGGTGGCACCAGAATAGCGAGCGGAACCATCTGTGAACCAGACCCTAGTCTTCTCTTCTTCAGTTAGCTGATCATAAGGCACACCCCAGGAGGCCATAGGTGCATGCTTGGGAACAGGCATTGCAACAGGTTGGGGAACCATAGGCATTTGAGCAACTTCTTCATGTAGCTTACTTGTGCCTTCAGGACCCGCTCGGGCCCTGTCTCGTATGTACCACTTCCATTTGATAATAGATTGCTGCTGTGCCCGTCCAACTTTATGGCTTGCTGGGTCAGATAACACCCAACTCATGATGGGTAACTCAGGTCGCATGGTAACTTGGTGACCCATTGTCAGACGTTCAGTTTCCACTAAGGCCCAATAACAAGCCAAGAGTTGTTTCTCAAAAGGAGAGTAATTGTCTGCAGATGATGGCAGGGCCTTGGTCCAAAATCCCAGGGGTCTCTTCTGTGATTCACCTATGGGAGCCTGCCAGAGACTCCAAACAGCATCTCTATCAGCAACAGACACTTCCAATACCATTGGGTCTGCTGGATCATATGGCCCAAGTGGCAAGGCAGCCTGTACAGCAGCTTGAACCTGCTGAAGAGCCTTCTCTTGTTCTGGGCCTCACTCAAAGCTGGCAGCTTTCCGAGTTACTTGGTATATGGGCCTAAGTAACACACCCAAGTGAGGAATGTGCTGCCTCCAAAATCCAAACAGGCCCACCAAACGCTGTGCTTCTTTCTTAGTGGTGGGAGGGGCCAGGTGCAACAACTTATCCTTTACCTTAGAGGGGATATCTCTACATGCCCCACACCACTGAACTCCTAAAAATTTTACTGAAGTGGAAGGTCCTTGGATTTTGGTTGGGTTTATTTCCCATCCTCTGTTGCGCATATGCCTTACCAACAAATCCAAAATGCTTGCTACTTCCTGCTCATTGGAGCCAATCAGCATAATATCATCTATATAATGGACTAGTGTGATACCTTGCAGAAGAGACAAGCGATCAAGATCTCTGCGAACCAAGTTATGGCATAGGGCTGGAGAATTAATATACCCTTGAGGTAACACTGTAAATGTATACTGCTGGCCTTGCCAACTGAAGGCAAATTGCTTCTGATGATCTTTATGAATAGGTATGGAGAAAAAAGCATTTGCAAGATCAATGGCTGCATACCAAGTACCAGGAGATGTGTTGATCTGCTCAAGCAATGAAACCACATCTGGTACAGCAGCTGCAATTGGAGTCACAACTTGGTTAAGTTTGTGATAATCAACAGTCATTCTCCATGATCCATCTGTCTTCTGCACAGGCCAAATGGGAGAGTTAAAAGGAGAGGTGGTCGGAACCACCACCCCTGCATCCTTCAAGTCCTTTATGGTGGCACTAATTTCTGTAATTCCTCCAGGGATACGATACTGTTTCTGATTCACAATTTTCCTTGGTAGAGGCAATTCTAAAGGTTGCCATTTGGCCTTCCCAACCATAATGGCTCTTACTCCACATTTCAAGGAACCAATGTGAGGGTTCTGCCAACTTCTAAGTATATCTATTCCAATTATACATTCTGGTACTGGGGAAATAACCACTGGATGAGTTCGGGGACCTACTGGACCTACTGTGAGTCGAACATTAGCCAAAACTCCATCAATCACCTGACCTCCATATGCCCCTACTTTAACTGGAGGGCCACTATGCTTTTTAGGGTCTCCTGGAATCAATGTCAACTCAGATCCAGTATCTAGTAAACCCCGAAATGTCTGATTATTTCCTTTCCCCCAATGCACAGTTACTCTAGTGAAAGGCCTTAGGTCCCTTTGTGGAAGGACAGAAGAAAGACTAATATTAAAGCTTTTTGCTGTGGTATCAAGGTCCTTCCTTAAAGGGACGCGGCCTCCCCTTCATTCAAGGGGTTCTGGATCTGTAAACTGGCTCAAGTCTGGAAATTGGTTGACAGGCCGTGATTCTCTGCTACTACGAGTAAAGGCAGCTTTTCCTTCATTTCTGTTAGAATTTTTCTGCTTGTACAGGTCAAATAAGAACTTTGTAGGATTCTTATCTATTTTACTTTTGGGGACACCATGGTTAATTAGCCAATGCCAAAGGTCTAAGCGAGTGAGACCCTCATAAGTACTGTTCTGTCTAGGCTGCACATTATGGTTAGTACGCTTACTTTGCCATTGGCGATTCAATGCTGCCAGTTGGCCCCTACTACTCCTCGATCCACCTAGGCCCATTGAATTTAAGTCTTCCAACTGGGCGGCAGCATCTCCCATTGTTAGGTCTGGAACAAGGAGAAGAGCAATGATATGAGCCTTCATATTTGGTGCTGCCCCTCTCACCAATTTATTAAGTACATTTCTGGTAAAAGGCATGTCATCTGGATTCTCCCATTGAGAATCGGATTTTAAAAAACGTATCCAGTCAAGCATACCAATTTCCCTGAGCCTCTTAATCCCATCGTCAACATTAAGCCAAGGAATGTCTGGAATCTCTAGTTCCTTCTCAGAAGGCCAAACTTTGATAAATACTTCAGCTACCCACTCAAATAAACTCTTGGCACCATTTTTAACTCTATGAGTAGCAGTGTTAAACCTAGAATCTCTACTCAATGGGCCCATTTCTGTGAACTCACTTTTATCCAGTTTTATGCTCCTTCCACCAGTATCCCACAGCCTTACAATCCATTCCCAGGGGTATTCCCCAGATTGCTGCTTAAACGTGTTAGAAAAGTCATGAAGTTCTTTAGGAGTATAGCGCACCTCCTCATGGACCACACTTTCTATTTCACCTTTAGGAGCCTGTTTAGCCTTGAGCCTAGTTATAGGCCTGGAAGCAATCACAGGTGCGCGTGATGTAACTTCAGTATTTACTTGTGGCAAAGGTGAAAACGGCACCTCTGTAGAGGGTGGGTGTGGGGATTCATCCTCTGCTACGGGTGGGGAGACCATTTCCTCGGGCGGAATAAATGCACCAGAAGTTGAGGGTTCAACATCCTCGTCCTCATCATCAGTGTGGTCTTCCCACACATTAGCATCCCACTTTTCAGGATCCCACTCTTTACCAATCAGTGCTTTTACTTTAACCGCCGACACCTTTCGAGGCTGGGAATTTAATTTATGTTGTAACTCAGCCACTCTAATAATCAAAGTTTGGGTTTGATTTTCAGCAATTCAAGCCCTATTGCTACTGGAGAGAAGATTCTCTTCTAGGGCACACTTAGAAACTTCTAAGTTGTTTATGTGCTTTCTGAGTTGGATATTTTCCTCACTGAGATCTTCCTTTTCCATTTGTAGTTTAATGAGAGATGCTAGGAACAACCAGCCAACATCATCATTTTCCTTATTCTTACTCATTTTTTGTAAAGTTCCATATACGGAATCGCTGAGCTTCTCAATCCTCGAAAGAGGGGCATCAAGACTGTTCAACACACCTACGCTTACCAGTTCTAGAAACAGTTCACTCCAAACAGTGTCCTCCATGCCACCAGGGGAGTCTTTAGCCACTGGCACTGGGTCAACAAGCCAACTCCAGAAATCACAAAACTTGCCAGTAAAATTCATTCTTACAATTCTGCTTCTCTAGAACCACTCCTGGTACCAATTTCTGTATTAGTTAGGGTTCTCTAGAGTCACAGAATTCACAGAACGAATATATATATATATATATATATATATATATATATAGGAAATTTATTGAGTTGGCTTACAGATATGGCCGAGGTAGTCCAGCGAAGGCTGTCAATAGCCGCGGTAGTTCCAACGATGGCTGCCAACAGCTAGTTGCTCAGTTCGGTAGTCAAGTAGGTGCTGGCTGAAGGCTGGAGAACTCCTGGAGTCTTGGAAGGTCGAAGGAACCAGGCAGCCAGAAGGAAGAACGATTCCTAGCACAGCTGCAAGAAGGGGGCTGTTCTCCTTGGTGGCTCCTTTTTATATGATGCAGTATTGGAAGAATCCTTTGAGAGCTTTGGAGTTCTGATAGGATCTAGGGCGTGTACTATCCTTTCAAGTAGTCTCAATTGATCCTTTTCCAGAGGTGGTCTCAGCCCAGCTTAGTTAATACCCTGTGTGTCAAGTTGACACCCAGGCTTAACTATCACAGGTGTCATAGGAGATTATTTATCATAATCCTGCTTCTTTACTACTCTACTCTTTCGGACTCCCCATACCAAGGATTGAAATGCAGGTCACCACCATTTCAGTTCTGCTTTTTTACATTTGAATCCAGGATCTGAACTCAGCTCCTTCTGCATGTAAGTCAGAGACTGTAACGCATGAATAATCTCTCAAAACGTTTCTAAGTTTTTCAGAGGACGCTAATCACATGTATGATTTTTCACCCTTGTAGTGTTTAGGGAAAGATAATTAGTTCTCAAAGTTATCAGTTTTATTCATTTTATTGCAGTAAGGTCTACAGTTACACCATAAATATTTTCACGGATATCCAGAATTTAATACACAGTCACTATTATCAAAGAATCTTAATCCACAAAGAAACAAATGTTTTCTGTGCAGACTAAAATACTATATATTTTATCAATCAATTAGGAAACAAAACTTTTATTGAGAATTTTACATGTGCAAACAAAATGAGTTTTCGTCCTTGCCCCATCGCCCCCTTAACCTCCTAATTCACCTTCACCACCATTCACCAATCCAGCTATGTCTCTCCCACCTTCTATCCCTCAGCATGGATGGATAACAGGCTCCATTTGGGGCACCTGTGGTAGATCTGGGGAACCAGGTTTCTGTGGTAGTGTATTTTTCCTTCATGGGACAAGTTCACACTTGAGGAGGCTCCCTTTTATTGATCCATAACCTGCAGAAGGATTTCTTTTTTGGTGTTTATAAAACACCATTATTGTAAAATGGGATCTGAGGGTCTTACATCCTTGTGCTTTCCTCCTCTTATCTATCATGCTTTTGTGATCCCCTACTTTTGTACTTATGGATATGTAATAGTAAGTTCCCAGAATTTAAACATCAGCTGCTTTTTCTTTCTCATGAACCTATCCTGCATAGTATCACCTTTGGCTTCAAAGTAAATTCTATGTTATTTATATTTTTAAAAATAATGGAGATGGTGATGATAATGCTCTGTTTGCCTTCTGAAAGTCATCTTAGCTCCACCCATGCACGATGGCATGACTGTACTCTCTCTTTCTCTGTCTCTGTCTCTGTCTCTGCATCTGATTCTCCCTTTCTCTCTTTCTCTCTCAAATTAAGTTAATAATCTTCCCATGGTCACAACAATCTTCCAGTGCAGATTGACCACGTGGCCTGGCCCAGGAGAAGGAAGCTCAATTTCCCACACACCCCTTACTATCTAACAAACTCTAGCTTTCTTTCTGTCCCCCACCATCCTTCTAATCATTAAAATAGCCTCCAAGAAATTAATAGTGGTCACTGAAACCTCAGACTGGTGACCAGTGACCAATGCCTTACAATGGAAATCCCTAACAATCTCACAATTCAACAGAAGGAAAATTTTTCAAATAACCATAAGTATCCCATTTTATTTTCCTTTTAACATCAATTGATATCTACCACATATTAAGATTTCCATACAGAGCACACAAAAGTCCATACACCCACTCTTCCATGGTATTAGCCATTCACCATCTCATACCACTAACCATCTACAAGCAGCCATATCTCACACAACTCAAAACCCTTTCTACTATATCCACCCCGTTATATCTTCTTAAAGCTGTTTCAATACTTTTTTATTCGTTTGTTTGTTTTGGTATTTTTTTATTTATTTTTTCCACTCATACAAACTTGATAGGTACCCCATTCCTTTCCCTCCTTCCACCCCTCCCTGGATCCTCTTGCTCCCTACCCTTTTACCCCTTCTTTCCCCCTCACTCCCTTTCTCCCAGTGTCCCCTCCCCCATTCCTGCATCATCCTTTAGTGTGCACATCAAACTTCCCTCTGGGTCTTCCTCTCTGATGAGGTGTAAGGACTCAGTAGCATTGTCTAGAACTCTTTCTTGTGTTCCACTTTAGTATAGGAACACTATTGTGGCTGTTAATCCCTTACCTTTAAGGATCTTAGTGCCTGTGATCCATGCTAGACTTTGGGGAGTGGGTCAATGATATGTTGTTAATTGTGCAGGTCATGCAAAGTCCTATTATGATTTCTGTGGCCCTAACATGTGTGGAGTATTGTGCATATCGTTTCTCCTCCCCATCTTTAGGCTCTTACAATCTTACTGCCCCCTCTTCTGCAAATTTCCCTGAGTTTTGGATGGGGAGAGACAAGGCTAGAATGGTTCCCGGTGATTAATGTAGGGCCTCTGATGTTCTGAATTATGGTTTGTTATTCTATTTTTTTCTTCTTCCAGTTTTGCTGTTCTTGCACCACCATTGGCTCCATCCTGATGGGTATTGGATGTTACCTCCTAACCAGAGATAATAATCTGTTAAAATAGACTCTTATTATACTAGTAGACTGAAAGGTAAATGGAATTAGAATAGGAGACTATGGTGAGGGGAATCAGTCTCTCATTTGCAGGATGATTACCATCTATCTGCCAGAATCTATGCCCTCCCTGATTGTTGAGATCAAACCCCATCAGTTGCAAGTGGTTAGGAAGGAAAGTCTGTAAGCTTAACCAGTCTCACTACTTACTTGCAGTTCTTGATGGCGACCTATTTTCTCTGCTGTAGCATGATCCCCTCTCTCCTTGTTTCTGGTGAGGCCCTCCTTCCCCTTCTCTCCTGTTTATAATCTTTGAAATTACTGTAGATATTAGAGAGATTTATCTTTGAGTATGTCACTAAGTGAGTTTGGTACTAGAATCCACTTATTAGGGACTATAGCTTTCTTTTTTAGTGTATCTTTTTTTGGTTTATTATTATTGAGATGTAGAATTCATACATGTTATGAATGTATTGTGGTAATTCAATATTTTTATACAGTGCATAATAACAAAACCTACTTCCTTTGTTTTTTTTTATTCTGATTTCTTTTAATGTTTCTTTTTTTTATTTCTTCCACTCATACAAAGTTGATAAGTACCAATTCCCCTCTCTCCCTCCACCCCTCCCTGGATCCCCATGCTCCCTTCCCTCTTTTCCCCTTCCTTTCCACCCACCTCCCTTTCTCCTAGTGCTCTCTCCCCCATGCCTGGAACATTTTTTAGTGAGCATGTCAAACTTCCCTCTGGGTCCTCCTCTCGGATGAGGTGTTAGGACCCAATAACATTGCCTAAATCTCTTTCTTGTGTTCCCCTTTAGTATAGGAATACTATTGTGTCTGTTAATCCCTTGCCTCTAAGAATCCTAGTGTTGTGATACATGCTAGCCTTGGGGAGTCAAAGATTTGTTGGTCATTGAACAGGTCATGAAAAGTCTATTATGATTACTTCGACCCTAACTTGTGTGGAGTATCTTGTATATTATTGCTCCTCCCCATCTTTAGGCTCTTAGAATCTTACCACCCTTCTTCCACAAATTTCCCTGAGCTTTAGAATGGGGAGGGGGAGAGATTAGGCTGGCCTGGTTCCAGGGGGTTGATGTAGACTCTATGATGGTTTGTTGATTTTTTTTCAGTTTTGTTGCTCCTGCACCACCCTTGGCTCCATCCTGATGGATATTGAATGTTACCCCCTGGCCAGAGATAAAACGCTATTAAAATAGAGTCTTATCATAAGAATAGATTCAAAGGTAGATGGAATAAGAGTAGGAGACCACAGTAGGGGTCCATCTCCCATTTGCAGGATTTATACCTTTTATATGCTAGACTCTATGCCCTCTTTCTGGTGAGATCATACCCCATCAGCTGCAAGTGACCAGGAAGGAGAGTCTGTGAGCTTAACCAGATGTCTCACTACTTACTTGTAGTTCTTGATGGTGGCCTATTTTCTCTGCTGTAGCATGACTCTCTCTCTCCTTGTTGCTGGAGAGGCCCTTCTTCCCCTTCCATCCTGTTTATAGTCTTTGCAATTACGGTAGGTATTATAGAGATTTATCTTTGATTGTGTCACTAAGTGGGTTTTGTACTAGAAACCACCTATTAGGGAGTACAAATACTGCTTAATTTTGTGTGTCTGGGATACTTCATTCAATATAATTTTTCCTAATTCCATCCATTTCCCGGGAACTTTCATTGATTCATCATTTTTGATGGCTCAGTAGTATTCCATTGTATAAATGTATCACATTTTCC
This sequence comes from Typhlomys cinereus, assembly GCA_023101885.1. Classification (NCBI taxonomy): domain Eukaryota; kingdom Metazoa; phylum Chordata; class Mammalia; order Rodentia; family Platacanthomyidae; genus Typhlomys; species Typhlomys cinereus. The sequence continues at coordinate 139,638 of JALPQD010000714.1, forward strand.
TTATAGACTCCTTATCAACTGTTGGGCATTTGGGTCGATTCTATGACTTTGTTATTGTAAACAGCACTGCTATGAACATGGTTATGCTTGTGCTATCAAGGTGAATTTTTGCTGTATGGGGGATTATTCCCAGAAGTAGAATAGCAGGGACATGTGGCATTTCAATCTTTAACTTTTTAAAGAATCACAGACGGCTTGCCAGAGTGGTTGTATAAGCCTGCATTCCCACCAGCAATGTAGGAGAGTTCCTTTCTCACCACCTACTCTCTAGCATTTGGTGTTTTTGATATTGGTGTTTGCCATCCTGACCTGGGTGAGATGATACCTCAAGGAAGTTTTGAATTGCATTTCCCTGATGGCGAAGGATGCAGAGCATTTTTTAATACATTTGTTTGACACGCCAATTTCGTCCCTAATAGAGTTTCTTTTAAGTTTCAAGGCCCATTTTTTAATTGGGCCATTTGTTTCCTTGATGTTTAGTTTTCTAAGTTCTTTGTGCACTCTGGAAAATAGAGCTCTATGAGGTAGGTAGTTATTTTAGATTTTCTCCCATTCTGTGGTTTGCCTTTGTGCTCAGGGTACAATCTATTAATGTGAACAGAATCTCTTTAATTTCACAAGATCCCATCTGTTGGGTGTTGACTGTATCAATTGTGCTATTGGATTTTTGATTAGGAACTGTTTGCCTAGTCCAGTCAGTGTGAGGGAGTTCCCTACGCTTTCACTAAGGTTTTCTCAGTCTCTGGTCTTATATTGAGATACGTGATGCATTTGGAATTACGTTTTGTACATGGTGACAAATATGGGTCAAGTTTTATTCTTCTGCATGTAGACATCCAGTTTTTGCTAGCACCATTTCTTGAAGATACTGTTCTTTTTTTTTCTATTTTCAATCTTTATTTTATACTTCTTTTTTTATTAAAAATTTAATTATACATTTGAAAATTTTTTACCAGTTCCCTCCCTCCCCCCTCCTCCCCCCGAACCCCCTTCTCCCCCTCCCCATCCCCCATTGCCTCCCTCCCAATTCCCAGAGAGTCCTTTATTGAGTACGCCTAACTCTCCACTGGGTCCTCCTCTCCGATGACCTATAAGGACCCAGTGGCATTTCCATAAGCCCTTTCTCTTGTTCCCCTTAAGCATAAGATCACTACTATGGCTGTCAATCCCTTGCCTCCAGGGGTCTCGGTGCCTTAACAAATGCTAGACTTTATGAGGGCAACAGTGCGCTGGACATTGTGCAGGGCATGCAAAGTCCCATTATGATTGCTTTGGCCCCAACTATTGTTGAGAATCTTGCAAATCGTTGCTCCTCCCATCCTTTTGCTCTTACAATCTTACCGCCCCCTCTTCCGCAAATGTCCCTGAGCTCCAGGATGGGGAGAGATTAGGCTGGCCTAGTTCTATATGATTGATATAGTCTCTGAAGTTCTGGATTGTGGTTTGTTGATTTTCTTTTGCAGTTTTGGTGCTCCTGCAATGCCCTTCACTCCATTCTGCTGGGCACTGTATGTCACCCCCTGGCCAGAGACAAAAAGCTGTTAAACTGGAGTCTTGCTATAATAGCACATTCAAGGGTAGATGTAATAAGAGTAGGAAACCTCAGTGAGGGAGGGGTCCATCACCCATTTGCAAAATGATTACTTTTTATCTGTTAGACTATATGCCCTCCCCTTCTGGTGAGATCAGGAAAGAACGTCTGTGAACTTAACCAGGTTTCTCATTACTTACTTGCAGACCTTGATGGAGGCCTATTTTCTCTGCTGTAACATGGTCCCCTCTCTCCCTGTTTCTGGTGTGGCCCTCCTACCCCATCTCTCTTCTTCATAATCCTTGCAATTACTGTGTTACATAGGTTTACTTTTGAGTGTCTCAATGGGGGCTGGGTGAGTTTGGTACTAGGAGCCACCTATTAGGGAGTACATACGGCGCTTAATTTTCTGGGTTTGGGATACTTCACTTAATATAATTCTTTCTAATGACATCCATTTCCCGGCAAATTCCAGTAATTCATCATTTTTGATGGCTGAGTAGTACTCCATTGTATAGATGTACCACGGTTTCCTTATCCACTTGTCAACTGTTGGACATTTAGGTTGATTCCATGACTTTGCTATTGTAAACAGTGCTGCTATGAACATGGTCGAGCTTGTACTATTGAGGCGAACCTCTGCTGCATGGGGGGTTATTCCCAAAAGTGGGATAGCAGGGTTATATGGCATTTCAATCTTTAATTTCTTTAAGAATCTCCAGACGGCTCGCCAGAGTGGCTGTATGAGCCTGCATTCCCACCAACAATGTAGGAGAGTTCCCTCTCTCCCACATCCTCTCCAGCATTTGTCGTTGTTTGTATTGTGGATTTTTGCCATCCTGACCGGGGTGAGATGATATCTCAGGGAAGTTTTGATTTGCATTTCCCTGATGGCGAAGGAAGTGGAGCATTTTTTAAGATATTTGTTAGACATTTTAATTTCATCCCTGGTAAAGTTTCTTTGAAGTTCCAGGGCCCATTTTTTAATTGGACCAGTGTTTTCCTTGGAGTTTTGTTTTCTAAGTTCTTTGTGCACTCTGGACAGTAGAGCTCTGTCAGATATGTGGTTAGTGAAGATTTTCTCCCATTCTGTGGGTTGCCTTTGAGCTCGTGTGACAATCTCTTTATCTGAACAGAAGCTCTTTAATTTCACAAGATCCCAACTGTTGAGAGTTGGTAGCAGTGACTGTGCCATTGGATGTCTGTTTAGGAAGTGTTGGCCTAGCCCAATCAGCTCGAGGTAGTTCCCTATCCTTTCAACTATGGTTTTTAAAGTCTCTGGCCTGATATCAAGGTCCTTGATCCATTTGGAATTAAGTCTTGAACATGGTGACAAGTACGGGTCCAGCTTTAATCTTCTGCATGTGGCCGCCATCAAGGTCTGCAAGTAAGTAATGAGAAACCTGTTTAAGTTCACAGACGTTCTTTCCTGATCTCACCAGAAGGGGAGGGCATATAGTCTAGCAGATAAAAAGTAATCATTTGTTGAAGATGCTGTTCTTTTTCCATTGGATTCTTTGGGCCCCTTTGTCAAAGACCAAATGGCTGTAACTTTGTGGGCTTATATCTGGGTCTTCAATCCTTATCCATTAATCTGTGTGTCTATTTTGGAGCCAGTACCAGCCTGTCTTTATAACTATGGATTTGTATAATAGATTAAAGTTTGGTATTATGATACCTCCAGCAGTGTTTTTTGTTATTCAGGATTGTTTTTGCTATCCTGGGTCTTTTGTGCCTCCATATGAATTGTGAGATTTCTTGGTCACCTTCTTTAAAGAATTATTTGGAATTTTGATTGGTATAGCATTGAATCTGTATATTGCCTTTGGTAGTATGGTCATTTTTATGATATTGATTCTGCCAGTCCAGGAATATGGTAGGTCTTTCTACCTTCTGGTGTCTTCTGTAATTACTTTCTTTAGGGTTTTAAAGTTTTCATTGTAAGTGTCTTACCTCCTTGGTTAGGTTTATACCAAGGTATTTCATTTTTTTAGGGACTGTAGTAAATGTGATTGTTTCTCTCAAGGTTTTTTCACTTCTTTCATTCTGGGCATATAGGAAGGCCACTGATTTTTGTACATTTGTTTTGTATCCTGCCACCCTGCTGAACTTCTGTATTAGTTCCAGGAGTTTCCTGGTAGAGGTTTTAGGATCATTCAGGTATATGATCATGTCATCTGCAAATAGAGATGAGTTGACTTTTTCCTTGTCAATTTGAAACTCTTTTATCTCCTTTCTTGTCTTATGGCTTCAGCTAAGACCCACCCAGCCCACCTTGAGACACTCATAGGTAAATCTATGTATTACCTACTGTAATTGCAAGGATTATGAACAGGAGGGATGGGGTTGGAGGGCCACACCAGAAACAAGGAGAGAAGTGACCATGTTACAGTAGAGAAAATAGGCCTCCATCACGGACTGCAAGTAAGTAATATGACACCTGGTTAAGTTCACAGACGTTCATTCCTGATCATTTACAACTAAGGGGGTATGATCTCACCAGAAGGAGAAGGCATATAGTCTGCCAGATAAAAAGTAACCATTTTGCAAATGGGTCATTGACCCCTTCCTCACTGTGGTTTCCTACTTTTATTACATCTACCCTTGAATGCGCTATTATAATAAGACTCCAGTTTAACAGCTTTTTGTCTCTGGCCAGGGGGTGACATACAGTACCCATCAGGGTGGAGTGAAGGGCACTGCAGGAGCAGCAAAACTGCAAAAGAAAATCAACAAACCACAATCCAGAACTTCAGAGACTCTATATCAACCACTTAGAACTAGGCCAGACTAATCTCTCCCCATCCTGAAGCTCAGGGACATTTGCGGAAGAGGGGACGGTAAGAGTGTAAGAGCAAAAGGATGGGAGGAGCAATGATTTGCAAGATACTCCACACAAGTTAGGGCCGAAGCAATGATAATTGGACTTTGCATTCCCTGCGTGCGCAATGTCCAACACACTATTGAACTCACAAAGTCTAGTATTTGCTAAAGGCACCAAGATCCATGGAGGCAAGGGATTGGCAGCCACAGTAGTATTCCTATGCTTAAGGAGAACACAGGAAAGGGTTCAGAGAATTGCCACTGGGTCCTTGTATGTCATCGGAGAGGAGGGCCCAGAGGAGAGTCAGGGATGCATAGTAAAGCACTCTCTGGGAATTGGGGCGGGAGGCACTGGGGGATGGGGAGGGGGGGTGAGGGGAAGTGGAGCAGGGGGCTCGGGGGAGGAGGAGGGAGGGAGGGAACCGATGTACCTATTAAGTTTGTATGGGCGGAAATAATAATAAAAATGTTAAAAAAAAGACTTCAAGTTCAATATTGAATAGAAGTGGTGAGAGTGTATAGCATTGTGTAGTTCCTGACTGAAGTGGGAATGCTTCAAGTTTTTTTTTTCCCATTGAGTATAATCCTTGCTGTTGGCTTGCTGTATACAGCTTTTATTATGTTGTAAATGTTCATTCCATTGCAACCGTCTCTTGGGATTTCATCATTAAAGGTTGTTTAATCTCGTCCAAAGCTTTTTCTGTATCTGTCGAGAGTATAATATGGTCTTGAATTTCGGACTGGTTTATATGGTAAATTATGTTTATTGATTTGTGTATGTTGAATCAACCTTGTGTGACTGGGATAAAGTCTACTTGATTCCAATGAATGATCTTTTCGATATGTCTTTGAATCTGATTTACTAAGACTTTGTTGAGAATCTTTGCATCTGTGTTCATCCACAGTTTTCTTTTTTAAGTATATTTTATTAGGTTTTGGCAATAAGCTTCATAGAACAAATTTGGTAATGTTCCTTCCTTTGCTATTTGATGGATCAGTTTAAAGAGTATTGGTGTTATTCATTCCTTACATATCTGGTAGAACTCTGTGCTGAATCCTTCTCGTCCAGGACAGTTTTTGATAGGAAAATTTCAGATTACTTCATCAATTTCCTCATATATTATAGGACTGTTTAAAATAATTCAAACCTTCCTGATTCAATTTAAGTAAGTTGTGCTTAGTTAGAAATTCATCCTTTTCTTTTGTATTGTCAAAATTCACCGAGTATAGGTTTTGGAAATATGAAGTTATAATTCTCTGATTTTCTTGGGTATCAGTAGTGATAACTCCATTTTCATTTTTAATTTTGTTAAATTGGATTTTCTCACTCCTTCTAGTTAATTTACTTAGGGGTGTATCAATCTTATTTTTTTTCAAAGACCCAGCTTTTTGACTGGTTGCTCTGTATTGTTTTCTTAATCTCAATTTTGGATATTTCTCCCCTGATTTTGATAATCTCCTCTCTTCTACTGCTTTGGCAGTCAGATTGCTCTAGTGTCTCTAATGCTTTAAACTGCATTGTTAAGTTATGTATTTGTAATATTTCCATATTATTGATGCAGGCATTAAGAACTATGAACTTACCACATAGGGCAACATTCATCGTGTCCCAAAGATTTTGATAAGTTGTATTTTCATTATTGTTTGCCTCCAGGAAATCTTGAATTTCCTTTGTAATTTCTTCATGGATCCAATTCTCATTCAGCTTCACAGTGTTTAGTTTCCAGGAATTAGTATATTTTCTGCTGTTTGTGGATGTCAAGCTTTAGACCATGGTGGTCTGATAGTGTACATGCTAGAATTTCAACATTCCTGTATATGTGGACATTCGTTTTAGTATAATAGTTTTCTTTTACAATATCATATCCTGGTGATATGTGAGGGTGAGTGGTATAGTCCTTAAAGTTGTATATGTTTGGGGGGTGGCTATATGGGCTGGGTGTGAAGAGTCTCTTTGATCTGATAGGATGGTTTTAGAGGACTTGAGATGTATGGCCTTTCTCATCTAGAACTTTGCTGGAGTTTCCTTTGGACTCTGTTGTATTCTGAGAAGCAGTGTGTCTTCCCTGCACTGTGAGCTAGGGTCCCGGGCAGGAGGAGGGGCACAGAGGCTGATGGAATGGGTACCACTTCTCCTGGTACCTGGGGTGTAGCCCACACAAGCTCAGGCAGCCTGGTATTGCTCAGCCTGATGGACGGTAGGAGCTGGGACAAGCGGGTGTACTTGGGGGATGTTGCAACTTACTTGTGAGGGAGGACCGCGAGGGAGCATCCTGTGGTGGGAGGGCGTGTGGGGCAGAGGGACTGATGGGCGCTCTTCTCCTGGGACCTGAGTGTGGTCTTCCCTATGGTCGGGGCATTCTGGCTGTTGCTCAGGCTGACCTGTGGGAAGAGCTGGGATGAGCGGGTGCACCTGGGGGCTGTTGGAACTTACCTGTGAGGGAGGACCCCGAAGGAGCATTCTGTGGGGTGGCACCAGGGGCAGAGGAGCTGATGGGATGGGGTGATTCTCCTGGGACCTGAGGCGTGGCCTGCCCAAGGTCCAGGCAACCTGGATGTTGCTCAGGCTGGCTGGTGGGAGGAGCTTGCATGAGCGGGTGCACCTTGGGGCTGTTGGAACTTACTTGGGAGAGAGGACTACAAGCGAGCGCCCTGTCCCAGAGCAAGAGATGTAGGTAGGATATTTCAAGTACTGAATGAGCAAAATTGTCAACCCAGGCTTATATACCCGGCATATCAAGGGAGAAAGAGTTTTCCAGTACAAAGACAATTTGAGGGCTTACATGTCTACCAAACCAGGCATTCAAATAATGCTAGAAATGACACTCAAGCCTACAGAAAAAAGAAAAAAAAAAAAAACAAGCATATCCAGGAGGAGGATCTCTCCCTGAGATATCATCTCACCACAATCAGGATGGGAAAAATCCACAATACAAACAGCACCAAATGCCGGGGAGGATGTAGCGAGAAGGGAATTTTCCTACATTGCTGGTGGGAATGTAGGCTTATAAAACCACCCTGGTGGTCCATCTGGTGAATCTTAAAAACGATAAAGATTGAAATGCCATATGACCCTGTTATTCCACGTTTGGGAATAATGCCCCACACAGCAACAACTCACCTTGATAGCACAAGCATAACCGTGTTCATAGCAGCACGGTTTACAATAGCAAAGTCATGGTATCAACACAAATGCCTAACAGTTACGAGTGGATAAGGCAAATGTGGTACATTTATGCAATGGAATACTATTCAGCCAACAAAAATGATGAATTAATGCAATTTGCCAGGAAATGGATGGAATTAGGAAAAATTATACTAAGTGAATTATCCCAGACACAGAAAATTAAACAACATATGCACTCCCTTATAGGTGGATCCTAGTACCAAACCCACTTAGTGACACACTCAAAGATAAATCTCTGCAATACCTATAGTAATTGACAAGATATTAAGCAGGGAGGGAAGGGGAAGGAGGGCCCCACCAGCAATGGGGAGAGAAGGGATCATGCTACAGCATAGAAAATAGTCCACCATCAAGGACTACAAGTATTAATGAGACAACTGATTAAGCTCACAGACTTTCCTTCCTGGTCACTTGCATCTGATGGGTATGGTCTCAACAGAAAGGGAGGGCATAGAGTCTGACAAATAGAAGATATCCTTCCTGCAAATGGGAGACTGAGCCCCCCTCACCACAGTCTCCTACTCTTATTCCATCTACCTTTGAATCTACTCTTATAATAAGACCCTTTTTTAACAGCTTTTTATCTCTGGCCAGGGGGGTGACATCCAATACCCATCAGGATGGACCTAAGGGTGGTGCAGGAGCAGCAAAACTGTAAAAGATCAACAAACCATAATTCAGGAAATCAGAGACTCTACATCAACCACCTGGAACCAGGCCAACCTAATTTCTCCCCATCCCAAAGCTCAAGGAAATTTGTGGAAGAGGGGGTAGTAAGATTGTAAGAGCCTAAAGATGGGGAGGAGTAATGATATGCAAGATGCTCCATACTGTTATGGCAGAAGTAATCATAATTGGACATTGCATGACCTGCACAAAGACCAACATATCATTGAACCCCCAATGTCTAGCATGGATCACAGTCACTAGGATTCTTAGAGGCAAGGTATTAACAGCCACAATAGTGTTCCTATACTAAAGTGGAACAGAAGAAATAGTTCTAGACAATGCTACTGAGTCCTTACACCTCATCAGAGAGGAGAACCCAGAGAGAAGTTTGACATGCACACTAAAGAATGCTCCAGGAATGGGGGGGGGTAGACACTGGAAGAAAGGAAGGGAAGGGGAGAAAGGAAGGGGAAAACGGGGGAAGGAGAAAGGAGGTCCAGGGAGGAGTGGAGGGAAGGAGGGAAATGTGGTACTTATCAACTTTTTGTCAGTGGAAGTAATAAATAAAAAATAGAGGAGAAAAAAAAAAGAAACTGTAGCATGGATCACATAGGAGAAATGTCTGGACATTAAGATCCTTAGAGGCAAGAGATTAACAGTCAGAGTTCTCATACTAACAGGGATCTCATAAATCGGCTCTGGACTATGCCACTGAGTTCTGAACCTTCACTGGATTGCAGTACTCAGAGGGAGGTTTGGAGTTCACAAAAAAGGGGACGGGATTGAGGAAGGGAGAGGCATCTGAAGAGGGGATGATGGAGTGGATGAAATGAAGGGGGAAGGGAGGAGAGTTATAAGGGAGATGACTTGGGCGTGGGGAGAGAGAATGGGGATATTTATTGAGCTTGTATGATTAGGAAAAAATAAAATATGGGAGAAAAATGGAAACATCATAAGTAAATAACTTAACAATGCAGAAACAATCTGATGCCAAATACTGAAAGCGATCAGAGATTAGGAAAACCAGGGTACAAATACCCAAAAAAGAGAAAAGGTAATGATACAAAGTATTAACCAAACAATGAATATGTTCCCTAAAAATCAACAAGATTGGTAAACTTTTAGTTAAATTAATCAACCAAAAAAAGAAAACCTCAAATTACTAAATTAAGAGATGAAATTGGATTTCTTGCACCTAATTTCAAGGAAATTCAGAGACTTGTAAGGTCACACTTGGAAAGCTTAATTCCACAAAATATATGACTAAAAGGAAAAGGATGAATATTTATGCTCACACAATATACCAAATTTGAACCAGAATGAACTGAATTATTTTGATAGTTATATATCAATTGATCCAGTAAAATAATTAATTATATCTCTTTCCACCAAAACAGTTCAGGGCCAGATGGATTGTGTGCAGAATTCTACCTGACCTTTAAATAACAACTAACACCACTATTCCTTAAATGATTCCCTAAAATTGCAAAGGAAAGAAGACTTCCACACTCTTTTTATTTTATTTAATTTTAATTTTTTTTCACAGGACATTTCTTCTTTTTTCTTTTTAAAAAATTTTTCTCCTATATTTTATTTTTTTCTTAAACATACAAGCTTTTGCTGCCCCCTTTTTCACAAAGTTCCCTGAGCTTTAGGATGAGAAGTGTTTTGATTGGTCTGGTCTGGTTCCAGGTGTATAATGTAGGGTCTTTGGTATTCTGAATTGTTTTCAGTTTTGGTTTCCTTGGCTACATCCTAATTGGTATATAAGGGGACCTCATAACCAAAGATAAAAGACTGTTTAAGTGAAGAATTTAATATAAGAGGAGACTCAAAATGTGGAATGTTTGAAAGACTAGGAGTAGGACACAGCAGTGTGTGTGTGTGGTGTCAATGTCCAATTTGCCAGATGGTTACTGTCTACCTGTGAGCCTGTATATTCTCCCTGATGGATGAGATCCAACCTGGTCAGTCCCAAGTGATCAGGAAGGGAAGTGAGTGTGAGCTGCACCAGATATCTCACTACTTAAATGCAATAAATGACCTTGGACTATTTTCTCTACAGAAGCATGATCGATCCCCTATCTATCTCAGTTATTTTTAGTCCCTCCTTTTCCTTCCTGCTTGTGTATAATCCTTTGCAAGTACAATAGGTATTTCAGAGATTTACCTTTGAATATGTCATTAGTGGGTTTGGAACTAAGATTCACTTGCTAAGGAGTACACATGGTACAAATTTCTGTGTGATGGCTGAGTAAATGTGCCACATTTTCATTATTGATTCCTCAACTCTTGATAATTTGGGTTGATTCCATAACTTTGCTATTGTAAATAGTGCTGCAATGAACATGGCTGTCCTTGTGGCACAAAATGTGGTCTATTTTGGAGAAAGTTTCATGTGTTGATGAGAAAAATGTGCATTCTTTGGTGCGTGTATGAAAAAGTCGATAGAGATTTGTAAGGTTCATTTCCTCGAGTTTGTTTAAGTTCCAAAGTGTCTCTGTTAAGTTTTTGACCTGTTGATATATCCCATGTTGAGAGGGTGGTGCTGAAATCCCCAAGAATTATCGTTTGGGGTTTGATTTCTTGCTTTAGATGCTTTAGGGTTTGTTTGATGAATGTGGAGGAGCCTGTATTAGGTGCATATATGTTCAGTATTGTGGTCTTCCTGATGAATTGTATCTGTGACCACATGTAGTAACCATGTGTGTCGCTTATGATTTTTTTGGTTTGAAGTCCACTTTCTCCAATAGCATAATGGCTAATCCTGCCTGTTTCCTGGTTCCAATAGCTTGCAGAATTTTGGGCGAGCCTTTTATTTTTAGGATGTGCCTATCCTTTGTGGTGAGATGAGTTTCCTGAAGGCAACAGATTGATGGATTGTGATTTTTAATCCAGGTTTGTAATCTTTATCTCTTAGTTAGTGACATAATTCCATTGACATTTAATGCTATGGTAAAGAAATTATTTTTAATTTTGAATATTTTTTATGTTTAGTGGCTTTTGTAAGTATATTATTCAGCTTTTAGGTTTTGGTGGTTTTAAACTTTCTTTAGGTCCTCCTGGATATGCTTGTTTTTTTCTTCAACCTTGAGTATGATTTATAGCATTTTTGGAAGGCCTGGTTGGTAGACATATAAGCCTTCAACTTGTCTTTGTGATGAAAATCTTTTCTTTCTCCCTTGATCACGATGGATAGTTTTGCCGGGTATATTAGCTTGGGTTGACATTTTTTTTTCATTTAATACTTGAAGTATGTCTCTCCAAGCTCTTCTTGCTTTCACTCTTTCCATTGAGAAGTCATTTGTTATTGTAATAGGTTTTCCTGTAAAAGGAACTTTTTTTTTTTTCCCCCTTGAAGTTCTCAGCACCTTTTCTTTGTCTTGAATGTGGAGTGTTTTAACTATTATTTGCCATGGTGAGTTTCTATTTTGGTTATATCTGGTGTGTGGAATGCCTCTTGTATTTGGATGGGCCTCTCAATCTTTATATGGGGGACATTTTGATTTATGATAGTTTGAAAAATTTCCTCAAGTGTGGTCTTTTGAGAATCTTGCTCTGATATTCCATTAATGCGCCTGTTAGGCTTCTTCAGGATGTCTCGTAACTCTTCAATATTCCTCTCAAGTATGATTTTGGCTTTAACAGCTTCTTCCATTGAGCTGTTTAGTACTTCTACTTTGTTTTCAATATCTGAAATTCTATATTCCTCCTTAGTTCTGCTGATATGATTCTCTGTTGAGTTCTGGTTTGAGGATATCTTCTTTTGTAGTTCAATTTTAAACTCTGCCTGAGACTGTTTTACCTGCTCTATGCCTTTTTTTGTTTCTTGAACTGTTTTTATCAACTCCTCCAAGTGTCTGTTGTGTTCCTCTTCAAAGTGATTGATGCGGTTATTTGCCTCCTCCTGGATTTCCTCTTTCATAGTATTGATCATGGATATGATCATGCTTTGAAAGTTATCCTGGGCCTGGCTTTCTTGGCTAATTTCTGTGAATTTGTTCTGGTTGGAATCTGTCTCTATGGGGTTAATTCTTTCAGTGGGCGATTTATTTTCTTGGGTTTTGTTTTCATGGATCTACACTTTTACCGGGGAATTGCTGTTTTGTCTCTTAAGTCCTTTCAGTTTCTATGTGTTTTTGACTGAAATGAATTAGTTGGTATCACTACACTCTGGCAGTTATTACTAGTGATTGCCTTGGAGTTTGGTGTGTTTGTTGTTATTGTTATTTCCTAGATAAGGCTATTAGACTGTTAGTATGTCAATTAAGTCAGGTTTAGTAGACAGGGGGTGAAGATTAGTATGGTAGTGCACTTTTATAATTGAGTACCTTGGTAATATGTGAGTGTGAGTGGTACAGTCCCTGAAGTAGTTTATGTTTTGGGTGTGGCTATATGTAAAAGTTAATCTACCGTGATTAATAATTGGAAGGAGCCAGATGGTTAAAGAGTGGGTTTACTTATCTTTGGGCTGGACGTGAAGAATCTCTTTGATGTGATAGGATGATTTTAGAGGACTTCAGATGTATGGCCTTTGTCCCCTAGGCTTTGCTTGGGTTTTCTTTGGATTCTGTTGAATTCTGGGAAGCAGGGTGCCCTTGTTGGACCATGGGGCATAGCCAATGTTCCACCCAAGTTCTGGGCACCTTGGGAGTTGCTCAGGCTGGATAGTTGGTGGGGCTGGGAGGAGCGGGTGATCTGGGTGTTAGTGGGAAACACCTGGGAAGCAGGGTGCCTTACCTGGACCTTGATTGAGGAAGAAACCAAGCGTTCTGGGTGGGCGGAAGCGGGCAAGGGCTGAGGAAGATCGGTGGGCTTCAACTGGGATGTGGGGCAGTGCCTAATGGTCCACTCAAGCCCTAGGCAACTTGGGCGCTGCTCAGGCTGGATGATTGACAGGGCTGGGAGGAGTAGATGACCCAGATGCTGGTGGGAAGTACCTGGGAAGCAAGGTACCTTACCTCGATCGTGAGCGAGGGAGCATTCCAGTAGGGAAGAAGGGGTCATGTGAGGCATTTTTAAAGATGTTTCTTAGACATTTCAATTTTGTCCCTTGAAATCTTTCTTTTGAGTTCTTAGGCACAATTTTTAATTGGATATTTTTCTCTTCGGTGTTTTGTTTTATAAGTTCTTTGTACATTCTGGATAATAAAGCTCTAACAGATATGTGGTTAGTGAAGATTTTCTCCCAGTCTGTGGCGTGCCTTTTTGCTCAGTTTACAATCTCCTTATCTGAAGAGAAGCTCTTTAATTTCATAAGATCCCACTTAGTGAGTGTTGGTTCTAGTGACTGTGCTATTGAATTTGTGTTTAGGAACTGTTGGCCTTGCCCAATCAGCTCATGTGTGTTCCCTACACTTTCAAGAAGGGTTTTTGTAGCCTCTGGTCTGATATTACAGTCCTTGATCCAGTTGGAATTAATTTTTGTGCAAGGTGATAAGTATAGGTCCAGTTTTAATCTTAGAAATGGGGATATTCACTTATGTAAGCACCATTTGTTGAAGATGCTATTCTTTTTCCATTGAATTTTTGGGCCCCTTTGTCAAAAATCAAATGGGTACAACTGTGTGGGTTTACATCTGGGACTTCAACCCTTATCCATTGATCTACTTGTCTATTTTGGAGACAAGATCAAGCTCTTTTGATTGCTGTGGATTTGTTGTGTGGATGAAGGTTTGTTATAGTGATACTGCCAGCAGTGTTTTTGTCACTCAGGATTGTTCTTAATATTCTGGGCCTTTTGTGAGTCCATATTAATTTTGAGATTGTTTTCTTAATTTTGTTAAGGAATATATCTCCAGAACCAGACCAGCCAAATCTCTCCCCATCCTAAAACTCAGGGAACTTTATGGAACTCAGGCAATATTGTAAGAGCCTAAAGTTGGGGAGGGTCAATGACATACATGGTTCTCCACACAAGTCAAGGCTGTAGGCGCCAGGATTTAGCCACAATATGACTGGACTTTGTCTGACCTGCACTAAGGATGACATGACAAGAATCCCCCAAAGTCTAGCATAGATCACCAAGGAGAAGGCTTCAGGCACTAGCGTCTTTAGAGTCAAGGGGTTAAACAGTCATGATAGAGTTCCCATACTAGCAGGCAGCCAAAGAAGGGCCCCCAAGGTATGCCACTGAGTCCTGAATCCTCACTAGTGTAGACTACTCAGAAGGAAATTCAGTGCCTTCATAGACGTGCTCTTGATAATGGGAGGGAGAAAGCAGGAAGCACCAAGAGAGGAGGAGGGAAGAAAAGAATGTGAGAGAGAGGGGGACGAGAGTGGGCAGGGTGAGAAAGTGGAATGGGTGGAACTGTTGCAGTGGTGGGCACAGCAGCAGTGACTATTGTGGTGGCCCAGGCAGGGCTATTCTCGGGACATGACAGGGGTGAGTTCAATGATGCCACTCAGAGAAAGAGACAGGCACAGGAGACATGTGAGGAAAGATGGTGTCTATTTTATTGTGCAGGAACAAAGGCTTATGTAGGGCAAGCTGGCCAATGCTGCTATTGCCACGTACACAGGTGGCCCTTTCATGGGCTAATCAGACCAGAAGTTCTGACTGCCATTCTAAAGCACTTACCATGGTCCACACCACCATTAAGTGTGCTTAACTGGCTTGTGAACCGAGTTGCTTTTGCTCACTCTACAGCCTGGCCACAGCAGTCAACAAAGCCTGGACTCCATGTTCACCTACAGGAGACAACAAGAGGGAAGGGAGGGGGAAGGAAAAGAAGGGGGTTACCTATTGAGCTTGTATAACTAGGCAAAAAAATAAAAATGGAGGGTGTCAGGGAGGCAGGAGGAAGCAGGAGTGGATGCCATCTGCATTGGATGGATATTGCTCCAGGGATGGCAGTGTGTTAGCCAGAAAGCTGGAGGCACAGGAACGAGCTAATACTCGGGAAGCATGGTCCAGGCCAAAGGAAGGGCATGTGCAAAGGCCCATAAGGCAAGACTGTGGCCCAAATGTTGGAAGAACATAAACGGGCATGGTTGGAGCAGTTGGTGGGGCAAGTCATATCAGGAGAACCATCTGAGGCACTGGGAGGACTTTGTGGGTTGGTTGGAGAGAGCTAATAGCCTTGGGAGGCAGTGGGCAGAGAAAACCAAATCCAACTCCACAAAGGTAACCTGACTGCATTGCTCACTGTTGCCATCGTGTGGTAGCCTGGGGAACAGTCCGTCAGAGAATGAAACTATCTCCAGTTACAAAGAGCTATGCGGGTGACAAGAACCCAGCTCATTCCTACTGGGCGTGAGGTGTAGACAGAGGGCAGGTAAAACAGCACTGGAATTACAAGGAAGAAGTCATACAGGACTCGCCAACCCATGGAGACTGTTAGCAGCCAGCAAAACTTGGGGATGAGGTGGAGGTCTCGTACTCTCTCATGTTGGTGGGGAACCTCTGACCATAGTTATAAGAAAAAGAAGCTGGGATTGGGGTTGTAATTCAGAGTATAGAAGTTCTGGGTTCCAGAAAGGGGAAGATGGGGAAATGAAGAAAGAAGGAGGGAGAGGGATGAAGGATGAGTAAAAGAGGAGGAAGAGAAGAAGAGAGGAGAGGGAGGAGAAGGAGATAGAAGAAGACAAAGAGGAGGGGATGAAGGAGGAAGAGATGGGAGAGGAGGAGGGAAATGAGGAAGAGAAGAAAGGAGTAGGACAAAGAGCAAGGGAAGAAAGGAGGAGGAAAAGGAGAAGAGGAGGAAGAGATGGAAAAGGAGGAAGAAGAGATTGAGGAGAAGGAAAGGAGGAGAAAGAGGAGGAGGAGGAAGAAGAGGAAGAGAAGGAGGAGGAGGAGGAGGAGGAGGAGGAGGAAACAGAGATGGGTACATGTGCACTTGAAGACACAAAAAATAGATTAGCCAGAGGTTGAAGAGATGACTCGGATGTTAAGACTCTGTCTCACTAACAGAAGGTCCTAAATTACCATCCCAGGTAACAAATAAAAATACCAGGTGGAAATGTCAGTGGGGCTCCCTCCCGCGCCGCCTTTGTTCGTCTGCACGCCCCGGGACCCCGGGATCCCTTCTCCCTCCCGTGCGGCCTTTGTCCGCCTGACCGCACCGCCAGCTCCCCGCTCCACCAGGCCCTCAGATGAGTCCCCGCCCAGACCCCCCCCAGGTTGCCCCATGTCTGGTTTTGGCCTGTGCCACGCCCCAGGCCCCAGGCCCCTTTCTCCCTCCCGCCTGCCTGTCCGCCCAACTGGACAGGACGTGCTCACTTTCCTCCATCCCTGGAGCTTGGGTGGGGCAGTAAGCCAAATCCCAGGTCCAGGGTTAAGAATTCTGCCATCAACATCAGGCTCTCTGCCTCTCTGGCCCACCGGGGACCCACACACTTGGTCTACAGAAGACACACTGCTACTCAGAATTCAATAGAGTCCAAAGAAAACTCAAGCAAAGTTCTAAGGGTCAAAGGCCATACATCTGTAAACCTCTACAATGATCCTATCACATGGGAGAGATTCTTCACATCCAGCCCAAAGATAAGTAAACCTCCTTTTTTTTCACCTTACTGTTTCTTTCTAATATTAATCACTACAGATTAACTATTCCATAAAGCCACCCCAAAAACACAACTCCAGGGACCATACCACTCACCCTCACATATCACCAAGATAGTACATCGTAAAAGTGTACTATCATACTAATATTCGCTCCTTGTCTACTTAACCTGACTTAATTGATGTACTAACAACCTAACAGCCTCAACTAGGAAATAACAATAATAAAAGACAAACATACCCAACCCCAAGGCAAGCACTAGTAATAACTGCCCAAGTGTAGGAATACCAACTAAATCATTCAAAAACACACAGAAACTGAAAAGCCCTAGAACAAAACAACAATGCCCAAGCCAAAGTGCAGATCCATGAAAAAGAAAACTCAAGAAGACCAATCTCCCACTGAAAGAATTAACCCCTTAATGACGGATTCCAACCAGAACAAATTCACAGAAAATAGCCAAGAAAGCCAGACCCAAGACAACGACTTTCAAAGTTTGATCTTTACCATGATTAATACTATGAAAGAGGAAATCCAAGAGGAGTTAAACAACAGAATCAATCACTTTGAACAGGAACACAACGGGCACTTGGAGTTCAGAAAAACAGTTCAAGAAACAAAAATAGGCATAGAGCAGTTAAAACAGACTCAAGCAGAGTTTAAATCTGAACTAAAAGACAAGCTACCTTCAACCCAAAGCTCAACAAAGAGTCTTATCACCAGAACTAATGAAGCAGAAAATAGAATTTCAGATCTTGAAGACAAAGTGGAAGAATTAACCAGCTCAATGGAAGAGATTGTTAAAGCCAAAATGATACTTAAGAGGAACATTCAAGAGATATGGGAAACCCTGAAGAAGTCTAACATGAGCATTCATGGAATACCAGAGCAAGAATATCAAAATACCACACCTGAGGAAATTTTTCAAATTATCATAACTGAAAACTTTCCTCAACTGAAGAATGAGAGGCCCATCCAAATACAAGAGGCATTTCGCACTCCAAACAGATATGACCAAAATAGAAAATCGCCACGGCAAATAATAGTCAAAACACTCCACATTCAAGACAAAGAAAAGGTGCTGAGAGCTTCAAGAGAAAAAAGGCAAGTCACTTTTAAAGGTAAACCTATTAGAATAACAAATGACTACTCAATGGAAACAGTAAAAGCAAGAAGAGCTTGGAGAGACTTACTTCAAGTATTAAATGAGCAAAAATGCCAACCCAAACTCATATACCCGGCAAAACTATCTGTCATGATTGAGGGAGAAAGAAAAGTTTTCCAGCACAAAGACAACTTGAAGGGATATAAGTTTACCAAACCAGGCCTTCAAAAAATGCTAGAACTGATACTCAAGCTTGAAGAAAAGAACAAGCGTATCCAGGAGGACAGAAGGGAAGTATAATACCACCAAAACATAAATATCAAACAACATGCTTACAAAGTCTACTAACCATAAAAAATGTCCAGAATTAAAAATAATTTCTCCATTATATCATTAAATGTCAATGGTATTAACTCACTGATTAAAAGACACAGATTACAAATTTGGATTAAAAACCACAATCCAACAATCTGCTGCCTTCAGGAAACTCATTTCACCACAAAAGATAGGCACATCCTAAGAAAGGAAGGCTGGTCCAAAATCTTGCAAGCTAATGGATTCAAGAAACAGGTAGGGGTAGCAATTACGCTTTCAGACAAAGTGGACTTCAAACCAAAGAAACTCATAAGAGATACAGATGGATACTACATTTTAGTCACAGGTACAATTCACCAGGAAGACTTCACAATCCTGAACATTTATGCACCCAATTCGGGCCCCTGCACATTCATTAAGAAAACCCTACAGCGTCTAAAGCAAGAAATAAAACCCCAAACGATAATCCTTGGGGAATTCAACACCGCCCCCTCAACATGGGATAGATCAACAGGTCAAAAGCTTAACAAAGACACTTTGAAACTTACTCAAACCCTGAAAGAAATGGACCTTACAGACCTGTATTGAACTTTTCACCCATGCACCAAGGAATACATTTTTTCTCAGCAGCACACGGAACTTTCTCCAAAATACATCACATATTGGGGCACAAAATGAATCTACACATATACCAAAAAGTTGAAATTCTAACCTATGCCCTATTAGACCACCACAGCCTAAAGCTGGACATCCACAAAACAACAAACAAGAGAAAATACACTAACTCCTGGAAACTTAACACTATAACACTATAATGCTGAATGAGAACTGGATTGAGGAAGAAATTAAAAAAGAAATTCAAGATTTCCTGAAAGCGAACAATAATGAAAATACAACTTACCAAAATGTCTGAGACACAATGAAAGCTGTCCTAAGAGGTAAGTTCAAAGCTCTTAATGCCTATATCAAAAAAATGGAAACATCAGGAATAAATAACTTAATGATGCAGCTTAAGGCTTTAGAGAAACTTGACTAATCTGATCCCAAAAGTAGTAGAAGACAGGAGATTAGCAAAATAAAGGGAGAAATATCTGAAATCGAGACTAAGAAAATGATAGAAAAAATCAACCGGTGAAAAAGCTGGTTCTTTGAAAAAATCAATAAGATTGATACACCCCTAGCTAAATTAACCAAAAGCAAGAGGAAGAAAACCCAAATTAACAAAATTAGAAATGAACATGGAGTTATCACTACTGATACCCAAGAAATCCAGAGAATTATAACATCATATTTCAAAAACTTGTACTCTGTGAAGTTTGACAACACAAAAGAGATGGATGAATTTCTAAGTAAACACAACCTACCTAATTGAATCAGGAAGTTGTGAATTATTTAAATAGTCCTATAACATATAAGGAAATTGAAGAAGTAATCTGGAATCTCCCCACCAAAAAATGTCCTGGACCAGATGGATTCAGCACAGAATTCTACGAGACATTTAAGGAGTTAATAACACCAATACTCCTTAAACTGTTCCATCAAATAAAAAAGGAATGAATACTACCAAATTCCTTCTATGAAGCCAATATCGTTTTAATCCCAAAACCTAATAAAGATTCACTTAAGAAAGAAAACTATAGGCCAATCTCTCTGATGAACACAGATGCAAAGATTCTCAACAAAGTCTTAGCAAATTGGACTCAAAAACATATCAAAAAGATCATTCACAGGGACCAAGTAGGCTTCATCCCTGGCACACAAGGTTGGTTCAACATACACAAATCAATAAATGTAATTCATCATGTAAACCAGTCCAAAGTCCAAGAACACATGATACTCTCGATAGATGCAGAAAAAGCTTTTGACAAGATCCAACAGCCTTTTATGATCAAAACGCTAGAGACAGTAGGAATGGAAAGAACTTTTATCAATATAATAAAAGCTGTATACAACAAGCCCACAGCAAGGATTATGCTCAATGGGGAACAATTGGAAGCATTCCCACTTTGATCAGGAACTAGACAAGGCTGTCCACTCTCACCAATTCTATTAAACATTGTACTTGATGTCTTAGCTGAAGCCATAAGACAAGAAAGGGACATAAGAGGGATTCAAATCAGCAAGGAAGAAGTCAAGCTATCCCAATTTGCAGATGACATGATCTTATATCTGAGGGAACCCAAAAACTCCACCAGGAAGATCCTGGAACTTACTGAGAAGTTCAGCAGGGTGGCAGGATACAAAATAAATGTGCAAAAATCAGAGGCCTTCCTATATGTACAGAATGAAAGAAGTGAAAAAGCTTTGAGAGAAACAATCCCATTTACTATAGCCCCTAAAAAAATGAAATACCTTGGTATAATCCTAACCAAGGAGGTAAAAGACCTTTACAATGAAAACTTTCAAACCCTAAAGAAAGAAATTGCAGAAGACACCAGAAGGTGGAAAGATCTCCCATGTTCCTGGATTGGCAGAATCAACATTATAAAAATGACCATCCTACCAAAGGCAATATACAAATTCAATGCTATACCATTTAAAATCCAAAAGCAATTCTTTAAAGAAGTTGACCAAATAATCTCAAAATTCATATTGAGGCACAAAAGTCCCAGGATAGCAAAGACAATCCTGAGTAACAAAAACACTGCTGGAGGTATTACCATACCAAACCTAGTCTATACTGCAAATCCATAGTTATAAAAATAGCCTAGTACTGGCTCCAAAATAGACAAACAGATCAATGGATAAGGGTTGAAGACCCAGATATAAGCCCCCAAAAATACAGTCATTTGATCTTTGACAAAAGGGCTCAAAGAAATCAATGGAAAAAGAACAGCATCTTCAACAAATGGTGCTGGCAAAACTGGATCTCCACATGCAGAAGATTAAAGCAGGACCCGTACTTGTCACCATGTACAAGACTAAATTCCAAATGGATCAAGGACCTTGATATAAGGCCAGAGACTAAAAAAAGTTGAAAGGATAGGGAACTCCCTTGAGCTGATTGGGCTAGACCAACATTTCCTAAACAGACATCCAATGGCACAGTCACTGCTCCCAACTCTCAACAGTTGGGACCTTGTGAAATTAAAGAGCTTCTGTTCAGGTAAAGAGATTGTAACACGAGCTCAAAGGCAACCCACAAAATGGGAGAAAATCTTCACTAACCACATATCTAATAGGGCTGTACTGTCCAGATTGCACAAAGAAATTAGAAAATTGAACTCTAAGGAAAACAATGGCGCAATTAAAAAACGGGCTCTGGAACTTAAAAGAAATTTTACGAGGGATGACATTAAAATGTCTAAGAAATATCTTAAAAAATGCTCCACTTCCTTAGCCATCAGGGAAATGCAAATCAAAACTTCCCTGAGATGTTGTCTCACCCCGGTCAGAATGGCAAAAATCCACAATACAAACAACAACAAATGCTGGAGAGGATGTGGAGAGAGGGGAACTCTCCTACATTGCTGGTGGGAATGCAGGCTAATACAACCACTCTGGCGAGCCATCTGGAGATTCTTAAAGAAATTAAAGATTGAAATGCCATATGACCCTGCTATCCCACTTTTGGGAATAACCCCCCATGCAGCAGAGGTTCACCTTGATAGCACAAGCATGACCATGTTCATAGCAGCACTGTTTACAATAGCAAAGTCATGGAATCAACCCAAATGTCCAACAGTTGACGAGTGGATAAGGCAAAAGTGGTACATCTATACAATGGAGTACTACTCAGCCATCAAAAATGATGAATTACTGGAATTTGCAAGGAAATGGATGTCATTAGAAACAATTATATTAAGTGAAGTATCCCAAACCCAGAAAATTAAGCACCGTATGAACTCCCTAATAGGTAGTTCCTAGTACCAAACTCACCCAGCCCACATTGAGACACTCAAAGGTAAACCTATGTAATACAGTAATTGCAAGGATTATGAACTAGAGGGATGGGGTTGGAGGGCCACACCAGACACAAGGAGAGAGGGGACCATGTTACAGCAGAGAAAAATAGGCCTCCATTAAGTAATGCTAGTAAGTAATGTGACACCTGGTTAAGTTCACAGACGTTCGTTCCTGATCATGTACAACTGAGGGGGTATGATCTCACCAGAAGGGGAGGGCATATAGTCTGGCAGATAAAAAGTAATCATTTTGCAAATGGGTGATTGACGTCTCCCTCACTGAGGTTTCCTACTTTTATTACATCTACCCTTGAATGTGCTATTATAACAAGACTCCAGTTTAACAGCCTTTTTCTCTGACCAGGGGGGACATACAGTGCCCATCAGGATGGAGTGAAGGGCATTGCAGGAGCAGCAAAATTGCAAAAGAAAATCAACAAACCACAATCCAGAACATCAGAGACTCTATATCAACCACCTAGAACTAGGCCAGACTAATCTCTCCCCATCCTGAAGCTCAGGGACTTTTGCGGAAGAGGGGGTGGTAAGATTGTAAGAGCAAAAGGATGAGAGGAGCAATGATTTGCAAGATTCTCCACACTAGTTAGGGCCAAAGCAATCATAATAGGACTTTGCATGCCCTGCGCAATGTCCAACACACTATTGACCCCACAAAGTCTAGCATTTGCTAAAAGCACCAAGATCCTTGAAGGCAAGGGATTGACAGCCAAAATAGTGTTCCTATGCTTAAGGGGAACACGAGACAGGATTCAGGGAAATGCCACTGGGTCCTTGTACGTCATCGGAGAGTAGGACCCAGAGGAGAGTTAGGCATACACAATAAAGGACTCTCTGGGAATTGGGGGGGGAGGCACTGGGGGATGGGAAGGGAGGGGAGTGGAGAGCAGGGGGTTCAGGGGGAGGAGGAGGGAGGAAGGGAACTGGTCTACCTATTAAGTTTGTATGAGCAGAAATAATAAAAAAAGTATTATAAAAATAAAATCTTGGAAATTCCCCTTAAAAAAAAAAAAAAAAAAAAAAACTGGGCCCGTACTTGTCACCATGTACAAGAATTAATTCCAAATGGATGAAGGACCTTGATATAAGACCAGAGACTATAAAAACCTTAGTTGAAAGGGCAAGGATCTCCCTTGAACTGATTGGGCTAGTCTAATATTTCCTAAACGGACATCCAATAGCACAGTCACTACAACCAACAATCAACAGAGGAGATCTTGGGAAATTAAAGAGATTCTGTTCAGATAGAGATTGTAACTCGAGCACAAAGGCCACCCACAGAATGGAAGAAAATCTTCACTAACCGCATATCTGATAGAGCTCTACTGTCCAGAATGCACAAAGAACTTAGAAACTAAACACCAAGGAAACTAATGGCCCAATTAAAAAATGGGCCTTGGAACTTAAAAGAAACATTACCAGGGATGAAATTAAAATGTCTAACAAATATCTTAGAAAATACTTCACATCCTTAGCCATCAGAGAATTGCAAATCAAAACTTCCCTGAGATATCATCTCACACTGGTCAGGATGGCAAAAATCTACAATACAAACAACAAATGCTGGAGAGGATGAGGAGAGAGGGAAATTCTTCTACATTGCTGGTGAGAATGCAAGCTCATACAACCCCTCTGGAGAGCCGTCTGGCGATTCTTAAAGAAGTTAAAGATTGAAATGTCATATGACCCTGCTATTCTACTTTTGGGGATAGCCCACCATACAGCAAAAATTCACCTCGATAGCCCAAGCACAACCATGTTCGGCATTGTTTACAATAGCAAGTCAACCAACCAAAATGTCCAACAGTTGATGAGTGGATAAAGAAAATGTGGTTCATTTATACAATAGAATACTACTCAGCCATCAAAAATGATGAATTAATCAAATTTGCTGGGAAATGGATGAAACTGGAAACAATTCTATTGAGTGAATTATACCAGACACAGAAAATTAAGTGCCATAATAGGTGGATCCTAGTGCTAAACCCACTTAGAGATACTCAAACATAAATTTCTGTAATACCTACAGTAATTGCAAAGATTATAATCAGGAGAGATGGGGAAGGAGGGCCACACCAGAAACAAAGACAGAGGGGATCATGTTACAGCAGAAAAAATAGGCTGATGTCAAGGACTGCAAGTAAGTAATGAGACATCTGGGTAAATTCACAGACTTTCCTTTCTGATCATTTGCAACTGATGGGGTATGATCTCACTAGAATGGAGGGGATATAGTCTGGCAGATAGAAAGTAATCATTTGGAAATGGGAGACATATCCCCCTCATCACAGTCTCCTACTTTAATTCTATCTACCTTTGAATCTACTCTTATAATAAGACTCTAATTTAATAGCTTTTTATCTCTGGCAAAGGGGTGACATCCAATACCTATCAGAGTAGAGCCAAGGGCATTGCAGGAGCAGCAAAACCAAAAAAAAAAAAAAAATCAACAAACCATTATTCAGAACATCAGAGACTAAATCAACCACTTGGAGCAGGGCAGTCTAATTTCTCCCCATCCTGAAGCTCAGGAAAATTGGTGGAAGAGGGGGCGGTAAGATTGTAAGAGCCTAAAAATGGGCAGGAGCAATGATATGCAAGGTACTACACACAAGTTAGGGCCAAAGCAATCATAATAGGACTTTGCGCAATGGCCAACACATTATTGACCCTCAAAGTCTAGCATGGACTAAAGGCACTAGGATTCTCAGAAGCTAGGGATTAGCAGCAACAATATTGTTCCTATACTTAAGGGGAACGCAAGAAGAGTTCTAGGCAATGCCTAGGGTCCTTACACCTCATCAGAGAGTAAGACACAGAGGAAAGTTTGACATGCACATTAAAGATGCTCCCGGGTTGGGAGGGAGGAGGAGGCATTGGGAGTTAGGCAGGGAGGGGGCAAAAGCAAGGGGAAAGAGGGGAGGGTGCAGGGGGTTCCAGCAAGGGGTGGCAGGAAGGAAGGGACTGGGGAACCTATTAAGTTAGTATGAGCAGAAATAAATAAATAAATGAAAAAAAAGAACTCTGGCCTCTTCTTTGTCTACTACTTCTTCAATACACTCCTGATAATCCTCCAGGTGTTGCCCGTGTACTAGTTCTGCCTCATCCTGCATGTGCCTTGTGGTTTCATGAAATCAGGTCACGTAGGGAGGCCCCCCTGTGGTCAGCTGATGGGCATCTCTCCCTCCCAGTCACAAGCCTCTGCTTGACTTTCATGACATCTTGCCTTAATGAAATAGGGGAATAAGGGAGGAGGTGTATGCCAGATAACAATTCCAGGGTGTGTGTGTGTGTGTGTGTGTGTGTGTGTGTGTGAGTCCATCATGGCAGAACAAATGTATCACATGCACAGCAAGAGCAGAAAGCCATGTGATGTGGTTTGAATGTGAGTTGTCTGCCACGAGCTTGTGCATTGTAATCCTTGGCCATTGTGAATCTTTGTGAAGGTCCTGGCTCCTTTAGTCTGTGGTTTGCTGGAGGAAGGAATATCACAGGGGGTGGATCTTGATTCTGGTGAGCCCCGCCCTACTTCCTCTAGTAGTCTGCAGAGGGCTCTCTCAGCCTCCATGAGGACAGATGGTCCTCCAGCTTCTGCTGTTCTGGACTATGTCTCCCCTTGGAACTGTGAGCCAAATAAATCTCCCTTTCTCCACTTAATTTGCTTGTGCTTGAGTGTCGTCTCACAGCAGCAAAGGGAGAAATTGCAGTGTGCTGGGGGCGCATGTGCATATATGGTAGCTGTGTCCATTGTCATTTAATTACAGACACCCTACCTAGGGAATGGCCTCACCCCCATAAAGGCTGGGGGAACAGTACCTCTTCTTTATTACTTGAGACAATGCTCATACTCAAGGGAGAAGGGAAGAGTTATTAGACTTATGGTTCCAGAGAGGATATATATATAAATATATTCCAATATGTGGGAATTCCATAAAAAAAGGATGGCCTGGAGGCGGAATCGGGAGAATGATTCAGGTCACCACAGCTATCAGGAGGCAGAGAGAGGAAGCAAGGGAGGGCTGCCAATCCTCAAGGCTGGCCCCTGTTGACATGCCTTACTCCAGCCAAGCTCCACCACTCACGTATACTATACCCTCCCCAAACACCATTGCAAGCTAATAATGCAAACCCATGTGCCTTTGTGGAGTTGGGGAAGGGAGTAACTCATATTGAAACCTTGACATCTTGGTCTTCCCACATCAATTACTCAAATAAGATCATCACTCATTGGTGTGCCCAGGAGCCCAGATGTCTAAATTCCTCAGCACCCCTTGCCTCCCACTTTTCTGGTACCAAAATCAACTTGGTCTTTGGATGTAGTGATAAGTCCTTGACACAAACGATTTAGTGGAACAAAGGGTTTATTATGCTCATGGATGCAGGTCACATAGTATATTATCAGGAATTGGTGGAATGGTCCATACCATATCTGCAGGAAGCACTGAGAGAAGGGCATGTTTTCTGGTTTGCCAGACTGCCAAATCTCTCTCTTATCCACTTGTCCAGGGAACGATTCCCCACCCACTGTGGGTTGGGTCTCTGCCCATCAGTTAGACAATCTCTATAGGTTTCCCCAGGGACCTAGGTGTCTAGGTGTCAGTAACTACCCATCACATACTCCAAGCTCTTCTTCCTGCTCTGAGATCTTCCTGCGTATCTACAGATGAGAAAGGATGTTCATAGTGATATGGAAGAATCAGACTCCACTGATGGTATGTCCTCTACATAAGGTTCACAGCTGAAGAACAGGATTTCGCAAGGGTCGTGGGCAGCTACCAAAACAGCTCCCAAGGCCAGGCACCCGGGCCCCTGGCCAACGGACATGTCTCAGCAACGTAGCTGAAGACTGACAGTGAAGTGCTGCCCCTAGCATCACAGAGCTTTGTGGATGGCTGGACTGGCGACCCTTCAGGGAGGTCCTACCCAAGGTGGGCAGAAGGCTGATGATCTTTTCCATCCCTTCCCTGCCTTTCCACTCCCTTTTTATTGCCTAATATCCCTTTCACCCTCTGGGAACCTGGACAAGAGTTTGAAGGAGCAATGGATTCTACAGCTGGCCTGAGCCCCCTCCAGGCTGTAACCTGGGAGCTGCAGGGAACCCTTGCTCAAATGTCCAATAAAATTTGAAGAGAGAGGAATTCTCTTCCACCTTCCCTTCCACCTCCGCTTCTTCCCTGGAGACTTAGACCCAGCCAGGATGAAACTATTCACATACCAAACCACTTCCTCCTACTTTGAATAAGGAGTTAGCTACAGCCCTGGCTTACAGGAAAGAAGTTACTGACAAGGTACAACAACATGCAGATTGCAGGCAGGAAGTTGGAAAAGAGAGACCTGTATCTTTTCTTGTAGACCTTTGTTAAAAATCACCCCAAGTCCACCCTCATGTGTGTGTGTGTGGGTTCTCTTTGGATCTCTTCTGAACAGTGAAGCAGAACCCAGAAGTGTGGGGAGGTATAAGATACCACTAGTTTCCCAGAGTGGGATCGCTATTCAAGAAGAATCATTGTGCAAGGGTTTCACCAGTGTTTCAGCTTAACAATTGAGAACTGAGCCTTTAGGCATGCCTGTGAAGATGTACCCATACCATATGCCTTCAAGATGGGAGTCTGGGGTGATGCCAGTTACACCAGAAATCACAGCCACAACATCCTCGTGTGGTAAGAGAATGTGGCCATCCTGGGAGCATGAAGCCACAGGAGATGAGCATTGAGCAAGAGAGAAGCAGAGGCTGTGCTGGACACTGGGGTCTCCATAAGAGACATCAGAAAAGAAATGCTTCGGAGATACAGAACTCAAAACAGTAGCTGCAACCAAACCTCCCAGCATTGGGGACACCAAGGCATGAAGTTCCCTGAGAAACCTGGCATGCATGGGATGAACAGCAAAATGTGTCTCAAAGACCAAATGGTGGGCTAAGGAGACAGCTGAAGTGGTTAAAATGTTTGCTGTGCAACCCGAGGAATCTGGGTTCGGATCCCAAGGTATAAATACTTGAGGCAGGCATGGTGGCCTGACTATAATTCCATGCCTGGAAATCACAGCCTGTGAATCCCCTGAGCAATCTGGCTAGCCAGACCATTCCTCCTGGCAAGAGACCCAGCCTCAAAACAGTAAAGGTGGAAGAGCAATTATGGATGATCCCTGATACCTTGGAGTGCACAAGAATGCACAATCATGTGCACGAACACCCACAAGTATGCATCCACCCCATGTGCAGACATGCCTACATGCTGTATCCAGCCCCCAGGGTTGGCAACATGCTGTATTCAGCCCCCAGGGTTAGTCATAACACATGACATGACAAAATTTGAGGATTTAGAAAAGGGGTGCCAGGAGACATTACATCAAGCCTTTAGGCAGAAAGGGAGGCCTGGAGCCTTTCTTCCTGAAACCTTTATTTGGAGACCAGTCATAAGTGATGCTAATGAGGCTCCCTGTGAGCTAAGAAGGGATTCTCCAAGTGATAATGTGAAGAGAGATGGCTCAGGGGTTAAAGTCTTTGCCTCACAAGCAAAAGGACCTGAGTTCAGATCCCATATCAAAATGCCAGCCAGATGTGATAGTGTCTTATAATTTCAGCCTTGGAAGAAGGGCCCTGAGAAACCACAAAGCAAAACAATAATGTGTTTGAGCAATCCAGGGTGATTCCTGATGTCACAAACTTGGGCCTCCATAGGCACACATGGTATCCTGTGGTACACACACACACACACACACACACACACACACACACACACACACACACATACTCCAGAAGTTACTGAGCAACTTGAGGGACAAAGTCCTGATTATTTTGGCTCATGTGTCCAGAGGAGATAGAGAAACTCATGGTTGACAGAGAGATTCAAGGTGATGGGAATGGGTGGCTGACCATGGGCTTGCAGCCATATTCAGAAATAGATAGAAGGAGGAGGGGGAGAATGAGAAGAAAAGAGGATAAGAAGGAAGAGGAGAGAAAAGGGAGATGAACGAGAAAGAAAAAAAGGAATAGAAGGAAGGAATAAACAAAGGAAGGAAGGAAGGAAGGAAGGAAGGAAGGAAGGAAGGAAGGAAGGAAGGAAGGAAGAAAGGAAGGGAAAAGGAAAGAAGGGAAAAGGAAAGAAGGAAGGAAGGAAGGAAGCAAAAAGAAGGATGTGGGGTGAGATTATAAAACCTCAAGGCCCAATCCCTAGTGACATACCTCCTCCAGGTAGGATCCACCTCCTAACGATCCCAAATAGTGTCGTCATCTGGGAACCAAGTTTTCAGTTATAGGAATCTGTAGGAGAAAAATTCACACTCAAACTATAGGATAAGTGCACCTAAAATGCCAAGTTATCAGCACCAACATAAACTGAGGGTGGCTGGGATCTCAGGACTGTAAGGGAGGTCAGAGGTGGGAGAATTTCTGGTGCTCCCTGACCACCTCCCTAGCCCCAGGTTGAGGGAATAAGATGGACAGAGATAGAGCAGGACACCTGACATCCTCCTCCAGCCTTGGAGCCCACGTTCAGGGCCCATGCTTGGCATCGCTTATAAGCAGGGAGGCACCAGGAAGGCATCATCTAGTTTTGTTATGGTGCAGGCTGTCTTTGAAGAATAGGTTTGCTGGTGCTCCTATCCTGTCTGCTGCTTGGGGGGGGGGGGTTGGGTGTTAGCTTTTTCTTTCATGGTTTGATGAATTTAGCAACTAATCCATCTTGTTCTGGGTAGAAATAAGATCCTCAGTGTCAAAACCAGTCACTCAGTAGACCTGGATACTGCCAAAGCATATTTACCTTCTGCAGAAAGGTGTTCAGCCTCTGCAAGTGGGAACAGCAAAGGATACAATGGTTGGACAGTCCACATGATCTGAACTGAGGTCCTTTTTGTCTGTGAGGCAAAGGCTTTAACCTCTGAGCATCTACTTAGCCCCCTTTACCCCACGTGATCTTTTATCCCTAATGCAGGGTTGTATCTGTCCTTTACCTTCATTGGTTTGAGACTAATCCACACATTCTGTTTCCTGGTTGACTAGCAAACAGACGTTCAATCTATGAAGCTAAGAAGGAATGCAAAACACAGCCTGACAAACTAAGAAATGGATAGCACAGTAGAAGTTATGGACTTTTTTTGAGTTTTTCGAAATAGGTGGGGTAAGCAATTGTCAGAAAATTTCCTGATGAAATAGAGGCTTGTATCAGTTGTTCTCTGTTGCTGCTATGAGACACTCGGGCTCAATCAGCTTGAAGGCAGAAAGGGAGATATATTGAGCGTATCGTTTCAGATGGGAGTTACAATCTTTCACAGTGGGAAAGGCATGGCTGGCTAGAAGAAGCTGGAGGCAGCATAACTCACTGACGATATCACGGAGGCCAAGAGCTGCTGCTGCAAGCACAAGATCAGATTCACTCACTCAAGCAGGTTGGTGCTAACCTACCTCAAGGTCCACCCTGTGACCTCCTTCCTCCAGGAAGTTTCCACCTCTTAAAGGTGCCAGGACCATCCTGAACTACAGATAGAAACACATGAGCCTGTGGGGGGACAAGTCACCATTCAAACTGTGATAAGGCTGGCATCAACATGGAAACACTTTGGTTTGATAGAAAAGCCCGTTTGCCCACACTGGATGGTTCTTGGGGTGGGAGGCTCTGTGTTACTGCTTCACACTAATCGCTATTCATGTTCAAATATTTTGTATCCTCCTGATTTAATTCAAATAGGTCATAGGTATCTAGGGATTTATCCGTTTCTTCTAAATGTTACATTGCTTTTAGAACATACCTTGAAAACGCTTCTGAGTGATTCTCTGGGTTTCATTGGAGTCTGTCCTAACCTATCCTTTTTTGTTTGCAATTTTTATTAACTTGTGAATTCTCTCTTCTCCATACTTTGTCTCCTGCGAGTGAAAAAAGCAGTGTAACGAAGGAAACGTCATTTGGGCTCATGGTTCAAGAGTGAGGCCCATCATGGTGGGAAGGTATGGAGGCAGGAGCATGAGGCAGCTGGTCACATGGCATCCACAGTCAGGAAGCAGAGTGTGATGAACTCTGGTGCTCAGCTTGCTTTCTTCTTTTTGATCCAGTGCTGGACCCCTGCTCAGGGAATGAAGTCCCCCACATTTAGCGT
The DNA here is from genome assembly GCA_023101885.1 of Typhlomys cinereus. Classification (NCBI taxonomy): domain Eukaryota; kingdom Metazoa; phylum Chordata; class Mammalia; order Rodentia; family Platacanthomyidae; genus Typhlomys; species Typhlomys cinereus. The sequence continues at coordinate 170,785 of JALPQD010000714.1, forward strand.
GGATCTTTTCACCTCAATGAACCCAGCCTAGAAATATGTTCAGGTGATTCTAGATCCAGTTACATTAGTCAAATATTAACCACCATAACTGGTCGAGGTTTTGTTGGGATAGGAATGTTCAATTTTCCCCAAAGGTACATGGGTTTAAACACTTGATTCCCAGCAGGTGTGATGCTGTTTGAGAAGTGTATGGAACGTTTAGGAGGTGGGGCCTTGCTGGAGGTAGGACCTCATTGGTGGTGGTCCTTGAAGTTTTGCTTCCTGTTCTTTCTCTGCTTCCTGATACTCATACAGTATGAGCAGCCTGCCTCCTGTTGTAGTTAACAAGCCTTCCACTTATGATACTCATGTGTGTACACAGGATGTGAATATGCAATGGGGACCAGGAGAAGGGGAAAAGAGATCATAAGGGAGGGTGCTGTATGTGGGGACAGATAGGATAATGGGATACATGCTGTGTAAATAAGAAATGGGGACTTTGAGGAAGGTGAAGAAAGAGATAAGCAGGAGGTAGGCAGCATGAATAAGTGAGATCAATATGTGAAGTTTTGAGTGAGAACAAAATATAATATAACACATGTGCAAAATACACAATGAAATTTATTACCTTGTATGCTTGCTAAAACTTTACAATATATTTAATGAGGTTTACTGTCCTTATGGTATGTCCTATCCCTGAATCCCTGAATAGAGTTTCTATCTGGTCTTAACAAAATGATGTAGCACTTAGGAAAAAAGATCCAGCATAACAAGCCTGCACAAGAGGCCAAGATGAAGAAGACCTCCACAGCCACCATGACATACTCTTTGGTGCTATGGTAGACAGGGAGGAAGGTGATCCACACACTGCAGAATACCTGCATGCTGAAGGACAGCATTGAAGGGATCAGGCAGGTTCCTGGCCATGAAAGTCACAGTGAAGCTCTCCAGGGCCAGAGAGCCCAGGTATACGAGGACAGAGTAGAAGGCAGTGACTGAGCCCTTGTTGCACATGATGATGATGTGGCCATGTTCAGAGTGTGCATGTGTCAACAAAGAGAGGAGATGTTCTCAACCAGACTCCACACAGAATGAGTTGGATCAGGGTGCAGAAGGGAGTGATGTAGTTTGGTGCCCCTGAAACAAGCAGTCACCTCATCTTTCTTCCTGCAGCAGTGAGCTTGAAGGCCAGAATCAGTGATTGTCTTGGCCAAGACAATGGACACAGTGGCAACTCCAATTGCAATCATCTGCAGGATGCAAGTGGTCATATTGGGATGTCCAATGAAGAGCAAGGAGCAGAGAAAAGGGAATTTAAGGGCAATGAATGGGATGTAGCTGGGAGTGTCTGTATTTGCCTTCAGAGTGGGAGTGTCTTGGTGCTTCAGAAATATGTCAAGTACAAGGGCTGCGAGTGTAGACAAACACAAGGCCATGAAAGCTAGACCCATTCCCAATGGGGTCTTCATAATCAAGAAATGTTACAGTTTTGGGGAAGCATCTGTTTCGTTCTGTGTTGGCATATTAATGGTCTGGACACATCACACATTGCTCCATATCTGGTCACGAGTTCACTTGACTAGGTTTATGAAATGCTTGAGACAGAGCCCAGGGACTCATGCAAGCCAAATAAGCTCTCTATCATCTTTGCCGAATCCCCAGCCCCACAAATAAAAATTTATTCAGAAAGCGATTCAGAAAGTTACCATGATAGATATCATTTAGCATGTCACCACTTCTTTCCATAAATCTACTCAGATTTTGAAGGTGTCATTTATAAAGACAAAATATTCAATAAACTGTAGTGGAATGTGTAACAAGAAGTTAAGTCAGCAGAATGCTCTGTCATCAATACAATAACCTCATTGTCCTTTTTTGCTTCGGATACCAAAAAAAAAAAAAAAGAAAAAAAGACAACAATGTCAAGTGAATATGATCCACTCTGTATTGGTATATGGAGAAACCTATTGTTTCTTTTTCAGTTCAAGTACATGGTGCTTTGAAGAAACTGGTATCCCTTTATATTATTGTTTTAAGAAACTTATGTATTCAGTTACACTGCATTGGCTAAGGTGGGCATGAAATTAGTGTCTTTTTGAACTATGTCTTGAGGGATGGAGAGGTTAAATCTTTGGCTGTACAAGCAAAAGGAAGTTAATTTGGATTCCCAGATCCCACGTAAAAAGTTTGAGAGGAAAGGATAGTGGTCCGCACTTCTGGACCAGGAAGACAGAGCCTGGGAAACCTCAGATAAAACAATAAGAAAAAAGATCAATCAGAGGATTCCTGATGTCACCCTTGGTCCTCCACAGGCACAAACCTCTTTTATGCACAACCCCACACATAAACACTCCCACACCCTACATACTCAAAATAAAATAAGCCTTTGATGGGAAATATGTCTTGATTTTTAATATAGTGTGTGAATTTATTCTTGAAAGAAAGGCTCTCTGGAGGACTTTCTTTCCTGACACAAACATCTATCATGTTCCTGTCCTGACAGAATTAGTATTGTGACAATGTTTATGCTGCTGGGCCTATGGATCCAATGTATCCCCATCAAAATTCAAAACACAGGGATGGGGAGGTAACAGGACCTTGAGGAGAAGTAACAAGTATTGATTTGCTAAATAGACAGGAAAACTAAATACCATCTAAATTATGGTATTTAATCCATAGATTATGGTAGCCCTCAGCCTTTATATGAGAAAGGTCTTTTTAAAAAAGTTTCTTACACATTTTTTTGCCCAATGATACAATAGGTATCTCCCTCCTCTCCCTCCCCCTCCCTTCCCCATTGTCCCACATTCTACTTTCCCCCCTTCCTCCATCTTCCCCTCACCCTCCTCCCTTCCCCTCACCTGGTGTTTCCCTCTTCCTTTCTCCCATCTTCCAGAGCATCAATTTATGTGTGTGCTGAACCTCCCTCTGAGTCTTCTATACTAGTGAGGGTTCAGGACTCAGTGGCAGAACCTGGTGCCCCTTCTTGGGCTGCCTGCTGTTATAGAAGCTCTATTATGACTGTTTAATCCCTTGCCTCTAAGGATTCTGCTCCCTGAAGTTTCTCCCCTGTGATCCGTGCTTGACTTTGGGGGGTTGTTGACATGTCAGCCATTGTGCAGGTCAGGCAAAGTCCAATCATATTGTGGCTGTGTCCTGGCTGCTGCAGCTCTGACTTGTGTGGAGTATCTACATATCATTGGTCCTCCCCATCTTTAGGCTCTTACAATCTTGCTGCCCCATCTTCCTCAAGTTCCTTGAGCTTTAAGATGGGGAGAAATTTGGCTGGTCTGGTTCCAGGTGAATTATGTAGGGTCTTTGCTGTTCTGAATTATGGTTTGTGAACAGGTCTTGTTTTTTTTTTTTTTTTAAGTGGATGAACTGCTGACTTTTCAGTGTCATATAGGAAAATAATCCATTAAATTGTTCCTAGGTAAAAAAATCGTAGCAAGAGTTAAGCTTCTGAGCCACAACCCACTCCTTTAGCCCTGCATCTGGGCTACTTAGTAACACTGAGAATCAGGCAAAGTTCTGAAAAATCTGTAATCAACCTGCCTCTGGCTATTGTTAAGTAACCATCACGTTGGCTTTTGTAGGTTCCATATAACTAGGGCTCCCACTTTCTCCCCCACCTCAGTTCTTACTATATAAATTACAAGAACAAACTGAAACTGCTTGCTAAGAGCAATTTGGGACTCTCCGTTGCTTTCAGCTCACTGATGTAAAAAAATCAAAGTTCCTTTCCATCCATTCTTAGGTGTCTGATATTATTCTGGAGTTACTGTGGCAACAAGTATTGAGAATTTCCTGATGAAACACAAATCTGCCTGTCTCATTGGAAATCTCATTCACTGGGCAGGGTGTGCAGTCAAAGCAACAGGCAATTTTATCCTCCTCGGAGGATTTTCTGAACCACAGCTTTCACTGAAGACAGAACGAGGAGTCTGAGGAAAATGAGATGTGTGATTTACTGTTCAGACGTTTACCTAATGCTCCAGCAAGTATATCATTTTAGACAATTATACCACTTAGAAGCATAACTTCTGTCTATAAAAACAATTGATTAAATATTGCTATACTTCAATGTGGCATGTCTTATTCAGATCTTTGTATTGAATGTGCGGACCCCATTTTGTGTTGTTACTGAGAAATCATTGAGCCTTTACCAGATGGGCTCTCCTTGGAAGACGTTAGGTGATTGGAGATTTGCCATTGACAGAGAAATCTGTATATAGTCTTCTTTCTTGGTGGGTTCTAACCATTTGTAAAAAAAAAATCCAAGGCAATACTCACTTTATTGAATGGTTTTTTTTACTATTGAAAGGTTCTTTTCTTTTTAAATTTTTGTATTTTTACAAGGATATTGAGTATTTATCCCAGCTTCCCTCCCTCCTCCCCCTTCCCTTCACCATTCACTCCCACTCCCACTCACCTTTTCACCAGCATGCTTCTATGGACCCCAGATTCACTTTAAATTGAATCTAATCAGAAAGCTGTTGGTTTTCTCCTTGGTACTCATGTCGCTATCACACTGATGGTCACCTGCTGCCATGTTGATTTATACTGCAACTTACAGATCTCATGTCGTTGATAGGATTTGTGATTATTTTTCCCCTGCCAGCAGCTTCTACAGTATTCTTTAGTAATGTGTAAACTATTCAGCAAGGAGAAATCCTCATACACCCATTCCTCAGGGTCTTAACTGCCGCGCTCCTATCCAACTAATCTGGTAGAATATGTCTCAGTTTGGAAAAGGTGGATTCAAAGTAACATGTTTTGGGATAAGGACATGGCTTTATTTTAGAGAAATAAGGAAAAATATGGGAATTGTCAGGTCTTGGTGTTTCTTCCCAGTTCAGGCCTAAAGCCTGTTCCCTGGGAAGGTCACAGTAACCCCATGGGCAAGTGCTAGGAATTTCTCAGTATGTCACAATAAAGCCCATGGACAGGTGCTAAGCATTTTTACCTAGGTTTTGTTTGGGATAATTCAAGTTTTGCCTCTGGCAGGAAGAATCCTTCTGGAATTTAGGAGTGCCCTTTCTTAGGGTTTTTTGGAACTAGCTTCCTGCTCTCTGTTCTAGAGAAGAAGCCTGCTTTTTAAGTTTCAGTCAAATACTAAATAGAAATTTCATGTCTAGTCATTTACAATAAGTAGACTTGTTAATCAGAATGTGTGCACTGATTTTAAGGAAATTAGAGAATAACTTCTAGAGTCTTAAAACATAGGTGGGTAAAATTCTCACCTACGTACTAACTCAGAAATTCCAGAAGTACAAGACTATGCTCTCAGTCCACCAGAACCTTAAAAGAAACTGTGATACCCTCTTACCCTGGCTGAAGGCCAAGGAAGAGACCATCATGCCAGAAAGTCTAGATGCCAAGACTGCCCCTGGAGATGGTATTTGCACTCCAAACTGGGAGAATCCATGTCAGAAGCAAAGGGGGCCGTGTCTTTCCTACCCCAAACAGCACTCTTATGAGAAATCACAGAGATGGACCATCTGAGTGCACTCCCACCAATGATCGCCTCCGCCCCGAAAGAGACACCCTCGAAAGAGACACCCTTGGCATATGGGGCCTGACTGGACCCCAGGTTTGGAGTATGCATGGTTCACAGATGGGTCATCTAAATGATGGCAATACACTTCTGGAATTCCTCAAAGGAAGACATAAGCAACCTTACTATTAAAGGAATAGAAGGATGCTATTATAGAAGTTATTCTTTTAATAATTATATTGCTTAAGTGTTTTCTTCAGTGCATACCTCAGTGTTCCATCGACAGAACCAGCTATAGCTTATGGGCCTTGAGTATCCAAGTCAAGGCTCCCCCTTAGAGATGTGGTTTAAGCTTGGATAGTAGAGACTACATGAGCTGCATACATCTTCCCAAGTTAGAACCTGCTGCCATGCCTGGTGCCTATGTTGACCTGCCTGACTGAGAGTATCAACCTGGAGAGGACAACAGCAAAAGCTCATGCTGGGACTTATGGGGTGTTGGGGACTCCTATAGTTAATTGTAAAATATGTTCCTTGCTAAAATCAATAGGAGATCATTCTGCCTCTGTATTTTAAAAAAGCAGTTAAAATGTGGGCTCAGCCCCATAGCTATCCCGTGAAGCATTATAGATTAGATAAGTTTGGAAATACTGAGAGAATGTTTCTGTTAAGTGCCTTTGCCCTGAAGCAATGGGTTAGGTTCTTGAAAAAATGTCCACCCTGAAGGTGATTTTTGCTGACTAAAAAATTATATGTCTGTTGTAGGTGTAACATTCTTTACCCCAAAATTTTCTGTATAAAAGTTGTCATGAAAGTTTCAATAAACGGGTTCAGGATACACTCGGACGAGAGGGAGCCGCGTGTGTTCTGTTCTCCACCCGGTCCTGGGGAGCCCTGGTCTCGAGGCCGCGACTCTGGTCTGTGGCACTTAACCATTTACCCTCACACACTGCTAAGGTTCTAAAAACTGCCATATCATACTTACCTTTAACCCCTGGCTACTAAACTCATCCTATTTTATAATCTAAAGGCTCTCTGACATTTAACCCAAACCTCACACAACAAGATTTGATATCCAGTATTAAATCTCTCAGTTAAAACTAGACCACAACTCTGTGATCCCCTTAACTGGTGCAAGACTTACAAACATTTTCAGCATTACAATAACCTTACCCACACAAGAGCACCAAGGAACCCAAACTGACACCTTTAACACCCAGGCAAACAGTTGCAAAAACTGTCCATGTGTGGTTGGACACTTGTTCTGTCTGACTCAAAACAGTTAAAAATACAAATCTAAGAAAGATATTAGAAATCAAACACGAAATGCCCAAGTCACACTGTGAGTCCATGAAATACAACAAAAACCAACACTTAAAAAAATCTACAAAAATGTCCATGCTGTAATGATGGATTCCAACCAGAATAACTTCTTGAATATTAGCCAAGAATCCAACAACCATGATAATGACTTTAAAAGCCTGATTATGAATATGATCGAAACAATGTAAGAGGAATTCAGAAAAGAGTAAAATAACCACCTAAGTTAGGAACAGGGACACAACTGGCACTTGGATAAGATGAAAGAGGCAGTTGAAGAAACAAAACTTAGAGCAGTTTAAAAGAAGTCTCATCCCTACATTATTTACCTGGAAGCAGATCAGCCAAATCTCTCCCCATCATAAAGCTCAGGGAAATTTGCGGAAGAGGGGGCAGTAAGATCGTAAGAGCCTAAAGATGGGGAGAAGTAATGATATATAAGATACTCCACACGAGTTAGGGTTCCTGTAACCATAACAGGACTTTGCATGATCTGCCCAATGACTGACATATCAATGACCCCCCATAGTCTAGCATGGATCACAGGCACTAGAATCCTTAGAGGCAAGGGATTAACAGTCACAACAGTGTTCCCATACTAAAAAGGAGCACAAGAATTGGTTCTAGGTAATGCTACTGAGTCCTTACACCTTATGAGTGGAGGGCACAAAGGGAAGTTTGACATTACACCAAAGGATACTCCAAGGATAAGGGGGGAAGAAGGGGCCACTGCGAGAAAGGGAGGGATGGGGTGAAAGAAAAGGGAAAAGGGGGGAGGGAGCAATGGGGACATGGTAAAGGGTGGAGGGAGGTAGTTAAGTTTGTATGATTAGGGAAAAAAATCTCATGTGGAAAAATGAAATAAAAAACAAACTATTGTAATCCAAAATTTAACAAAGAGTCTTACCAACTGAACTAACAAAACAGAAAAAAGTATATCAGAATTAGAAAATGAGTGAACAACGTTGTTCAAAGTTGTTGAAAAAGCTAAAAATGTACTTGAGTGGAATATTGGAGAGCTTTTTTTCCAGAATGAAAAACCCAAAAATCCTCATTAGAAGAGATTTCTCACACTACCATAAATGATAATTTTCCACATCCAAGGAAAAAGATCCCCATCCAAATACAAGAGGCATATTGCACAGGAATTAGATATGACGAAAATAGAAACACACCATGGCAAATAATAGTTAAAATACTGCAGATACTTGACAATGAGAACATGTGAGCTTCAAGTGAGAAAAACCAAGTCACATTTGAAGACAAGCATCTTAGAATAACAGCTGATTTTTCAGTGAGAACAGTAAAAGTCAGAAGAGCTTGGAGAGATGTACTTCAAGTCATGAATGAGCACAAATGCCAACCCAGGCTGTTATACCCATCAAAACTAACAGTCATATTTGAAGATGAAAGAAAAATTTACCACCATAAGGACATGATGAAGGCCCACATGACCACCAAAGCAGGCATATAGAAGATGCTAGAAAAGATACTCAAACTCTAAGAAAAGGACAAAGATATCCATGAGAACCAAAGGAAAAATAATACCAACACAACTTCCAAGCAAAGAAATACACATATAAAACCCACAAAACAAAGAAAATGTCATGATCAACAGGCATTTATCAGTTATAACCTGTCATAGTTAGGCACAGGTGTCAACTTGACTGTTGAGGGTTTGAGCTCTGGGCACAGTTGTAGAGAGTTGATGGTTGAGTTTAGCCCAGAGCAAGCCTGAAGGAGATCGTCTAGCTAATGGGGAAGATCCAGCTCATGGTGGATGGGATTAGGCCCTGGATAAATCACAGAGAGCTGGTTGAGAAAGTTGGCATCCTTCTGGCAAGTAAGGATCATCCATCTCTCAGCTGTTATGTGGTGATGGTGGCCAGTTCCCTCAGCCCTGGGATTGGTGCATGCTATCCCGTCAAGCTGGACTAAGAACTGTAACCAGAAATCATAAGAGAATAAATCCCTTGTTCTCTTAAGCTGTTTGATGGTCATTTATCAGCAACCATACAGGTTGACTGCAACATAACCCTGAAAGTCAATGGTATTAATTCTCCAATCAAAAGACATAGGCTATATATATGGATTAAAAATCCAACTCTTCAATTGTATGCCTTCAGGAAACATATCTCATCATGAAAGATAAGCACATTCTCAGAGAAAGAAGTTGGTCAATGGTACTTTAAACTAATAAAAAAGGAAACAAGTGTGAGTAGTGATCCTAGTATCTGAAAAAATAGACTTTGAACCAAAAGAAATCATAAGATACACAGAAGGATACTACCTATTAGTCAAAGGAACAATTCTTCAGGATGAATTCCTAATATTGAACATATAACAACCTTATATAGGCTTATCTATCTTCATTAATATATACTACAATATCTAAAGCAACAAATCAATCCCCACATGATAATAATAGGTTATGTCAACACTTCACTCTCACCAGTGGATAGGTCAACAGGCCAAAAACTGAACAGGGACATGCTGGAGCTGAATCAAGCCATAACCCAAATAGACCTGACCAACCTCTACCAAACCTTCTATTCCAACAACACACATATACACACACATATCCATGTGGTTACAATAAATGGTGACACATACACAGACATGTACACAGATGCACACAGGCACATATACAAATACACACATTCACATTCAGACACACAATAGACAATACTGAAACACACACATACAGACATATGGACACACAAAAACAAACACAGAAACAGATTCAGAAACAGAACCACAAACACAGACACAAATCCACAGTTACACAAAAATGCATGCATATACACACATGCACACAGAAATACACATACATGTACAAACAGAGACATGCACACAAACAGAAGCACATGCATGCACATACATACAAAGACACATATAGCAATAGATACCCCAAGGCAAAATCAAGTGGGTATACAAGCAGAAATATATACAGACTCGCACCTGCAATCATTCACGTACACAAACAGACTCACACATTCATATGCACACACAAACAGATACATGTATACAGACATGCACATTGTTGGAAAATTAGAAATAACTTCACTTTAGATCTGATATGAAGGAAAAAGCATTCAGAACAAAAGCCTATGGTAAACCTTTGTAAAGATCCAATTTTTTTTTCCTTTGGCTTTGATGCAATAGAGTGTTATATTTAAGTAGGAAGCAGCCTTCCTACATTCATGGACTTATGAAAGTTTTGATGGTTTCAGCATGGAGGTATAAGGAAAATAAAGAGGTGATCGAATTTATAAACCAAAAATGTCCATTTTAATACTCTGCACTTAGAAGAACAATATCAAACAATTAATTGCACATTGTTTGCTAAGTGCTGCTCCATTAAGTCACATTCTCATTCACATATAAATGAACGAAACCAAAATTTCAAAGTATTACCTGTCTATATCAACAAGATTGTAAGACTCAGACTTGCCAATTTATGGGATCAGGAATTCCATGAGCAGTACATGTGAAACAGTTGATTCAGATAATAAATTTGCTATGAAAATGAAAAGCATATTTAAAAGAGTACACAGAGTGCTCAGAAAGAGAAATTTATTTGTTTTCCTATGTGAAATGCAGGTTTCTTTGGTGTAAGGAGCAGACCAAAGAAAATGGAAGGGGAATGTATGGAGTAAGAGAAACTACTCAAAAAAAATCACAAGTTTTCTCTACATATATAATTTACAACAAATAATATATTCGGTATTTGAGTGGACATGTTAAACTAAACTCATGCTAGTTATATGGATTGGGAGATAACTGCACCCCATTCACAGCAATTAGAAATTGAAGATGGGAACAAATTTCTGCATTGAATAAATATAAATTAATATATATACTATATAACTGTAATTGTACATTACATACATTGTTTTATTTTCTATATAGCATATTCCAGATATGCAATTACACATATAGAATATGTGTACTTCATTACATATTTCACTTTCATTTAACATACAAAGCACAAATAAATGTAGGTTATGAATGACACGTTTATATTGTACATAAGACAATATAATGAAAAATATATATTCTATAGGTATATAGAAATATTCTTAGAATATGTAGAATATCTTTAATATACATGTATCTAGATATTATAGAATATATATGTAGAAATAAGTGTAGAATATATAATATGCATCTATATATTGAATACTATTCAAGACAGAAATATACATAATATGATATATAACATATATTTATATACATAGAACAATATATAAAACATATTACTGAGTGCATTATAGAATTTTATGTAAAATATGTAACATAAATTGCATACTATGTGTAATATACAATAAATATAAAATATATGTGGAATGCAGTATCTATTTCTTATATAATGTATAGCGATATATTTCTCTATGTATATTATAATTATGTTATTAAGGAATGGATATAGAAAATATACATTATGTGTAATATGTTTCATATGTTTAAATGTACAATATATAAATAGTACATATGTATAAAGTATAAAATAATATGTAATAAAAGAAATGTATGTTTATGTTTAAACAATACAAAAGTAAGTCTGAAAATTATAATAGGCAGGGAAGTAAAATGAAGGATTGGTAATAGTGAATATATCCAAGGTATACAAACAAAACCATCATAATGAAACCCACTTGCTTATGTGGTATTAAACGCATTAATAACCAAAGCAAAAAAACCTCCCCTTGAGCAACATGCTGAACACAGTGCACTGGAAATTTCATCTTCTGCCTTCAGATGTTAAAATTCTTTGACTGACACCTGCTACCCTGCAATGCTTCAGCTGCCTCTCATGACTCTACTGAAGAATTTACGCAGGACCAAGAACATGAGTGAATGCTAAGTAATTGTTTTAAATGCTAATCCAGAATGTTGAACACCCCCAAGACAGCCATGTCTGGCATTGTACCATAAGTCCTATCACTAATCATAGAAGAGCCAGCATCAGGCTCTTTCTGCAGTCTATATCAGTGTGAGCCAGAATTGCAACCCACTTTCGTTGGTATGGACTCTACAATGGGCATAAGTATTTGAGAATAAAAGAAGAATTACGTGCTTATTGACAAACTGGAATAAAAAAATTGAAATTCAATAGAAGTCTGACTCCATCTACTGTCCTTGCTTGTAAACAAGCAAATTCAACCAAGGAAACTGGTGGCACAGATGCAGATGACAAGAAGACATCTCTTCTTAGGAGCTGATGCAAAGGTCCAGAAGATATGTTTTATGACTGACTGAATTCTGTATGGGTGTCTGTGCCCCTAACTATCACTCCCCTAATTTGTCCATGTGACTTTGGCTGACAGGGAACTTTTATGAATCTTTGACTCTGTTTCTTACTTCAGATGTTCTGATGGGCCCAATTTAGAAAACGTCAAATGACTTTGTTGACTCAGGCCTGGGACCAGATCTGTCCAGAAGGAGCACATCCCTGGAGCACTATGCCATGGACATGGACGAGGTCCAGCCTTTGGAAGTATCAATATGATGTTCAAAACACACTTTCCAACTTGTGTTTCTCACTTAGATATGAAATTCAGATTCAATGGCCCTAGGCACACTGGTTCACAGACCTCTAGGGACAGCAAGGTACAGGAGCACAAAAGAAACTGTTGGCAGGGGGTGTAGGAGTTCACTTCCAGATCATCAGCAGGAAGAAACACATAAAAGCACACATGCATGTGAATAGAGCCATCTGTGTGAAACTGCACCTGTCACCCTGCACAAACTTAGAGCTCAGAAGACATGGAGAAGGCATTCACGTTCATTATTTTCTTCTTCCTGCATCTTCCCCCCACTTGATCAATTTGACTAAAAGTGGATGCTTCTAGAGTGCGAACTTAGACAGAACATGACAGAGACATGCACAGTGACTGCAGCTTCATGTTTCTCACAGTTCCTGGAGAGCAGAAGAGGATTCTAAGGAACTCCTTGATCCTCAGAAAGGAGATAAGGCCTTTTTTCCTTGAATGCTGCAGTATCACGAATAGGACATCAGAGATTTGTGGCTGAGTAAATCAGCTTGCTGCCAATGAGTTGTGTATTCCTCCCCATTCCAATAATTAGGGAAACACCCCAACTGTTTTCTGTCTCATAACCAAATACTACATCCGCACTTTCAAATGAATCAAAGGTATTTTCTTCTCTATTTTTTAAATGGCACTTAGAAAGCACAAAGTTCAGAGAAAGGGAAATATCTGATTTTCTTGAATCTCATCCCTTCTCTCTCATTTGCCCCAGCATTGGATGGGATCCCATAATTTATCTTGGCACTCCAATCCAAGTCACTGGCATGGGTCTAGTTTAAAAGTTTGCTCAATGTGATGTGTACCTTGCAATGGCTGCCAGTGCTTTTACCAAATAGTGTGTGTCACAGTTAGGCACAGGTGTCAACTAGATAGGGTTTGAGCTCTGGCCACATTTGTGGAAAATTAGTTGTTAAGTCCAGAGCAAACCTGAAGGAGATTGTTTAGGTTGTGATGAAGCCACAGCCCATGGTGGATGGGACTAGGTCCTAGAATAAAATACAGAGAGCTGGTTGAGAAAGTTGGTATCTTGTGAACACTTGAAAAGATATGCTGGTCTCACAAGTAAGGATCATCCCTCTCTCATCCGCTATGTGGAGATGGTGTGGCCAGTTCCCTCAGCCCTGGTATCGGTAGGAGCATTCCTGCAAAGTCAGACAAATAACTGTAAACAGTCTATCATAAAAGAATAAAACTCTTGTTCCCTTAAGTCATTTCATGGTGATTTATCAGCAACCATGCAGGCGAACTCTTACAGTATGTAATTCCTAAATTCTATGGAAGCAGTCACTTACTTGCATTTGTTCCCTAACTTCCAAGGATATATATGAATACTCATATCCACTGATATTTATATTTTACATTATTTACCAAATATATTTGTAGCAGTTTTGTTATACAATATAATTATATGATGTAAAATATATATGATTTATTTCAAATGATATACATAGCAAATCATGAAACTATTTATTTCCCTGTTTCATGCAGCTAATATTGAGCACAGTTAAACTGCAATTAATGAGACATCTGGTTAAGTTCACAGACTTTCCTTCCTGATCATTTACAACTGATGGGGTATGATCTCACCACAAAGGGAGGGCATATAGTCTGGCAGATAGAAAGTAACCATTTTGCAAATGGGAGACTGACCCCCCCTCACCACAGTCTCCTACTTTTATTCCATCTACCTTTGAATATACTCTTATTATAAGACTCTATTTTAACAGTTTTGTATTTCTGGCTGGAGGGGGTGACATCCAATACCCATCAGGATGGAGACAAGGGCATTGAAGGAGCAGCAAAACTAAAAAAAAAATCAACAAACCATAATTCAGAACATCAGAAACGCTATATCAACCACCTGGAATCAGGTCAGCCTAATCTCTCCCCATCTTGAAGCTCAGGGAATTTTGCAGAAGAGGAGGCAGTGAGATTGTAAAAGCACAAGGATGGGAAGGAGTAATGATATGCAAAATACTCCACACAAGTTAGGTCTGAAGCAATCATAATAGGACTTTGCATGAGTTGCGCAATGACCAACACATTATTGACCCTTCAAATTGACCTAGAATGGACTAAAGGCAGTAGAGTCCTTAGAAGTTAGGGAGTAACAGCCACAATAGTGTTCCTATACTTAAGGGAAACACAAGAAAGAGTTATAGGAAATGTGAATGAGTCCTTACACCTCATCAGAGAGAAGGACCCAGAGGAAAGTTTGACGTACACATTAAAGGATGCTCCAGGGATGGGGGGGGGAGGCACTGGAACAGAGGGAGGGAGGGGGTATAGGAAGGCAAAAAGGGGGCAGGGAGCAAGGGACTCCAGGGAGGGGTGGAGGGAGGTAGGGGACCGGTGTACCTATTCAGTTTGTATGAGTGGAAATAAATAAATAAATAAATTTATAAAAATAATTGTCAAACGTGACATTGTCTGATTTTCACATGTCAATGTCTTGTTTTGGACATAGTTAAAGTCCCAACTTTACACTATGATGTGTGGAAAGTATTTAGTCTCTATTCTAACATATTAAATCAATGATTTGATCTTTTTATGGAGTCACAGTAGAATACTTGCCCTTTGGTAGGAAAGGAAGTGTCAGTAAAAGCAACAACTGCTGACATCCTTTCAAATTCTTTGGAAAACCCAAGAATCAACTGCACTGATATCCATGTCCTCAAGAACTGCACTGTAGTTGGGCTATCCACATTTCACTACGAAGGGAAAGCTCTCAAGAAACACTAAACCTCTCTGAGAGACTATTGAAGGCTAATGCGGAGAAGATGAGCTCCTTTCTTCAGTGATTAATTCACTGAAAACTCCACAACACCTGCCAAAACAGACATCTGGGATGCCTATGGGTCACGTGTGGAAAAAGACATGAAAATAGGAGGGAGATTGGCTGGAAAGGAGAGTATATAAAATATGACAGGAGGAAGATGGGGATGTGTAGTAAAAAGTGAGCTCACTATATTTATGTAAAAAGTGTCAATCAATAATGAACAGCTAAAAGGTGACAGTTTACACCATTGTGATGTGCTGCTGGAGAACAGAAACAAAAAGTCGTACACTGGGCCATATTTGCCTCTTTTGAATATGATATCTTCAAATACAGATTTCTTTTATGATTTAAAAGATTTCCCTCATGTGTTTTGTATTTGCCTACTTTTTCTTTTGTTATGTTTTTATAGAATGCATTTGCAAAATACTGTAAAAGGTTAATATACACAAATCATCATCACAGACTTAAGAAATTGTAGGATTGTAATCCTGTTTATAGGGTAACACTGTTCAACTTTGACCCAGTCTTAGGCAAAAGCAAATTGAGAGCAAGGAAACACTTTTCATTTTCTGTTTCTGATAATAGACAGTTACAAAGAAAAAACAGACAAGCAGTAAGAGACAGCGATGAATTAGAACTAAAAGCAAAGAACAACTGAGTAATCAGATATCTCTGACATGATGTTGCATATTGGGAAACGAGATATTGAGAGATGTCAGATAGCTACATTGGTTAAATTGACAAAGGTCCATTCAGAATGAAATGAACAGAAATATCTTAAAAATGTTCCACTGAAGCCAGGTCAGCTGCCTCCCCTGCCTGTAATACCAGCACCACAATCAGCATCCCCACACTTGGGAGCTTGACCACTTATGCAACACGTTCCTGAAAAATTAACACTTGGAAGAGGCTGACATTTATTCATCATCAGCCGCTTCCTTCTCCTTCACACGGGCACAATGGAAAGTGACTTCAGATCATGCATGTGTGGGTGCAGGAGAAGCGCTGGCTCTGGTGTGCCAGGTTTTCTCACTCACATTCCATGCCAAGAAGTAACCAGATCATCACTCCATAAGGGACCAGTGTAGCACAACCCAAGACCAGTGGCCTTGAGGCACCGCAACCCAGCACCCACAGCCCACTTGGGAAGAAGAAATTGTCAGGAGACCAGGAGAAGGGAGATCTAAACTGAAGCAATGATGAGCGAATCGCAGTGTTTTCTGACTCCCGGCCCGGGACCTGTCCACAGAATCCTGCTCTATATCCCTGCCCCTCGCATGAAGCTTGGTCCTATGTGACTTTGATTCTGATATCTATTGGAAGCCAATCATTAATCAAAGATGAAGTAAGTTCTCAGCTCCAGACACGCCAGCTTCTCCTGGCTATTCTTGGCATACCAAGGTATCTATCTGCCTGCAAAGTTCTTGTCTTAAACAAGCCACTGTTTATTTCAATCAGGCCTCAGCTCAAATGTCACCTTATGAAATGATCTTTCTTGGGCCAGTAATGTGGCTCAGCAGACAGTGGTGTCTGCACACAAACCTGGTGACTTGAATTGGATTCCAGGCGGCCACACGGCAGGAGAACTCAGACTTTGGAAGCTCTCTTCAGAACTTCACTCATGCGTGTGCTGGGACACAACACTCACAGATACACATGGTAAATAAATGTAAAAAAAGAGTCATCCTTAACCACGCTACCCAAAATAACGTTTCTTTACTCTCTGAAGACCTTCCTTCCGTTCCCTCACAGCAGTGGGAAGCTAACACAAAGCCTTACCTTTCCAAAGACAGCATGAGTCACATGACTTATGAATAGGCTGTGTGCCAAAGGTCCATAGTCATGAGGGTTTTCTAACTTTTACTATTTCTGCAGTGATGGGGCAAGAGAAACCAAATTACAGTCAGCTGTGTAATTCTCAGACAACTAAGGCAATTGTTCCCTACCATCCCACCTTAGACACAGAAACCATGAGCACCCCAAGGCATGGGCCCAAGTTTGAAACATCAAGTAGCTGTGCACAAAATCAGAAGGCAGAGTTTCTTCTTTACCTATGTCTCCTGAGCAATGTTACCTCTGAAACCACCTACCAGGACATTACATCATAATTCTACCAACTCTCAAAGGACCCAGAATTGCAGAAATGTCTGCTTTCCTTTTTCTTTTTGTAAATTTTTTTAAATTTTGATTTATTTATTCAATTGTGCGTGTGTGCGTATGTGTGTGTGTAGAACCACGGACGAATTCGGGAACCACCATGGACGCCTCCACTTCCTCCGCCCCGGGATTCACAGGCTCCGCCCTACCAGGACCAGAAACGCAGGCCGCCCCCGCTTCCGCCTGGCGTCTATACGTGGAATCTGGGATCCGAACTCAGGACCTTCCGCCTTGTTTAACCTCTGAGCCACCTCTCCAGCCCTGTTTTCCTTTCTCTAATCATCGATTTACCCTTAAATAAAGATGATCTCTGCTACTGCCAAAAAAAAAAAAAAAAAATGTTCCACTTCCTTAGCCATCAGGGAAATGCAAATCAAAACTTCCCTGAGATATCATCTCACCCCGGTCAGGATGGCAAAAATCCACAATACAAACAACAACAAATGCTGGAGAGGATGTGGAGAGAGGGGAACACTCCTACATTGCTGGTTGGAATGCAGGTTCATACAGCCACTCTGGCAAGCCGTCTGGAGATTCTTAAAGAAATTAAAGATTGAAATGCCATTGGACCATACTATTCCACTTTTGGGAATAACCCCACATACAGCAAAAATTCACCTTGATAGCAGAAAGCACAACCATATTCATAGCAGCATTGTTTACAATAGCAAAGTCATGGAATCAACCCAAATGTCCAATGGTTGACAAGTGGATAAGGAAACTGTGGTACATCTATACAATGGAGTACTATTCAGCCATCAAAAATGATGAATTACTGGAATTTGCCAGGAAATGGATGTTATTAGAAACAATTATATTAAGTGAAATATCCCAGACCCAGAAAATTAAGCGCTGTATGTACTCCTTAATAGGTGTCTCCTAGTGCCAAACCCAACCAGCATACCTAGAGACACTCAAAGATAAATCTCTGTAATACCTACAGTAATTGCTAGGATTATGAACAGGAGAGATGGGCAGCAAAGTGGAGAAAGGGAGGTTTCCTACTTTTATTACATCTACCTTTGAATATACTCTTATAACAAGACTCTAGTTTAACAGCTTTTTATCTCTGGCCAGGGGATAAAATACAATACGCATCAAGATGGAGTGAAGGGCATTGCAGGAGCAGCAAAACTGCAAAAGAAAATCAATGAACTATAATCCAGAACTTCAGAGACTCTGTATCAACTACCTAGAACTAGGCCAGCCTAATCTCTCCCCATCCTGAAGCTCAGGGAAACTTGCAGAAGAGGGGGCAGTAAGATTGTAAGAGCACAAGGATGGGAGGAGCAAGGATATGCAAGATACTCCACACAAGTTAGGGGCAAAGCAATCATAATTGGACTTTGCATGCCCTGCGCAATGTCCAACATACTATTGACCTTACAAAGTCTAGCATTTGCTAAAGGCACCAAGATCCTTGGAGGCAAGGGATTGACAGCCACAGTAGTGTTCCTGTGCTTAAGGGGAACACAGGAAAGGGTTCAGGGAAATGCCACTGGGTCCTTGTACGTCATAGTAGAGGAGGGCCCAGAGGAGAGTCTGGCATGCACATTAAAGGATTCTCTGGGGTTTGGGGGGGAGGCACTGTGGGATGGGGAGGGAGGGGTGAGGGGAGGGGGAGCAGGGGGATCGGGGCGGGCGGAGGAGTTAGGGAGGGAACCAGTGTACCTATTAAGTTTGTATGAGTGGAAATAATAATAAAATTGTTAAAAAATAATAAAAAAGAATGAAATGAACAGGAAATTGAATTCTAAACAATCTTGAGGCAGAGCATGCATGGTTCCTAGTTGGGAAAAAATGTTAATAGATGCTCTACAAATAGTGCATTGTGCAAACATTTCTGAGGATGAGGCAGAACAGTATCTTTATGTAGGCAGGAGCCTCTTGAACATTGGTACTGGGTGGAGACACATTCTATTTTGTGAGATGATATGAGGCTGCTTACCATTCCTCTTCCTTTAGCTACCCCTGAACCTCATCTTAGAGTAACTATACCTGAGGGCTCAGCATGTGTTTTTTCTGGATATTTCCACACATTCCCCTAAAATGTCAGTAAAAAATGACAAAAAGTAATTTTCAGTCATGTTAGCATTATCACCCAAAGCAAAATCAATTCACTTCACGGCATTGACTCATACCTCTGAATCCATGTAGGAACACATTTGTATATATTAATTTTATGCATATGTGAGCATGGAGTTATGTAGATAAGGACAATGTATGTACCTAAGGAGGCCCAGTGGTAACTTGGGAATCATTCTGGATTGTTCTAGCTCTTTTTGGCATTGCTCTGTGATTTCCCAGGCTCTGGCCTCTAGGTCTAAAAGTATAGGCCACTGCCAATTCCATCTGGCTTTTTCATGTCATGCATTAGTCAGGGTTCTCTGGAGAAACAGAATCTATAAAATGTAATATATGTATAAATAAGTTTATTAAAATAACTCACAATGAAAAATAGTGTTCCTATACTTAAGGGGAACACAGGAAAGGGTTCAGGGAAATGCCACTGGGTCCTTGTACGTCATCAGAGAGGAGGGCCCAGAGGAGTCAGGCATGCACAAGAAAGGACTCTGGGAATTGGGGCGGGAGGCACGGGGGGATGGGGAGGGAGGGGTGAGGGGAGGGGGAGCAGGAGTTTCGGGGGGAGGAGGAGGGAGGGAGGGAAATGGTGTATCTATTAAGTCTGTATGAGCTGAAATAATATTAAAAATGTATTATAAAAAAAAGAAAAATAGTGTCCTTCAAAGTAGCTGCCCACAGGTGCTTAACTCTTAATCAGAATGTTCCACAAAGCCAAAAGATCCCAAGAAGGTCACAATCCTTTACTTCTCTGGATGGTTGAAGATGCTAGGTTCTGACATTGGTGAAGAACACCTGGGCTCTGATGTCAGTGATAAACAGCAAATAGCAGCAAGGCATACATGCCAGGCCCCAAAGGCAGTGGGAAAAGCAGGAACATGGAAAATATGAAGCTGAGTCAGCCAAGGATGGAGGCAGCAGTAATAGCAACAAAGAAGGTCACAATGCTCTAGTATTGCATATCTGCACCTTCCAGGATTGGACACACATGCCACTATCATTTCTGTATGGAAATTTTATGTGGAATAATGTACCCAAACAGAACTTTCTGAGGCAAAGCATTAAGTCCTAAGCCATCTCTCCAGGCATGAAAGCCAGTTCACAAGGATAGAGGGGGAGATTTGGGAATATCTGAAGTATGTAGGCATGGCCTATGGAGAGTCTCAGCCAGAATGGCATAACAGAGTTCAGAAGACAGATGATCATTGCACTCTGAGTCTTGAAAGTCTATTGTCAGCTGATAATCAAAGCCAACATTTTTACCACAAATAAGAATGTGAAATCTGTATATATACAGGCCATTTCCTCTTTGTAGTGATACTTGCAAAAATATTAAAATAGTAATATATTTCAGATAATATCAAAAGGTCAGAAGACTTGCCAGTTCTGCAAGAAGGGAGAGGAAAATTTGATGTCTCAAGTGTAAATGTATGGCCTTGTTTGAGGCAGGGTAGAATGACAGAGGACAACACAAAGAAGAGTTGGGAAGGCAGAGGAGTCTCCCACTCTGAATTCTGATGAGTGTTTTGTCACCTCAGAATCAAAGAATCATATTGCAACATAGTTAGCAGCATTTTCTGTGAGAAGTATTTTCCTAGACTTTCATTGGGTTGTTTATTTTGTTAAGGTCAGTTTATTTATATTTTTATTTTCCACTCATACAAACTTAACAGGTACACCAGTACACTCCCTCCCTCCAACCTCCCACTGCCCTATGCCCCCCTGTCCTCCCCCTTCCCTCCTCATCTCCCAGTGCCTCCCCTTCCCATCCACAGAGCATCCTTTAATGTTCATGCCAGACTCTTCTCTGGGTCCTCCTCTCCGATGAGGTGCAAGGACCCAGTGGCATTTCCCTGAACCCTTTCCTGTGTTCCCCTTAATCATAGGAACACTACTGTGGCTGTCAATCCCTTGCCTCCAAGGATTTTAGTGCCTTTAGCAAATGCTAGACTTTGTAGGGTGTTGCACATTGTGCAGGGCATGCAAAGTCCAATTATGATTGCTTCGGCCCTAACTTGTCTGGAGTATCTTGCATGTCATTGCTCCTCCCGTCCTTGTGCTCTTACAATCTTATTGCCCCCTCTTCTGCAAATTTCCCTGAGCTTCAGGATGGGGAGAGATTAGGCTGGCCTAGTTCCAGGTGGTTGATATAGAGTCTCTGAAGTTCTGGATTATGGTTTGTTGATTTTTTTTCCAGTTAATAGTCTGGAAGGTCAGTTTATTGTGTTCTTTGTATATTGTTGATACTCCTACTGTACTTTGTATGGTTAGCAAAGATTTTCTCTTTGACGTATAGAAGGTCAATTGTGTCATGATTCCATTTGTTGATAGCTGTTTTTCTCTTCTGTGCTACCACAAAAGAGAAGATTTATTCTTCAAATCCTTACTTAAGGCAATATGTTGGAAGAATTTCTTCTTCTTACAGTTTCAGGTTATTATGTCCAGGTTCTTAGTTCTTGGACTTAAAGTACTGTCCCATATAAAATAGAGGGTGATGAATGTCCAATCAGTTATTTAGAGGGAGATTAGGGATTACTTTCCCAGGCCTTCAGTTTCTTAATAAAGCTGCCATAGGCACTTCTTTCCTGGCTCAACAATGTTCATGAAGCTTTGGAGAGGGAACTGTAGCCTGTAATTTCTCACCAGATAGGGGAATATTAATGTCCTGCAAGAGGAAAACAGTGAGTATATGGCAAGCTCCCAAACAAGCAGAGAACTGTGTCCCCATCTGCCATTGCAGATGCCTAGATTGATGCCCTCAATGTGCTTGGATTTCTCAACTGATGGGCAAGGGCTTGCTGGGCTTTGAGTCTGGGGAATGATTTTTGCGTCCTGTGTCTTAGAGGCTCAGCTCTGACCTAGACCATGCTGTGGTGTCATGGTTTGAAGTGAGCATTTTCATTTTTTTCCTGTGAAATCTAAGGGAAGCCCAGTCCCTTCTTTGAGACTTCTTGTGTTCATTTGCAAAATAGGACATTCTCATATCCCTTCAGTGTGGTGGTCTCAAGGCAAATCATACTAAGAGTTTGGAGGGCTGAGTAGTGATATGGAAAGCACTAGTAACTTCTGTGGACCCGTTAAATGGATGCCACAGTGAGGCCTGAAGATTGGTGTATTTTATGGAAAAGAAGTGAATTATACTAAGTGTGCTTGAGGGGACTTACTCTCTCATTGTCAGCTTGAGGCATATTGTGCATTGTGTTCGCCATGGAATCACAGGGCCGTTGACTCACAGGGGCTTTAGTTAGTTGAGTCAGAAGACTATGGTTAAATGTGTGCTGAAATTTTCTTATCATATAAGCCAGGGTCTGGAATATACACGTGGTGTGTTGGTATTTGTAGAGTACTTGGTTATTTCACAAAGAACCCATTAATTTTTGCACAGTTTTACTTAAACTGTGCTTCATGCTGAGTTTCTGAAACACTATGTGGAAGTAGATGCAGGAAAATAGAAGATATAGGTCATCATCCTTGGATAGTTTGTTAGAGGTGATCTTTGTCTTACATGATACGCTCTCTCAAAATGCAGAATTGGAATTGCAGTTCTCTCCTTCAGATTTGATGACCCTCAGCATCCTCTGCCAAAGTCCTGACTGCTAACTTCTTTACCTGAGTTAACAAGTAGAGTGAAGACAAAGGAAGTCTGGATTATACCTTTCACCAGTACACTCTGATTTTCCAGAATGCTCTGCTCATAAGCATATTCCAGCTCCCAAACCCCTTTTGTCTCCATTGTCCAGGACACAGTACTTGAAGCCTGAAAGGCCTTCACTTTCCTGCCTATCTCATCTGTTTACACTGAGATTTCCATGTATATGAGAAGCAGATTCTGAAATGTTTCACATAGGTCTTGTGACACAGTCTGGAAAGTACCACCCTCCCTGCAGAAATTTCTAACATTAACCTTCCCACTCCACAGTAAGTTCATCTTTTTTTCTTCCCCATAGCATGTGTGAGAAACAGTGTGTGGGAACCGGTTCCCACTCACGCATCCATTCACTCACTCAAACACACAGCTGCTGGCTGTGATGAAAGCAGGTTCCAGCCATCCCCACCTTTGCCTCTCCCCCAGAGACTCGGCATGGGACCGGGAGATTGTCAGAAGCAGATATCTCTTTTTTGGGGAGGAGAAAAGGAACCGTTATGGACAAAGGCCACCAAAGGGCGAAACAGGCATCCAATTGCATCACAAGGTCAAGACATCCTACAGGTGCTAATGGTCAAGTTCAATGTCACTCAGCACAAGAGGCAGGTAGATACCTGAAAGCCAATTAGGGCTCTCTGTGAAGTGATCAGGTTACACCCAAGACCTTTGCCCTCAGCACTATCTTTAGTCCCATGTGCTAGGCCATGCCCTGGGGCAAATCCTAGGCGGGCCCAATATCTCCCCCTTTTGTTTTTGTATGAGATGGTCCAGGAGGCTACCTGCGACCCAACAGATCAAATGGTCTTGAGTGACTGTGCCTATCTTAGGCGTGAAAAACCTCCCACCATGGTCTGACCTGTCATGGGATCTTTTAGTCTCCACATATAATACTACAAGTCCTGTCTTAGGTTGATCCATGGCCAGGTTTTCAATTGCCTGTCTCTGGCTACCAGTCCTCTATATGAGGTTGGCTTTACCAACCTTGGGGGTTTGAGCCGTACTTAAAGGCCTGTATTGCACATTGGATATGTACTGCATTTGACAAGTTAGCTAGACTGGAGCGATTTTTCCATTGGGCAGGCGTCATGCATATGGCAGAGAAGACAGGTTGGCATTAGCACCAAGCATGGCAGCAGGTGAATTTTTGGGGTCGAAGCAGGGATGTTCAAGGGCCATAGGTGCCTGTAGCGTGGTCTCGATTATGGAGCGCTGCTGAAAGATGTTTTCTAGATGTTAGATCAAACCCATATTGACTCCATCCAGGCAAGGTATCAATCAGGCCTATAAGGATCACAGTTAACATCTTCCTTGAGAACACCATGGATAGTTTCTGAAAGAGAAAAGCAAAGAAAGCTGCCCCGAGGGCTTTTTGTCCCTTGGTTTGGCTTGTTAGTCTGGGGATGATTCTTTTGGGTCTCCTTCATGAGAATCCTCCTGTGGATAGAATTTAAGATTCCTTGTTGAAATCCAAATCGGGGAAGACTCCCCAATTGGGAAGAAACATCCAAATCCTCTTCCCATAGTGATCAAGGGATCAGGTCCCCAATGCCCAGTTAGGGGGTCCTTCCAACTCACCTTAACAGAGGGTAGGTGGAATAGGCTTCCCAGTGTCTTTGGAATCTTGATTCAAGTTGTCCTTCTATAAAATTTAAAATTTAAAATGTCGATGGTAAATAATACCAACCCCAACTGTTGGTGTGGGCTACTCCCCCTTTTTGTTTTTGTAATTGGGCCTTTAAATATTAGTGATTTCTTTTAACAATGGCTTGTCCTCCAAATCGAACTTTGATCTACAGTCTCTTCTCCAATGAAGCCCTCTGCAGCACCTAGGGCAGAGAGTTGTAGGGGGCTTAGCCCCTCCTACCTCCCTGGACTTCCCTTCCTCACCTTGGGGACATTCCCTCCTGAAATGTCCCACCTGGCCACAATGAAAACAAACTCCATTGTTTCCCCTCCCCTCTTGGCCCTGCAGCCTCAGTGTTGGCCAGTGCCTTTGTCTGTGTCTCCAGGGCTGCAGCGAGTATCTGACTGGTGTTTTTGAGTCCCCATATCCTGTGAAGCAATAATCCAGATGTCTATGGATCTCTCCTTAAGGCCTGTACACGCTATTTTGTGGTCCCCATTCATTCCTTCCCATATCAGCAATTTAGCAAATTGTTCTCTTAGAGGGCTTGGGGGAAATTTATTACAGAGGTTTTTTTCCACCAGTCAATGAACTTGTGGAGGGTCTCACCCAGTTTTTGCATAATGCCTGCTAGAGGCATTTCAGAAGGACCTTCATCTAGCTTTTTAAATGCCCCTAAACCTATCAAGCGGACTTGGTCTTGGTATGGGGCTTCCATGGCCTGCTGGACCCCATATTCTTTCTTAAATAGCACTGCCCACTTAATGAATGTGGGACTGGGGAGCACCGCTTTGGCCATACCCATCCAGTCCTTAGTGTTACAGGGTTGGTGAGCTAGATCTTGAAGGAGGGCCTCAACCCAAGGGGAATTTGGACCATCCTCTAACACGGCCCACTTTAATTCTTTTAAATCTTTTGCTTCCCAAGGATACCACACTGTAGGGCGATTGTCCCTTGGATTTAAGTTAACAGGATAGGCTTGTTCTTGATAAGCCTCAGCATACGTGGGCTCTAGCCCTAGATTCCCTGCTGTGGCCTGGCGGGGCCCAGGGTGCCCATGCTCAGAGTCAGGATGGATTTCTGTTAGGGGGTATGGAGGTGGGTCTCCTTCTAATCCTTCTCCATCCCTTTCTCTCCCTAGCGGAGTTAAATCCAGATACAGGGGACCACTCCCTGTTCTCGGAGTGCTCCTACCCTCTTCCCTTTGATAAAGGGAGCAGGGCACTTTCCCGTGCGACTTTTCTACATCCTTTCTGGGCTCTTGGAGCAGGCACCGCCCTTCCTCACCAAGCAGCTGTTCCTCACAGCCCTCCCAAATGGGAAGCTCCGCTCCCTCAGGCATTGGCTTGTCCCAGCATGCTGGTCTGCTTCTGCGAACCTCTGCCCCCCCCCCCCGGCTGTGCACAGCCTCCTCACAGCTGTGCACGGCTCCCTCGCCACATGGTTCCACATCCCCATGTGTTGCCCCACTGCAGCCATGCACAGTCTCTCCACTGCTGCTGGTAGCGGCTTCACCAGTACCAGTACCGCACACCCCTGTCACAGCCCACAACTCTGTGTAACGTTTTCAGTGAGTGCACAATGATGAGTTATCATTCTCTAAATAGCAGGCATTCCCACCATCCCCATGGTTTCCTGCACTCTGCCATGGTCCTGCAGAATGTCTGCCCAGCCCTAGCTCAGCAGGCCCACGCCACTAGGCATTCCCGAACGTAGCAGCTTCTCTGTTCCCCTGTACCCTAGGCCCGTGTGGCTCCTCAGTGGAGCCCCCTGCGGGGCGCCCTGGATAGCTTGTTGGCTCCAACCCCCCTGGAGCTGCACTCCAGAATGGCTCTGGCCCCTCCCTCTCTACCTGCACTGTTTGCTCTGGTGCGGGCTGAATTGGATTGGGAAGGAAAGCCATCTTGAGTGCAAAAATTGTGGAATAAAATTCCATGGAAGATGGTATATTATGATTTTTTTCTCGCTCTCTGGCTAGACCTTCTATTTTATTCCATGTGTCCCATGAAAATATGTTGGTGGCCCGAGCCCACGGAGCCAACTCAAGAGTCAATTTCCACACTCTGGAAATGCCTGGATCAGAAATGTCGAACCTGTGACTCCTTAATATGGACTTGAGTGCTGATGGCACTGGGTCCAGTCTACTTGTTGAATTCCCCATATTTCCCAAGTGTTCACTTACCCCAAAGCCTGCTTAGCTCCGGTGATTTCAGAACTATCCTTTCATGGTTCCCATTCACGCATACATTTACTCACTCAAACACACAGCTGCTGGCTGTGATGAAAGCAGGTTCCAGCCATCCCCACCTCCGCCTCTACCCCCAGAGACTCGGCATGGGACAGGGAGATTGTCAGAAGCAGATCTCTCTTTATTGGGGGGGGGAGAAAAGGAACCTTTACAGACAAAAGCCACTAAGGGGCGAAACAGGCATCCAGTTGTACTACAATAAAGACATCCTACAGGTGCTAATGGTCAAGTTCAAATGTCACTCAGCACAGGAGGCAGGTAGATACCTGAAAGCCAATTAGGGCTCTCTGTGAAGTGATCAGGTTATGCCCAAGACCCTTGGCCTCAGAGCCATCTTTAGTCCCATGTGCTCAGCCATGCCCTGGGGCAAGTCCTGGGCGGGCCCAACACAGTGCTTTGCCATGTTTTTCTCTGATGATCCAGATTCTGTTTGTGAACACTTCACATGAGAATAAACTGTTCAGAATCACTTGACCCAATGTGAATTTTCTTTGTGCCTCCATTTTAACCCTTTTGTGTATTACTTGATGGAATTTGGACTATGCAGTTGGTAATATGGGAACATCAGACCACTGTTTTACTTTTGTTTTTAAAGAATTTTGGAGTTTTCATGTTCACAGTGTCCTTCTTCCTTTATTTTGAAGATTAATCTATATTCCTTCAAATTGCCTATGTCATCCTGAGACTGTTGGTACATAGCCAGTCTTGATGGACCTGGGATCATTTTTCTGTGAGCCTGGCTGCACATTGTGTTTTTATTGTAATTCCTTTTAACATTCTTGATTCTGTGTCCATGAATCAATGTCTTCTAAAATATATAATCCAGATTATATGTTTACATTTATTTTTCTATCTTCTGATGTAGAAATCAAATGTTTTTCTTATGACACTGGCATGACACACAAAGAGTATTATGAGCTCCCATTTATTGTGCTCAAACTGAAGACTTGGTTTAATGAGCCATTTGCCATTGCAGGGAACAATGTCCTTTGAGGACATAACTGTCAACTTCACCTTGGAGGAATGGCAGTACCTGTATGTTGATCAGAGGACCCTCCACAAGGATGTGATGCTGGAGACCTACATCAGTGTATATTTTGGCTGAGTTCTATACTACGGTAGTAAATATGGAGCTGATAACAATGATTATGACATTTTAAAGTTCCTGACAGTTACAATCCTCCTAACACAAACTAGTAATGCCTGAGCTGACACACTTAAGTGAACAATTACACAGGAAGTAAGTGTGGTGCATCCACAGTTTCTCTGTAAATGTACTGTGTCCTGGACAATGGAGGCAAAAAAAAAAAAAACACACAAATAAGCTTTAATCTTACTTTAGCCTAAAGCAGACACAACTCTTATATTGTCCAATCAGAAACAAGAAAGTGGAATTCAAGCTTTCATAAGACATTGAGATTTAGCCAAAAAAAGATTGACGTAGGTCTCCAGCATCACATCCCTGTAGACGGTCCTCTGATCACCATCCAGGTACTGCAAATGCTACTGTGATGGATGGTAGTATAACTACTTTAAGTTTGTATATTTTGACTTGTACAGACTTGAAAATTATTTTATTTTTTGATGATATATGCCTGGAAGATTGCTTTAGACTTAGGTCAATATTTTTCTAAATCTCTGAAGTTTTTCATTTTCTTATGTATTAATGCACTCATGCCACACAGGCACTCCATGCTCTTTTGATCCCTTCTTATATGTGGATATTTTACAGTATTAATTGTGTTAAGTTTCAGGAGACAATGTTTCATCTTGTGTTCTAAGATATACTTGAACTCTCTGTGCAGTTCATTTCCTGGAATATGGAACTGCTACTACAATCACGTTTTTTTTCATACTTTTCCCACATAACTTGTTTATTGAACTGTGGACTTTTTCCTATTTTTCCCACAATTACTGGTTGCACACTTTCTTTTTTAAATGATCATTTTTTTCACACAGACTTTGTCAACTCATCAGCAATCACACTGATCATTAAAGTTTCATTTGCATGGTCAATTTCTACTATCACTGTGGATTTTAATACTACATAAAATAGAAGTCCAGTCAGTGAAGAACTGAAGGTGAACCATCTTTAACCAAAGGTTCCAATAAACTGATCACTGTGCAGTTAAGGATTGGGAAGTATTGTCTTTCATCAGTGTATGTGACTCATCATTTTGACTTCTTTTACATACATACTCTTTTTGTCTATAGGTCACAGCATAAGCAAACCCGATTTGATCTTCAATTTGGAACATATACTAATGCCATGTACTACAGCAGAAGACTCGGTGAGGAGCTTCCCAGGTCAGTGAATGCACTGTGAGCAAGAAAATTCAGCAAAAAATACTTCATCAGTCAATGATGATATTGAGCTGATTTGCCTGGTTTTGCCTTCAGACAGCAGGGTTCTCAGCATTTCTTGTGGACCTGAAGCTTGGCCTTTCCTTTAGCAGAAATGGCTGTTCTGTTGATCATTTCTGATTTTTGGATTCTCTCTGTATGTATGTTGAATACGTTTTCTTTCTTTGTTAAAAATTCCATTCCTCTGTAAACCTTATTCATTTTATATTTGGGAATTTGAGGTAGCCCTCTGCAAATGTGATCATCACATATGGGGACAGTGACTTCCTGCAGGGCTTTCTGTTTTACCTAAGACATATCTTAGTCATGTGGAAAGTCTGGGTCATGAACTCACAGTGGGATACCACTGCCCATCCAAAACATGGATTTTTAGATCCACTGCCTGGAGCGCTCATTTTCTCACACCACCATGAGGATGTTACTGATCTCACAGATTTTATCCAACAGTACACCCTTCTAAATACCCAGAAGATTTTTATCTGACCAAGTTTTGGTATTTCTTTTTCAACTGCTCATTTGCTGATGATGATGGCTGTCAAATACTGGAGAACTGTTGCCCCAATCCACCCTTCAATTCACTGCCTGGAAACCACTTTGATGTAACCATAAGTGAATCCAGTTACAATGTACACAATGCTGTGTATGCCATGGCCCTCAGCCTGTATGATATGCTCCTTCATTGAGAAGAAATGCAACCAGCAAGAACCGGGGAAGGATTGGTGTTTTCTGCCTGGCAGGTAATGCCTATTCTGAAGCTCATAGCATCAACTTGTTGCTTACCTAATTAGATACTGTAGGAGCTTAAACTAATCACCTTTGGATGTTCCTCCAATAGCCCAATATAAACTAATTTAATGGAGACAAAGAGGTAAGTCAAGAAGTATATAGAAATAATGCTCTGAAGTGCAACTTTTCAATATCAAGGGAAAATATGTTGTAAACTGCCATGGACACACTAAGTAACAAATGACCAGAATATTTCCCTAGGATAATGCTTTTCCATAGGAAAAATTGCAGATAATTATAAAATACTAGATTGACCTTTGATTTACTCTTCCCTTGTTGTGATAAAATACTCTAAGCCAAGCATCTTTCAAAATATATGCAATTATATATATTTAGTGTTACATACATGAATATAGTGAACTTATACTATTTTACCCCTGAATTCCCAATCCTGTCACTCCTCCTCTTCCTGTTTATAACCCTTCATATAGTTTCCTAGACTCCCTCCTATTTTCTTTGTTTTTGTGTGATAGAAATCAGTTTATTACCTATTATTCACAGAATCACAGCTAATACTTTATAAAGTAATCAAGATGTGTTCTATGTACATAAATTATATTTAAAGTCAGAAAGGGTGAAAATTAATCAAGGATTACTCCAATGACAAAAATGGCAACATATTCAAGACAGGATGATTTGAAGACCTTTTCTTCTTTTTATTATTTTTCTCCCCCATCTTATTTTCTCTTAATCATACAAGCTCAATAGGCACCCCTATCCTGTCCCACTGCCCCTCCCCTCCACAGTTGTAACCCTTTGCATTCTGCCTCCTTCACTCTTCTTTCACACACCTTCCTCATTCCCCATCATCTACTGCCTTCTCCTTTCTCCCTCCCATCACCTGGAGCATACTTTTATGTGAATGTCAAACCTCCCTCTGCTTCCTCTACCCCAGGAGGGCTCAAGACTCAGTGGCACAGCCCAGAGTCCCTTCTTGGGCTCCCTGTTAACATGGGAATTCTCGTATAACTGTGTTATTCTTTGTCTCTAAGGATCCTACTGATTGGAGCCTTCTCCCCTGCAATCCACACTAGACTTTGGGAGGGTCGTTGACATGTCAACCATTGTGCAGGTCAGGCAAAGTCCAATCCTGCCTGCTGCTGCCCTTACTTGTGTGGAGTATCTTGCATATCACTGGTCCTCCCCATCTTTAGGTTTTTACAATCTTGCTGCCCTCTCTTCCACAAGGTTTCCTGAGCTTTAGGATGGCGACATTTGGCTGGTCTGATTCCAGGTGAATGATGTAGGGTCTTGGGTGTTCTGAATTAAGGTTTGTTGTTGATTTCAGTTTTGCTTTTCCTACACTGTCCTTGTCTGCAGTGATTTGAAGGAAGGTCACTTCCTAACCAAAGATAAAAGACTGTTTAAATGGAGATCTTAATATAAGATGAGACTCAAAGTTAGATGAAAGAATAGGTGTAAGACACAGCAGTAGGGGTGGTGTCAGTGTCTCATTGCCAGATGGTTATCATCTATCTGCCAAACCCTATATCCTCCCTGATTGGTGAGATCAAACCTGTTCAGTCTCAAGTGACCAAGAAGGGAAGTAAGAATAAACTGTACCAGATGTTTTGCTACTTACATGCAATACTTGACCAAGGCCAATTTTCTTTACTGAAACGTGAGCTCTAATCTCTTTTCTTTTGAGATCCTCCTTTACTTTCCCTTCTGTTTATAATCCTTTGCAATTACAGTGGGTTTGGAACTAAAATCGATGTATTAAGAGTACATAAGGCATCTAACATTTTGTGTCTGGGATACTTCACTCAATATATTTTTTCTAATTCCATCCATTTCCTGGCAAATTTCATTAATTCATCATTTCTGATAGCTGAGTGGTATTCTATTGTATAAATGTACCACCTTTTCATTATCCATTCCTCAACTGTTGGGCATTTGGGTTGATTCCATGACTTTGCTCTTGCAAATAGTGCAGCAATGGATGTGGTTGTGCTTGTGTCACTGTAGGACACTGTGTGGCCCATTTCATATAGTTTAACAATGTATGCCTGAGTACTTGCTGGAGAATGAATCATATATCTGTGGGCATATGATACCCACAGATATATGATTAAGGAAATCATCTCCCTTTGCTTTACTATCAGCATTAATCTTCATCACACTCTCAGGGAGGCATGGGGCCTCTTGATGTCTTTCCCCTCCTATGGGGAAATGTTGATAAAATGATTCCTATGCAGGTCTTGTAGAATATACATAGATGCTGTGAAACAATGGACTCCACAGCCATATCATGTCCAAGAGATAATGTATCAACACAGATAATGTAACAACACAATGTTCCACTTCTGGCTTTTACAATCTTACTGCTTCCTCTTCCTAGATATTCCCTGTGCCTTGGGGTTGAGTTGTGGGGGTGTGGCTTAGATGTCCTGTTTAGGGCCATGCAGTCTTTGAACTTTTCTGTAATTAAAGCCTTTCAATGCAAAAGGAGGCATCTATGTTGCCTTCAACCTACGGTTATAATACCAGGTGATTAAAAGCAGTTTATGATGGAGTGGAGAGATGGCTCAGAGGTTAAGACTGCAAGCAGAAGGTCCTGAGTTCAGATACTAGGTCCCACATAAAAACACCCTGAGAAAATCGATATGGCATACACTTCTACACCTACTTGGCAGAGCCTGGGACATCACAAATCAACGCAAAAAAGGAGATAGAAGCAATTCAGGATGATTCTCAAAGTTACCTTTTGTCCTCCACAGGGCTACATAGGCCCTCTGAGACACACACACATGTGCGCACGCACACACACACACACACATATACATACACACACACACACATGCACATATATACACGTATGCACACACACAATAAATAATGAAAGCAATTTGTGAGCCAAGCATTTTAAGGGAGAATGGGCTTATTATTTTTGGCTTTTGGTTCCAATGGAGATATAGTCCATGAGTCCAAGGCAAGTTATAAGCATTATGGAAGTATGACTATCTAAGCAGAAGGCTTTTTCATGTCACAGAAATCATCAGGAGACAAAGTAGGACAGAAAGAGAAATGGGACCAAGTTACCCAACCTCCAGGCCTACCCTTCCTGTGGTATGGCCACAGCCTGGACCCAGGTTCCTGATAGGTGGACAAGGAGTCAGCGGATATTAAAAACAGACAGACAGCTCCAGGCTGAATGAATCTGAACCCATTTATTGAAGTCTGTAACAGAATTTATATTAGAAAATTTAAGGGCAAAGAATGTGTTGCTGCATCCACAAACAAAGGAAAACAAAAAGACACATACCCTCCCAATCTCCTGTTCTATGTACTCAGCAAGAATCATCTTTTGTATAAACAATTTTGAAGTACCTAAACCATTGTTTGAAGGTAAAGCACAAACAGGTCCTGTTACACAGTAACAGACTGCGTTCCATTTCTCCAGT
Organism: Typhlomys cinereus; assembly: GCA_023101885.1. Taxonomy (NCBI): domain Eukaryota; kingdom Metazoa; phylum Chordata; class Mammalia; order Rodentia; family Platacanthomyidae; genus Typhlomys; species Typhlomys cinereus. The sequence continues at coordinate 204,223 of JALPQD010000714.1, forward strand.
ATCTCCAAGTGTATCTATTTTACAATGCTGCACCAAATAGCCACAGAATCTAGGTCCATATTGCTAACATTGTTTTAATTGTAGTTAAAATACACCAAGGAGGTTGAGCTCCTTTAATCTGTCGTAGAATTTAGATTTCGATAAGGAACATGTTTTTAATTAACTATATATGTGTCATATCAATTATATATTCCTGTAAATGTTAATAAAGGCGAATCATGTCATACATTAATTTTCCCTGTTGGAAGATTCCAAATTCTAGCTGCTGGCATATAAGCTTGGTCATAATGGCATGAAATGTATTAGGATTCATTTTCTTTCTACTTGCTAACAACTTATGTACTTTATAAAAATAAGTGTATGCTGATTCTTGTGAACAGATGGCATAATCTCATATTTATTGAATTTCTGAATTAGTTCAGCAAGAGTCACATTTGAGGGAATTTTACCACCTATGTTTTTATACTCTTGAAATTACTCTCCTGTCTCTTCAGAATCAGGGAAAAGGCAGGAGTGACTTCTATTTGCTGTGTGGGACTAGACATGAAATCTCCAGTTAGTTGCTAAGAGGTAACAGACAACACCTCAAAGCAGATTTACCTGGCTCCTGCATTAACATATCTCAAATGCATAGAGAAGTAATTGTAGGGGGAAGTGATAACCTAACCAGTCTTGAGTAAACCAAAAGACATCTAAGAACAGATAGGAGGCAAACCCAATTCACAAAAAGGGAGGAATTTGCCTGTCATTGTCTACACAGATAAGAGTCAAAACTCAATTTTCAAAAATGGAGGGGTCCCTAGTAACTGCCCATTCTTAACCCCCAGAGAGCAAGCCTGACAACCTCCATATTTCTCATATTTCTATTATTTATTCCAAAATAAGCCATGTCCTGTTTTCAGAAAATGCTTCCCTGAAGCAGTTTTCCCCATTCCGTGACCTTGTCATCCAACATGGTTGGTAGAGGACATGGCATACCCTTATGACATACTTTCTCCAGCAAGACTCCATCTCTTGAATGACTCCATGTCTTCTCAAAACAGCACTACCAGTAGGGGATCAAGTATTCAAATACTTGAATCTATAGGTGAAAACTCACATGCAAACCATGACAAATGACAAGGAAATGAAAGTCCTTTTCTTATCTTCTGAAATAGGCTTTCATGCATCCCATACTGGCTGGATGTGAACTCACTATCTACTTGAAATCACCTTAAAGTAAGCTCACCCTTGCTAACTTAATAATCTCCATATTGCTGATGCCTGTTGAATTTGAATTATGTGCCAGGGGCTAAAACAATGAGAAAAATTTCTTTAACTCGGGCTGTCTTCTCTCTGGGGTCCACATCATCATAAGGTAACATCTCTTTCAGCTACACACTTCCCTGAAGAACATTCAGTTCACAAACCCTGCTGGAGGCCAAGTGAACATGGATCAGAACATGAAACTGGATGCAGAGTATGACATTCTCAACTACTGCCACTTTCCAGAAGGATTTGGATATAAGGTGAATGTTGGACATTTCTCCCTATATGGTCCACGAGGACAGTAGTTGTCTGTATTTGAAGACCTGACAGAGTGGGCCAAAGGCATTACAGAGGTGAGTGCTGGAGTTCTGATGACTAGTTGCTCACCCACAGACCCCAGCTAACACCCACAAACCCCAGCTAACCAGCAGGTCTCCTATTTCTGCTGCCATGTCATCGTGACCGTGATGGATTATATCCACAAGGGACTTTAGTTGCTTTTGTCAGGGTATTTTATCAGAGAAACTGGAAAGAACTTAGAGCATATGGACACATATCTGCATTCAGACTCTGGCTCACATTGATTATAATATCTCTCCTTCCATTCCCTTTCCTGCAAAAGCCACTCTTCTATATTGTAGAAACAATCCATTGTGTTTATGTACCACATTTTCTTCATCTGTTCTTCCTTCAATGAACATCTAGACTGCTCCCGTTAAATGGTTATTGTAAGTCATGGAGCAACAAATCTGGAAGAGGTAGTAAGTATCTCAGTAGAAGGTTGACTAGGTGTACATACACAACCATGGAATGCTTCTGTTATATGGTAGTTGATTGCCATCGGAGCAGCACAAGATGCTGGTCCTACTGCCTGTGAATGAGCATTCTTCTTTCTCCTCTTTCTCACCAGGATGTGAGACATTTGTTCATTGACAGATACACATGATAACTTCAGTGACAGAATTGCAAAGCTGTTACATAGCTTCCATTGACCTTGTGGCTAGGGACACTGGATATTTTTTCTAATGACTTCTGGCTTCTACTAGTTTGTCTTTTGAGAATTTTCCATTCATTCCAACATTAGTTTCATTTGCATGTTGGAAGGTTGGGGGAGTTCCAATGTTAGTTTTTGCAGTTATTTATGTACTATAGATATTAACCACCCACTTGTAATAGAGTTCGCAAGGCTTTACTCCCAGTGTATATGCTGTCTCTTCTCTCTGTTTCACTTTGCTGAACAGAAGATTTACTTTAATTTATATTTTCAAACAAAATGGGTTTATATCTTTGCCCCAACCCTCTTCCTATCTACCTCTATCCTCTTCTACACTCCCTTCCCTTCATTCATTCTGCTCTGTCTCCCTCACCCTCCTGTCCCTCTGCTTATATGTATTACAGGATTCCCTTTGGGATGCCTGTGTTGGTAAAGGAGTCAGTTTTCTGTTGTACTGTATGTGGTTATTCAGTGGGCAAACTCATATTTGGGGAGGTTCCCTTCCTGTGTCCAGCTTCTGATCCTGAGACACTTTCTGAGAGCAGATCTTTCTTCTGAGATCCTCTTTAGTCCTTGGGGAAATGTTGTTAAGTCGGCCATTGTGTAGATCTCGTCGTATAAGTTCCCACTGCAGTGACTTTCTTGGTACAGCAGCCCTGTTGTGGCTGGAGTGTGCTGGTCAGATTTTGATGGGCTGATGAAGGATGAATATTCTAGATTCATTGATATTTTATTCTCTGCCCTGATGTGGTTTTCTGCCTCACTAATCTTCAATTGTAATAGGGTGCAATTTGGTTGAGTTCTGAGAACTTTTCATATGTAAGGGTTTAAAAAAGGAGTTTTAAGCTGGAGAGATGGCTCAGGAGTTTGGATCCTGGATTCTGTGTAAAAATGCCAGATGGAAATGGTGGCAGTCTATATTTCTTGTCCTAGTGGGCAGAGCATGGGACATCACAGAGGGAAGCAAAAAGGAGGTAGAAGCAACTCCATAGGGACACACAGTGCCCTCTGATATATACAGACACAGACACTCATACATACACATGCATGTATACAACACACCAAATAAATAAATGAATTCTTTTTAAAAGGAGTGTTTAGATAGTGTTACATTATCAATCTTTTACAGTTAACTCTAAGATATCTGTTCCTATACATTTACTTCCCTTCTACTGTTATTTGGATAGGTTTACATTTTCAGCTATGATTTCAGTTGACGTTAAGGGGATTAGAACTCATGCAGACCATAACCACTTTCCCATGGGTCTTATATACCTCTGTTGCTAGATTCTTCTTACCAGAGTTGTAGTGCTTTACAGAGTTTATTACTGGGTTAGGCCTTTGATCACTCTTTTTTCCTAAGTCACTTGACTCTTTTTTCCCTCCTTTACCCCTTATTATAAGACCTATCACCTTACTTCCCTTATGTTACGAGGTTTTCTCTTCTATGGACTTATTAATCTATTTCATGTGTTCCTTTGTCTCCACTCTCTTTGGTCTTGTTACACCTACCAAAAAACTATGTATCTTTGCAGTTACAGTGGGTGTTATAAATATTTCCCCTTGAGTATGTCCCCTTGAGGGCTTAGTACTATGTTCCAATTATAAGAAAAAAATGAACATGTCTTGCTATCTGCCCTTGGGATACTTCACTCAGCACAACTTCCCATTTAGCAGCAAGTTTTTTTTTGTATTTTAAGAATTTATTTTTTTCTCCCACGTTTTATTTTTTTCTTAATCATACAAGCTCAGTAAGTACCCCTAACCATTCCTTCTCCCCTCCACTCTCCAGATATCCCCCTGGCAAGATCTCCCCTTCCTTTGACCCCCTCCCTCCGCCTCTCCCAATGACTTCCCCTTCCTCCCTCCCATCCCCCAAAGCAGCCTTCTGAGTGAATGCCAAACCTCCCTATGAGTACTCCACCCTAGTGAGGATTCAGGACTCAGTGGCATAGCCTGGAGCTCTTTCATGGTCTCCCCATTATTATGGGAACTCTATTATTGCTGTTTAATCCCTTGCCTCTAAGGATCCCTGGGCCTTCTCCCCTTTGATCCATGCTAGATTTGAGGGTCATTGACATTTCAGCCAATGTGGTCAGGCAACGTCCAATGCTGCCTGCTACAGTCCTAACTTGTGTGGAGTATCATGCATATCTTTGCATCTCCCCACCTTTAGGTTCTTACAATCTTGCTGCCCCTTCTTCCACAAGTTTTCCTGAGCTTTAGGATGGAGAGAGATTTGGGTAGTCTACTTCCAGGTGAATAATGTAAGGTCTCTGGTGTTCTGAATTATGGTTTGTTGTTGTTTTCAGTATTGCATTTTCTGCACAATCCTTGGATGCATCCTGATTGGTTTCCAAGGTCACTTCCTAGACAAAGATAAAAGACTGTTTAAATGAAGATCTTAATATAAGAGGTGACATAAAGTTAGGTGGAGGAATAGGAATAGAACACAGCAGTGGGGTGAGGAGCACTGTCCCATTTGCCAGATGGTTACCATGTATCTGTCAGTCCGTATATTTCCCTGATTGTTGAGATCAAACCTGTCCAGTCGCAAGTGACCAGGAAGAGAAGTGAGAGAGAGCTTCACCAGATGTCTTGCTATTTACATGCAACACTTGACCTTGCCCTATTTTCTCTACGAAAGCATGATCCCCTACCATTTTTAAAGTTCTTCCTTCCCCTTCCCTCCTGATTTTCAGCTGCTATTTGTATTGCAGATATTAAGCATAGATGATGGTGGTCTGATAGGGTACAGCCTCTAATTTCAACTTTCCTGTATATGTGGAGATTCATTTTGTGGCCCAATATGTGGTCTATTTTGGAGAAAGTTCCATGGGCTGCTGATAATAATGTGTATTCCTTGGTGTTTGAATGGATGGAAAGTTTGACAGAGATCTGTAAGGCCCACTACAGTAAGGGTTTGATTTAGTTCCACTGTGTCTCTGTTGAATTCTTGGCCTGTTGATCTATTCCACGTTGAGAGTACATTATTGAAATCCCTGAGTATTATCCTTTTGGCATTGGTTTCTTGTTTTAGATGTTGTAGTGTTTGCTTAATTAATGTGGAGGAAAATATTAGGGGTGTATATGTTCAGTATTATGAAGTCTTCCTGGTGAATTGTACCTGTGAATAAAATGTAGTATCCTTCTCTATCTCTTATGAATTTCTTTGGTTTGAAGTCCACTTTGCCAGATAATGTAACTGCTACCTGTTTCTTTACTGGTTCCATTAGCTTGTACAATTTTTGACTAGCCTTTTACTTTTAGAATGTGCCCATTTTTTTGTCGTGAGATATGTTTCCTGAAGGCAGCAGATGAATGAGCTTTGATTCCTAATCCATATATGTAACCTGGGTGTTTTGATTGGTGAGTTAATTCCTTTGACATTCAGTGTTATAATGGTGAAATTACTTTTAATTTCTGACTTTGTTGTTTAGTGGCTTTCATAATGTATTATTTAGCTTGTAGGTTTTGGTGGTATTATATTTCCCTTCTGTCTTCTTGGATATGCTTATTTTTTTCTTCTGGTATTCAATGAATGTGCATATTAGGCTTCTTCAAGGTGTGCCATAACTCTTGAATATTCCTCTCAAGTATCTTTTTGGTTTTAACACCTATTGAGTTGAACTGGTTAGTTCTTCCACTTTGTCTTGAAGATCTGACATTCTATTTCATTAGTTCTACTGATAAGACTTTCTTTGAGTGTAAGTTGATGACAGCTTGTCTTTTAGTTTGAATTTAAACTCTGCTTGAGGTTGTTTCAATTGCTCTATGCTTAGTTTTGTTTCTTCAATGGCTTTTCTCATCTCCTGCAAGTGCCTATTGTGTTCCTGTTCAAAGAGGTTGGTGTTGTTATTTAACTCCTCCTGTATTTTCTATTTCATTGTTTTGATCATAGTAAAAATCAGCCTTTGAAAATCACTTTCTTGGATGTTTCTTTCTTGGCTATTTTCTGTGAGTTTGTTCTGGTTTGAGTAAATCATTATGGGGTTAATTCTTTCTATAGGAGATTTGTTTTCTTGGTTTTTGTGTCTCATGGATTTTGTAAGCAGTGTATTTTTGTTCTATCTCTTATGAGCCTTTTGTTTCTGTGTGTTTTTGGCTGAACAGAATTAGGCAGTGTAACTGAACTTGAGAAGTTATTTCTAGTGTTTGCCTTGGAGTTGGTATGCTTGTCTGGTATTGGTGTTATTTCCTAGGTGAGGTTATTGTACTGTTTGTGCATCAATTAAGTTGGGTTTAGTAAACACGGATGAAAGATTAGTATGATAGTGTACTTTTTAGGTTTATTTTCTTGGTGATATATTAGGATAAACGGTATAGTCACTGAAATTGCATTTATTTTTGGGTGGCTATAGGGAAATGTTAAACTATGATGACCAATAATGAGAGGAATAAAATGATAAAGAGGTTTACTTATGTTAAAGCTGGATGTGAAGATTCTCTCCCATATGATGGGATGATTTTGGAGGACCTCAGATGAATGGTTTGGGTTCCCCAGAGCTTTTCTTCAGTTTTCTAGGAATTCTGTTGAATTCTGCAGATCAGAGAATCCATGCAGATCCAGGTCCAGAGCAAAAAGGCAGAGTGGCTAGTGGGGCACCCAGATGATCTGGGTCCTGGGGTGTGGCCTAGGGGCCTTCTCCAGGGCCAGAAAGGCAGGCTGGCTACTATTGAGTGCCCAGATGATCTGGGATCTAGGGTGTGATCTAGGGGGCTTATCTAAGGAGCAAGGAGTCGTCCCTGGTCTGCGTCCAGGTTGGAGCATTAAGGCATTGATGCTAGTGATGTGCACAGATGACCTGGGCCTGGAGCATCATCTAGTAGATTTACCTGAGAAGCAGGGAGTTTGTCCTAGTCCAGGTCCGGGGCAGAAAGTTAGAGTGACTAGTGGGGCAGGCAGATGATCTGGGACCTAGGGAACGGCCTAAAAGCCTTCCCCAGGCCACAAATGCACAATGGCTACTAGTGGGGTATGCAGATTACCTGGACCCTGGAGCATGGTCTAGTGGCCTTACCTGAGGAGCAAGGAGTCCGCCTGGGTTCGGGACCTAGGCTGGGGCAGAAAGCCCTTAGAGTTTTTTTTATGATGGATTACAGTTATTGACTTGCATATGTAGAACCAACCTTGTATTCCTGGAATAATTCCTACTTGATCATAATGTATGATCTTTGTCATATGTTTTTGAATCTAGTTTCCTAAAATTTTGTCGAGTATCTTTGCGTCTATATTCAACAATGAGATTAGCCTACAGTTTTTCTGTTTTATTTATTTCCTTTTTATTTGGGGAGTCAGTGTCATATTAGCTTCATCAAAAGAGTTTGGAAGTATTCCTGTCTTTGCTATTTTGTGGAATAGTTTAAGGTGTAGTGATGTTATTTGTTGTTTAAATGTCTGGTAGAATTCTGCACTGAATATATCTGGTCCTGGCCTTTTTTTGGTGGGGAGATTTGTAATTACTTCTTTAACTTGATCCCTTGTTATAGGAATATTTAAATAATTCAGTTCATCCTTATTCAATTTTGGTTAGTCACATATGCTTAAAAGTTCATACCTTTATTTTCCCATAGTAACGGGGAGCCCAAGAAGGGGCTCTGGGATATGCCACCGAGTCCTAAATCCTCACTAGGGTGGAAGACTCAGAGGTAGGTTTGTTGTTAACACAAAAGGATGCTCCAGGGGATGGAAGGGAGAAAGGGGTAGCCACTGAGAGATAGGGAAAGAGGGAAGAGGTAAAAGGAAAGTGGGAGGGGGGAGAATTCAAGAGGGTATGACTGGGGAGGGAGAGTACAGGGGTACCTATTGAACTTGTATGCTTAGGAAAAAATTAAAATGTGGGAAAAAAGAAATTCATCTATTTATTTCTAATTATCAAATTTTGTGGAATATAAGTTTTTGAAATATGACCTTGTGATTCTCTGAATTTACATTTTTAAACATTATTTATTATCTCTGCTCATACAAACTTAATAGGTACACTGGTTCCCTCCCTCCCTCCTCCTTCCCTGACCCCTCTGCTCACCCTCCCCTCACCCCTCCCTCCGAACCTCCAGTACCTCTCCTCCCCCAATCCCCAGAGAATCCTTTAATGTGCATGCCTAACTCTCTTCTGGGTCCTCCTCTCCGATGACATACAGGACCAAACGGCATTTCCCTGAACCCTTTTCTTTGTTCCCCTTAAGCATAGGAACACTATTTTGGCTGTCAATCCCTTGCCTTCAAGGATCTTGGTGCTTTTAGCAAATGCTAGACTTTGTGGGGTCAATAGTGTGTTGGACATTGCGCAGGGCATGCAAAGTCCAATTATGATTGCTTCGGCCCAAACTTGTGTGGAGTATCTTGCATATCATTGCTCCTCCCATCCTTGTGCTCTTACACTCTAACCCCCCCACACTTCTGCAAATTTCCCTGAGCTTCATGATGGGGAGAGATTAGGCTGGCCTAGTTCTAGGTGGTTGACATAGAGTCTCTGAAGTTCTGGATTATCATTTGTTGATTTTCTTTTGTGGTTTTGCTGCTCCTGCAATGCCCTTCACTCCATCCTGATGGGTATTGGATGCCACTCCCTGGCCAGAGATAAAAAGCTCTTAAACTAGAGTCTTGTTATAAGAGTACATTCAAAGGTAGATGTAATAAAAGCAGGAAACCACAGTGAGGGAGGGGTCCATCACCCATTTGCAAAATGGTAACTTATTATCTGCCAGACTATATGCCCTCCCCTTCTGGTGAGATCACACCCCCTCAGTTGTAAATGATCAGGAACGAAAAGTCTGTGAACTTAACCAGATATCTCATTGCTTACTTGCAGTCCTTGATGGAGGCCTATTTTCTCTGCTGTAACGTGGACCCCTCTCTCCTTGTTTCTGGTGTTGCCCTCCTGTTCATACTCCTTGCAATTACTGTATTACAGAGATTTATCATCGAGTGTCTCTAGGTGGGCTTGGTGGGTTTGGTACTAGGAGCCACCTATTAGGGAGTACATACGGTGCTTAATTTTCTGGGTCTGGGATACTTCACTTAATATAATTGTTTCTAATGACATCCATTTCCCGGCAAATTCCAGTAATTCATCATTTTTGATGGCTGAGTAGTACTCCATTGTATAGATGTACCACAGTTTCCTTATCCACTCGTCCACTGTTGGACATTTGGGTTGATTCCATGACTTTGCTATTGTAAACAGTGCTGCTATGAACATGGTCACACTTGTGCTATCGAGGTGAAACTCTGCTGCATGGGGGGTTATTCCCGAAAGTGGAATCCCAGGGTCATATGGCATTTCAATCTTTAATTTCATTAAGAATCTCCAGACAGCTCGCCAGAGTGGCTGTATGAGCCTGCATTCCCACCAACAATGTAGGAGAGTTCCCCTCTCTCCACATCCCCTCCAGCATTTGGTGTTGTTTGTATTGTGGATTTTGGCCATCCTGACAGGGGTGAGATGATATATCAGGGAAGTTTTGATTTGCATTTCCCTGATGGCTAAGGAAGTGGAGCATTTTTTAAGAAATGTGTTAGACATTTTAATTTCATCCCTAGTAAAGTTTCTTTTAAGTTCCAGGGCCCATTTTTTAATTGGGCTACTAGTTTCCTTGGTGTTTAGTTTTCTAAGTTCTTTGTGAACTCTGGATAATAGAGGTCTATCAGATATGTGGTTAGGTTAGTGAAGATTTTCTCCCATTCTGTGGGTTTCCTTTGAGCTCGTGTTACAATCTCTTTACCTGAACAGCTCTTTAATTTCACAAGATCCCAATTGTTGAGAGTTGGTAGCAGTGACTGTGCCATTGGATGTCTGTTTAGGAAATGTTGGCCTAGTCCAATCAGCTCGAGGGATTTCCCTATTCTTTCAACTATGGTTTTATAGTTTCTGGCCTTAAATCAAGGTCCTTGATCCACTTGGAATTAAGTGTTATACAAGGTGACAAGTACGGGTCCAGTTTTAATCTTCTAAATATGGAGATCCAGTTTTCCCAGCACCATTTGTTGAAGATGCTGTTCTTTTTCTATTGGATTTCTTGAGCCCCTTTGTCAAAGACCAAATGGCTGTAATTTTGTGGGCTTATATCTGGGTCTTCAACCCTTATCCATTGATCTCTATGTCTATTTTGGAGCCAGTACCAGGCTGTTTTTATAAGTATGGTTTGTAGTATAGACTAAGTTTTGGTATGGTGATACCTCCAGCAGTGTTTTTGTTACTCAGGATTGTCTTTGCTATCCTGGGTCTTTTGTGCCTCCATATGAATTTCGAGATTGTTTGGTCAACTTCTTTAAAGAATTGCTTGGGAATTTTAATTGGGATAGCATTGAATTAGTATATTGCCTTTGGTAGGATGGTCATTTTTACGATGTTGATTCTGCCAATCTCAGAACATGGGAGGTCTTTCCACCTTCTGGAGTCTTCTGCTATTTCTTTCTTTAGGATTTTAAAGTTTTCATTGTAAAGATCTTTTACCTCCTTGGTTAGGTTTATACCAAGGTATTTCATTTTTTTAGAGGCTATAGTAAATGGGATTGTTTCTCTCAGGGCTTTTTCACTTATTTCATTCTGGGCATATAGGAAGACCTCTGATTTTTGTACATTTATTTTGTATCCTGCTATCCTGCTGAACTTCTCAATTAGTTCCAGGAGCTTCCTGGTAGAGTTTTTGGGATCACTCAGGTATAAGATCATGTCATCTGCAAATAGCGATAGCTTGACTTCTTCCTTGCCAATTCTAATCCCTTTTATGTCCCTTTCTTGTCTTATGGCCTCAGCTAAAACTTCAAGTACAATATTGAATAGAAGTGGTGAGAGTGTACAGCCTTATCTAGTTCCTGATCTAAGTGGGAATGCTTCCGGTTTTTCCCCACTGAATATAATCCTTGCTATACGCTTGTTGTATACTGCTTTTATTATATTGATAAAGGTTCCTTCCATTCCTACTGTCTCTAGCGTTTTGATCATAAAAGGCTGTTGAATCTTGTCAAAAGCTTTTTCTGCCTCTTTTGAGAGTATCATTTGGACTGGTTTATATTATGAATTACATTTATTGATTTGCGTATGTTGAACCAACCTTGTGTGCCGGGGATAAAGCCTACTTGGACCCCATGAATGATCTTTTTGATATGTTTTTTAATCCAATTTGCTAAGACTTTGTTGAGAATCTTTGCATCTGTGTTCATCAGAGAGATTGGCCTATAGTTTTTTTTTAAGTGTATCTTTATTAGGTTTTGGAAATAAAACAATATTAGCTTCATAGAAGGAATTTTGTAGTGTTCCTTCCTTTGCTATTTATTGGAACACTTTAAGTACTATTGGTGTTATTAACTCCTTAAATGTTGCTCTCAATAACAATCTCTTCCATTGAGCTGGTTAATTCTCCCACTTTGTCTTCAAGATCTGAAATTCTATTTTCTGCCTCATTTGTTCTGCTGATAAGACTCTCTGTTGAGCTTTGGGTTGAAGATAGCTTATCTTTTAGTTCAGTTTTAAACTCTGCTTGAGTCTGTTTTAACTGCTCTATGCCTATTTTTGTTTCTTGAACTGTTTTTCTCAACTCCTCCAAATGCCTGTTTTGTTCCTGTTCAAAGTGATTGATTCTGTTGTTTAACTCCTCTTGGATTTCCTCTTTCATAGTATTAATCAGGGTAATGATCATACTTTGAAAGTCATTGTCTTGGGTCTGGCTTTCTTGGCTGTTTTCTGTGAATTTGTTCTGGTTGGAATCCATCATTAAGGGGTTAATTCTTTCAGTGGGAGATTGGTCTTCTTGGGTTTTGTTTATCATGGATCTGCACTTTTTCTTGAGCATTGTTATTTTATTCTAGGGCTTTTCAGTTTCTCTGTGTTTTTGATTGATTTAGTTGGTGTTCCTACACTTGGGCAGTTATTACTAGTGCTTGCCTTGGGGTTGGGTATGTTTGTCTTTTATTATTGTTATTTCCTAGTTGAGGCTGTTAGGTTGTTAGTACATCAATTAAGTCAGGTTAAGTAGACAAGGAGTGAATATTAGTATGATAGTACACTTTTACGATGTAGTATCTTGTTGATATGTGAGGATGAGTGGTATGATCCCTGGAGTTGTGTTTTTGGGGTGGCTTTATGGAAAAGTTAATCTACAGTGATTAATATTAGAAAGGAACAATAAGGTAAAAAAAAAAAAGGAGGCTTATTTATCTTTGCGCTGGATGTGAAGAATCTCTCCCACGTGATAGGTTGATTGTAAAGGTTTACAGATGTATGGCCTTTGACTCTTAGAATTTTGCTTGAGTTTTCTTTGGACACTATTGAATTCTGAGTAGCAGTGTGTCTTCTGCAGATCACGTGTGTGGGTCCCTGGTGGGCCAGAGAGGCAGAGGGGCTGATGTTGATGGCAGAATTCTTCACCCTGGACCTGGGACTCGGCTTAGTGCCCCACCCAAGCTCCAGGGATGGAGGAAAGCGAGCACGTCCTGTCCAATTGGGCGGACAGGCAGGCGGGAGGGAGAAAGGTGCCTGGGGCCTGGGGCATGGCCCAGGCCAAAACCGGACACGGGCGACCTGGTTGGGGCTGGGCGGGGACTCACCTGGGGGCCTGGCAAAGCGGGGACCGGCGGCGTTTGGGCGAACAAAGGCGGCGCGGGAGGGAGCCCCACTGACATTTCCACCTGGTACTTTTATGTGGTACCTGGGATGGTAATTCAGGACCTTCTCTTAGTGAAACAAAGTCTTAACATCCGAGTCATCTCTTCAACCCCTGGCTAATCTATTTTTTGTGTCTTCAAGTGCACATGTACCCATCTCTGTTTCCTCCTCCTCCTCCTTTTCTTCCTCCTCCTCTTCCTCCTCCTCATCCTCTTCCTCCTCCTCCTCCTTCTCTTCCTCTTCTTCCCCCTCCTCTTCTTTCTCCTCCTCTCCTTCTCCTCAATCTCTTCTTCCTCCTTTTCCATTTCTTCCTCCTCTTCTCCTTTTCCTCCTCCTTTCTTCCCTTGCTCTTTGTCCTACTCCTTTCTTCTCTTCCTCATTTCCCTCCTCCTCTCCCATGTCTTCCTCCTTCATTCCCTCCTCTTCTCCTGTCTCTTCCTCCTTCAACCCGTCCTCTTTGTCCTCTTCTATCTCCTTCTCCTCCCTCTCCTCTCTTCTCTTCCTCCTCTTTTACTCATCTTTCATCCCTCTCCCTCCTTCTTTTTCCCTTTCCCCATCTTCCCCTTTCTGGAACCCAGAACTTCTATACTCTGAACTACAACCCCAATTCCAGCTTCTTTTTCTTTTAACTATGGTCAGAGGTTCCCCACCAACATCAGAGAGTCCAAGACCTCCACCTCATCCCCAAGTTTTGCTGGCTGCTAACAATCTCCATGGGTTGGCGAGTCCTGCATGACTTCTTCCTTGTAAGTCCAGTGCTGTCTTGCCTGCCCCCTGTCTACACTTCAGGCCCAGCAGGAAGCAGATGGGTTCTTGAGATAGTTTCATTCTCTGCTGGCTGTTCCCCATGCCGCCACCAGATGGCAACAGCGGGCAATGCAGTCAGGCTACCTTTGTGGAGTTTGGATTTGGTTTTCTCTGCCCACTGCCTCCCAGGGCTATTAGCTCTCTCCAACCAACCCACAAAGTCCTCCCAGTGCCTCAGATGGCCCTCCTGATATGACTTGTCCCACCAACTTCTCCAACCATGCCCGTTCACGTTCTTCCAACATTTGGGCCACAGTCTCGCCTCATGGGCCTTTGCACATGCCCTTCCTTTGCCCTGGACCATGCTTCCCGAATATTAGCTCTTTCCTGTGCCTCCAGCTTTCTGGCTAGCACACTGCCATCCCTGGAGCAATATCCATCCAGTGCAGATGGCATCCACTCCTGCTTCCTGCTGCCTCCCTGACACCCCCCATTGTTATTTTTTTGCCTAGTTATACAAGTTCAATAGGAAACCCCCTTTTTTTCCTTCCCTCAATCTTCCCTCTTGTTGTCCCCTGTAGGTGAACATGGAGTCCAGGCTTTGTTGAGTGCTGTGGCCAGGCTGTACAGTGAGCAAAATCCATTCTGTTCACAAGCCAGTTAAGCACACTTAATGGTGGTTTGACCCACTCCCAGCCAAACTCCCAGTGATTCTATGCAATTTCCTTATTGGTAAATGCTTTAGAATGGCAGTCAGAACTTGTGGTCTGGTCAGCCCGTGAAAGGGCCACCTGTGTATGTGGCAATGGCAGGATTGGCAGCTTACCCTACATAAGCCTTTGTTCCTGCACAATAAAGTAGACACCATCTTTCCTCACATGTCTCCTGTGCCTGACTCTCTGAGTGGCATCATTGAACTCACCCCTGTCATGTCCCAAGAATAGCCCTGGCTGGGCCACCACAATAGTCACTGCTGATGTGCCCACCACTGCAACAGTTCCACCCATTCCACTTTCTCACCCTGCCCACTCTCTTCCCCCTCTCTCTCACCTTCTTTCCTTCCCTCCTCCTTTCTTGGTGCTTTCTGCTTTCTCCCTCCTGTTATCAAGAGCACGCCTATGAGAGCACTGAATTTCCTTCTAAGTAGTCTACACTAGTGAGGATTCAGGACTCAGTGGCATAGCTTTTGGGCCCTTCTTTGACTGCCTGATAGTATGGAAACTCTATTATGATTGTTTAACCCCTTGACTCTAAGGACGCTAGTGCCTGAAACCTTCTCCTCTGTGATCTATGCTAGACTTTGGGGGGTTGTTGTCATGTCAGCCATAGTGCAGGTCAGACAAGGTCCAATCACACTGTGGATATATCCTGGCTGCTACAGCCTTGACTTGTGTGGAGAACCTTGTATGTCATTGGCCTTCCGCATCTTTAGGCTCTTACAATATTGCCTGAGTTCCATAAAGTTCCCTGAGTTTCAGGATGGGGAGAGATTTGGCTGGTCTGGTTCTGGATATATATTCCTTAACAAAATTAAGAAAACAATCTCAAAATTAATATGGACTCACAAAAGCCCAGAATATCAAGAACAATCCTGAGTGACAAAAAACCTGCTGGCAGTATCACTATAACAAACCTTCATCTACACTACAAATCCACAGTAATCAAAAACAGCCTGATGTTGTCTCCAAAATAGGCAAGTAGATCAATGGATAAGGGTTGAAGTCCCAGATGTAAACCCACACAGTTGTACCCATTTGATCTTTGACAAAGGGGCCCAAAAATTCAATGGAAAAAGAACAGCAAATGGTGCTTACATAAGTGAATATCCCCATTTCTAAGATTAAAACTGGACCTATACTTATCACCATGCACAAAAATTAATTCCAACTGTATCAAGGACTGAAATATCAGGCCAGAAGCTACAAAAACCCTTGTTGAAAGTGTAGGGAACACACATGAGCTGATTGGGCAAGGCCAACAGTTCCTAAACACAAATTCAATAGCATAGTCACTAGAACCAACACTCACCAAGTGGGATCTTATGAAATTAAAGAACTTCTCTTCAAATAAGGAGATTGTAAACTGAGCAAAATAGCACTCCACAGACTGGGAGAAAATCTTCACTAACCACATATCTGTTAGAGCTTTATTATCCAGAATGTACAAAGAACTTATAGAACTAAACACCAAAGAGAAAATATACAATTAAAAATTGTACCTAAGAACTCAAAAGAAAGATTTCAAGGGACAAAATTGAAATATCTAAGAAACATCTTTAAAATGCCTCACATGACCCCCTTCTGCCCGACTGGAATGCTCCTTCGCTCCCTCGCTCACGATCCAGGTAAGATACCCTGCTTCCCAGGTACTTCCCACCAGCATCCGGGTCACCTAGTCCTCCCAGCCCTTTCAACCATCCAGCCTGAGCAGCGCCCAAGTTGCCTAGGGCTTGAGTGGACCATTAGGGATTGCCTAAGGTCCCAGTTGAAGCCCGCCGATATTCCTCAGCCCTTCCTCCATTCCGCCCACCCAGAACGCTTGGATTCTTCCTCAATCAAGGTCCAGGTAAGGCACCCTGCTTCCCAGGTGTTTCCCACTAACACCCAGATCACCCGCTCCTCCCAGCCCCACCAACTATCCAGCCTGAGCAACTCCCAAGTTGCCCAGAACTTGGATACAACATTAGGCCATGCCCCGTAGACCAGTGAGGGCACCCTGCTTCCCAGAATTCAACAGAATCCAAAGAAAACCCAAGCAAAGCCTAGGGGACAAAGGCCATACATCTGAAGTCCCCTAAAATCATCCTATCACATCGAAGAGATTCTTCACATCCATCCCAAAGATAAGTAAACCCACTTTTTATCCATCTGGCTCCTTCCAATTATTAATCATGGTGGATTAAATTTTACATATAGCCACCCCCAAAACATATACTACTTCAGGGACTGTACTACTCACACTCACGTATTACCAAGGTACTAAATTATAAAAGTGCACTACCATACTAATCTTCACCCCCTGTCTACTAAACCTGACTTAATTGATATACTAACAGTCTAATAGCCTCATCTAGGAAATAACAATAACAACAAACACACCAAACTCCAAGGCAATCCCTAGTAATAACTGCCAGAGTGTAGTGATACCAACTAATTCATTTCAGTCAAAAACACATAGAAATTAAAAGGACTTAAGAGACAAAACAGCAATGTCCCGGTAAAAGTGTAGATCCATGAGAAACAAAACCCAAGAAAATAAATCGCCCACTGAAAGAATTAACCCCATAGAGACAGATTCCAACCAGAACAAATTCACAGAAATTAGCCAAGAAAGCCAGGCCCAGGATAATAACTTTCAAAGCATGATCATTACCATGATCAATACTATGAAAGAGGAAATCCAGGAGGAGATAAATAAATAACTGCATCAATCACTTTGAAGAGGAGTACAACAGACACAAGGAGGAGTTGATAAAAACAGTTCAAGAAACAAAAATAGGCATAGAGCAGGTAAAACAGTCTCAGGCAGAGTTTAAAATTGAACTACAAAAGAAGTTATCCTCAAACCAAAACTCAACAGAGAGTCATATCAGCAGAACTAAGGAGGAATATAGAATATCAGATATTGAAAACAAAGTGGAAGTACTAAACAGCTCAATGGAAGAAGCTGTTAATGCCTCTCAAATCATATTTGAGAGGAATATTGAAGAGTTATGAGACACCCGAAAGAACCCTAACAGGCACATTCATGGAATATCAGAGCAAGATTCCCAAAACGCCACACTTGAGGAAATTTTTCAAACTATCAAAAAGTCAAAATGTCCCTCATCTAAAGATTGAGAGGCCCATCCAAATACAAGAGGCATTCCACACACCAGATATAACCAAAATAGAAACTCACCATGGCAAATAATAGTTAAAACATTCCACATTCAAGACAAAGAAAAGGTGTTGAGAACTTCAAGGGGAAAAAAAAAAACAAGTCCCTTTTAAAGGTAAACCTATTACAATAACAAATGACTTCTCAATGGAAACAGTAAAAGCAAGAAGACCTTGGAGAGACATACTTCAAGTATTAAATGAAAAAAAAAATGTCAACCCAAGCTAAAATACCCAGCAAAACTATCCATTATGATCAAGGTAGAAAGAAAAGATTTTCATCACAAAGACAAGTTGAAGGCTTATATGTCTACCAAACCAGGCCTTCCAAAAATGCTAGATATCATACTCAAGGTTGAAGAAAAAAACGAGCATATCCAGGAGGACCTAAAGAAGTATAAAACCACCAAAACCTAAAAGCCGAATAATACAATTACAAAAGCCACTAAACATAAAAAATATTCAAAATTAAAAATAATTTCTTGGGGCTGGAGAGGTGGCTCAGGGGTTAAGCCTCCGCCTTGCAGGCAGAAGGTCCTGAGTTCGGATCCCAGATCCCACATATAGACGCCAGGCGGAAGTGGGGGCGGCCTGCGCTTCTGATCCTGGTAGGGCTGAGCCTGTGAATCCCGGGGCAGAAGGAGGTGGAGGCGTCCATGGTGGTTCGCGAATTCGTCCGTGGTTCTACACACATACACGCGCGCGCGCGCGTGCACACACGTACACACGCATATGCACACAGTTGAATAAATAATAATAAAAAAATTTAAAAAATAATAATTTCTTTACCAGAACATTAGATGTCAATGGAATTATGTCACTAACTAAGAGACAAAGATTACAAACCTGGATTAAAAATCAAAACCCTTCAATCTGTTG
The DNA here is from genome assembly GCA_023101885.1 of Typhlomys cinereus. Classification (NCBI taxonomy): domain Eukaryota; kingdom Metazoa; phylum Chordata; class Mammalia; order Rodentia; family Platacanthomyidae; genus Typhlomys; species Typhlomys cinereus. The sequence continues at coordinate 222,576 of JALPQD010000714.1, forward strand.
CCTTCAGGAAACTCATCTCACCACAAAAGATAGGCACATCCTAAAAATAAAAGCCTCGCCCAAAATTCTGCAAGCTATTGGAACCAGGAAACAGGCAGGGTTAGCCATTATGCTATTGGAGAAAGTGGACTTCAAACCAAAAAAATCATAAGATGGTTACTACATTTCATCACAGATACAATTCATCAGGAAGACCACAAAACTTAACATATATGCACCTAATACAGGCTCCTCCACATTCATCAAGCAAACCCTAAAGCATCTAAAGCAAGAAATCTAACCCCAAACGATAATTCTTGGGGATTTCAGCACCACCCTCTCAACATGGGATATATCAACAGGTCAAAAACTTAACAGAGACACTTTGGAACTTAATCAATCTCTTAATGAAATGAACCTTACAAATCTCTATCGACCTTTTCATACACGCAAAAAGGAATGCACCTTTTTCTCATCAACACATGAAACTTTCTCCAAAATAGACCACATTTTGGGCCACAAGGACAGCCATGTTCATTACAGCACTATTTCCAATAGCAAAATTATGGAATCAACCCAAATTATCAAGAGTTGAGGAATCAATAATGAAAATGTGGCACATTTACTCAGCCATCACACAAGATGAACTCATTAAATTTGCAGGATATGGATGGAATTCAAAAAAGTATATTGATTGAAGTATTACAGACACAGAAATTTGTACCATGTGTACTCCTTAACAAGTGAATCTTAGTTCCAAACCCACTAATGACATATTCAAAGGTAAATCTCTGAAATACCTATTGTACTTGCAAAGGATTATACACAAGCAGGAAGGAAAAGGAGGGACTAAAAATAACTTAGGTAGATAGGGGATCGATCATGCTTCTGTAGAGAAAATAGTCCAAGGTCATTTATTGCATGCAAGTAGTGAGATATCTGGTGCAGTGCACACTCACTTCCCTTCCTGATCACTTGGAACTGACCAGGTTGGATCTCATCCATCAAGGAGAATATACAGGCTCACAGGTAGATGGTAACCCTCTGGCAAATGGGACATTGACACCACGCACACACACTGCTGTGTCCTACTCCTAGTCTTTCAAACATTCCACATTTTGAGTCTCCTCTTATATTAAATTCTTCACTTAAACAGTCTTTTATCTTTGGTTAGGAGGTCACCTTATATAACAATTAGGATGTAGCCAAGGAAACCAAAACTGAAAACAATTCAGAATACCAAAGACCCTATATTATACACCTGGAACCAGACCAGACCAACCAAAACACTTCTCATTCCAAAGCTCAGGGAACTTTGTGAAAAAGGGGGCAGCAAAAGCTTGTATGTTTAAGAAAAAAATAAAATATAGGAGGAAAATTTTTCAAAAAGAAAAATGAAGAAATGTCCTGTGAAAAAATTAAAATTAAATAAAATAAAAAGAGTGTGGAAGTCTTCTTTCCTTTGCAATTTTAGGGAATCATTTAAGGAATAGTGGTGTTAGTTGTTATTTAAAGGTCGGGTAGAATTCTGCACACAATCCATCTGGCCCTGAACTGTTTTGGTGGAAAGAAATATAATTAATTATTTTACTGGATCAATTGATATATAACTATCAAAATAATTCAGTTCATTCTGGTTCAAATTTGGTATATTGTGTGAACATAAATATTCATCCTTTTCCTTTTAGTCATATATTTTGTGGAATTAAGCTTTTCAAGTGTGGCCTTACAATTCTCTGAATTTCCTTGAAATTAGGTGCAAGAAGTCCAATTTCATCTCTTAATTTAGTAATTTGAGGTTTTCTTTTTTGGTTTGATTAATTTAGCTAAGAGTTTACTAATCTTGTTGATTTTTAGAGAACATATTCATTGTTTGGTTAATACTTTGTATCATTACCTTTTCTCTTTTTTTGGTATTTGTACCCTGGTTCTCCTAATCTCTGATCGCTTTCAGTATTTCGCATCAGATTGTTTCTGCATTGTTAAGTTATTTACTTATGATGTTTCCATTTTTCTCCCATATTTTATTTTTTCCTAATCATACAAGCTCAATAAATATCCCCATTCTCTCTCCCCACTCTCAAGTCATCTCCCTTATAACTCTCCTCCCTTCCCCCTTCATTTCATCCACTCCATCATCCCCCTCTTCAGATGCCTCTTCCTTCCTCAATCCCATCCCCTTTTTTGTGAACTCCAAACCTCCCTTGGAATACTGCAATCTATTGAGGTTTCAGATCTCAGTGGCATAGTCCGGAGCCCCTTTACGGGATCCCTGTTAGTATGAGAACTCTGACTGTTAATCTCTTGCCTCTAAGGATCTTACTGTCTAGACATTTCTCCCATGTGATCCATGCTACAGTTTCTTTTTTTTCTCCTCTATTTTTTTATTTATTACTTCCACTGACAAAAAGTTGATAAGTACCACATTTCCCTCCTTCCCTCCACTCCTCCCTGAACCTCTTTTCTCCCTCCCTCTTTTTCCCCTTCCTTTCTCCCCTTCCCACCCTTTCTTCCAGTGTCTACCCCCCCATTCCTGGAGCATTCTTTAGTGTGCATGTCAAACTTCTCTCTGGGTCCTCCTCTCTGATGAGGTCTAAGGACTCAGTAGCATTGTCTAGAAATCTTTCTTCTGTTCCACTTTAATATAGGAACACTATTGTGGCTGTTAATACCTTGCCTCTAAGGATCCTAGTGCCTGTAATCCATGCTAGACATTGGGGGTTCAATGATATGTTGGTCTTTGTGCAGGTCATGAAAAGTCCAATTATGATTACTTTTGCCATAACAGTATGGATCATCTTGCATATCATTACTCCTCCCCATCTTTAGGCTCTTACAATCTTACTGCCCCCTTTTCCACAAATTTCCTTGATCTTTGGGATGGGGAGAGATTAGGTTGGCCTGGTTCCAGGTGGTTGATGTAGAGTCTCTGATTTCCTGAATTATGGTTTGTTGAACTTTTTCAGTTTTGCTGCTCCTGCACCACCCTTAGGTCCATCCTGATGGGTATTGGATGTCACCCCCCTGGCCAGAGATAAAAAGCTGTTAAAACAGAGTCTTATTATAAGGGTAGATTCAAAGGTAGATGGAATAAGAGTAGGAGACTGTGGTGAGGGGGGCTCAGTCTCCCATTTGCAGGATGGATACCTTCTATTTGTCAGACTCTATGCCCTCCTTTTCTGTTGAGATCATACCCATCAGATGCAAGTGACTAGGTAGGAAAGTCTGTGAGCTTAATCAGTTGTCTCATTATTACTTGCAGTCCTTGATGGTGGACTATTTTCTATGCTGTAGCATGATCCCTTCTCTCCCCATTGCTGGCAGGGCACTCCTTCCCCTTCCCTCCCTGCTTAATATCTTGTCAATTACTATAGGTATTGCAGAGATTTATCTTTGAGTGTGTCACTAAGTGGGTTTGGTAATAGGATCCACCTATAAGGGAGTGCATATGGCATTTAATTTTCTGTGTCTGGGATAATTCACTTAGTATAATTTTTCCTAATTCCATCCATTTCCTGGCAAATTGCATTAATTCATCATTTTTAATGGCTGAATAGTATTCCATTGCATAAATGTACCACATATTGTCTTATCCACTCGTAACTGTTAGGCATTTGTGTTGATACCATGACTTTGTTATTGTAAACTGTACTGCTATGAACACAGTCATGCTTGTGCTATCAAGGTGAATTGTTGCTGTGTGGGGCATTATTCCCAAACGTGGTATATCAGGGTCATATGGCATTTCAATCTTTATTGTCTTTAAGAATCACCAGATGGATCGCCAGGGTGGTTGTATAAGCCTACATTCCCACCAGCAATGTAGGAAAATTCCCTTCTCGCCACATCCTCCCTGGCATTTGGTGCTGTTTGTATTGTGGATTTTTCCCATCCTGACTGGGGTGAGATGATATCTCAGGGAGATATCCTCCTCCTGGATATGCTTGTTTTTTTTTTTTTTCCTATAGGCTTGAGTGTCATTTCTAGCATTATTTGAATGCCTGGTTTGGTAGACATGTAAGCCCTCAAATTGTCTTTGTACTGGAAAACTCTTTCTCCCTTGATATGCCAGGTATATAAGCCTGGGTTGACAATTTTGCTCATTCAATACTTGAAATACCCTACCTACATCTCTTGCCCTGGGACAGGATGCTCGCTTATAGTCCTCCCTTCTAGGTAAGTTCCAACAACCCCAAGATGCACCTGCTCATGCCAGTTCTTCCCACCAGCCAGCCTGAGCAACATCCAGGCTGCCTGGACCTTGGGCAGGCCACGCCTAAGGTCCCAGGAGAATCACACCATCCCATCAGCCCCTCTGCCCCTTGTGTCACCCCACAGGATGCTCCCTTGCGGTCCTCCCTCACAGGTAGTTTCCAACAGCCCCCAGGTGCACCCGTTCATCCCAGCTCCTCCCACAGGTCAGTCTGAGCAACAGCCAGGCTGCCCCGACCATAGGGAAGACCACACCCCAGGTCCCAGGAGAAGCACGCCTCATCCCATCAGTCCCTCTGCCCCACACGCACCCCCACCACAGGACCCTCCCGCTTGTCCCAGCTCCTACCATGGATCAGCCTGAGCAACACCAGGCTGCCCGAGCTTGTGTGGGCCACACCTCAAGTATCAGGAGAAGTGATACTCATCCCATCAGTCCCTCTGCCCCTCCCCCTGCCCGGGACCCTGGCTCACAGTGCAGGGAAGACACACTGCTTCTCAGAATTCAACAGAGTCCAAAGGAAACTCCAGCAAAGTTCTAGATGACAAATGCCATACATCTGAAGTCCTCTAAAACCATCCTATCACATCAAAGTGACTCTTCACATCCAGTCCATATGGCCACCCTCAAAACATACACAACTTTAAGGACTATACCACTCACCCTCACATATCACCAAGATATTATATCATAAAAGAGAACTATTATACTAAAATTCACCTCCTGTCTACTAAACCTGACTTAATTGATGTATTAACATCATCTAGGAAATAACAATAATAACAGACAAACATACCCAACTCCAAGGCAAACACTAGTAATAACTGGCTTTATCAGTTCAGTCAAAACCACACAGAAACTGAAAGGTCTTAAAAGACAAAACAATGCCCAAATCAAAGCGCAGGTCCATGGGAAATGAAACTTAAGAAGACAAACCTCCAACCGAAAGAATTAACACCATAACAAAAGATTGTAACCAGAACAAATTCACAGAAATTAGCCAAGAAAGCCAGGGCTAAGATAATGACTTTCAAATCATGATCATTACCATGATCAATACTATGAAAGAGGAAATGTGGGAGGAGTTAAATAACCACATCAAACACTTTGAACAGGAACACAACAGACACTTGGAGGAGTTGAGAAAAACAGTTCAAGAAACAAAAATACGCATAGAGCAGTTAAAACAGTATGAGACAGTGTTTAAAATTGAACTAAAAGACAAGTTATCTTCAACGCAGAACTCAATAGAGAGTCTTATCAGCAGAACCAACAAAGCAGAAAATAGAATTTCAGATCTTGAAGACAAAGTGGGAGTATTAGCCAACTCAATGGAAGAGGATGTTAAAGCCCAAAGATACTTGAGAGATATATTCAAGAGTTATGGGACACCCTGAGGAAGCCTATAATGTGCATTCATGGAATAGCAGAGCAAGAATCCCCTAATACTACACCTAGGAAAATTTCCAAATTATCCTAAATGTAAACTTCCCTCATCTAAAGAATTAGAGACCCATCCAAATACAAGAGGCATTCTGCACCCCAAACAGATAAGACCAAAATAGAAACTTGCCATGGCAAATAATAGTCAAAACACTCCACATACAAGACAAAGAAAATATGCTGAGATTTTCAAGGGGAAAAAAAGCAAGTCACTTTTAAAGATAAACTTATTAAAATAACAAATGACTTCTGAACAGAAACAGTACAAGCAAGAACAGTTTTGAAAAACATACTTCAAGTACTAAATGAGCAAAAAGGTCAACCCAGGCTGATATTCCTAGCAAAAATATCTGTCATGATCCAGAAAGAAAGAATAGTTTTCCAGCACAAAGAGAACTTGATGGCTTACATGTCTACCAAACCAGGCCTTCAAAAATGCTGGAAATGATACTCAAGCTTGAAGGAAAAAAACAAGCATATGTAGGAGGACATAAGGGAAATATAATACCACTAAAACCTAAAAGCCAAATAATACACTTTCAAAAGCCACTAAACATAAAAAAGTCCGCAATTAAAAATAATTTCTCCATTATAACACTAAATGTCAATTAACTCACCGAGCAAGAGACAAAGATTGCACACTTGGATTAAAAATCACAACCCATCAATCTGTTGCCTTCAGGAAACTCATCTTACCACAAAAGATAGGCATAACTTAAAAATAAAATTCTACTAGGTAATAGAACCAGGAAATAGGCAGGGATAGCCATTATGTGATTGGACAAAGTGGACTTAAATCCAAGAAAAGTCCTAGACATTGTGGGGTCAATAGTGTGTTGGACATTGTGCAGGACATGCAAAGTCCAATTATGATTGCTTCGGCCCAAACTTGTGTGGAGTATCTTGCATATCTTTGCTCCTCCCATCCTTGTGCTCTTACAATCTTACCACCCCCTCTTCCACAAATTTCCCTGAGCTTCTGGGTGGGGAGAGATTAGGCTAGCCTAGTTCCAGGTGGTTGATATAGAGTCTCTGAAGTTCTGGATTATGGTTTGTTGATTTATTTTCCAGTTTTGCTGCTCCTGCAATGCCCTTCACTCCATCCTGATTGGTATTGGATGTCACCCTCTGGTCAGAGATAAAAAGCTGTTAAACTAGAGTCTTGTTATAAGCACTAAGATCCTTGGAGGTAAGGGATTGACAGCCACAGTAGTGTTACTATGCTTAAGGGGAACACAGGAAAGTGTTCTGGGAAGTGCCACTGGGTCCTTGCACCTCCTCAGAGAGGAGGACCCAGAGGAGAGTCTGGCATGCACATTAAAGGATGCTCTGGGGATGGGAGGGGGAGGCACTGGGAGATGGGGAGGGTAGAGGGAGGGGAGGGGGGCATAGAGTGGTGGGAAGTTGGAGGGAGGGAGGGGACCAGTGTATCTGTTAAGTTTGTATGAGTGGAAAATAAAAAAAAAACAAGAAAAATCATAAGAGACACATTTGGATACTATATTTTAGTCATAGGCACAATTCACCAGGAAGACTTCATAATACTTAACATACATGCACCTAATATGGGCCATTCCACATTCATTAAGCAAACCACAACATCTACAGTGAGAAATCAACCCCCAAAATGATAATTCTTGGGGATTTCAACACTGCCCTCTCAACATGGTATAGATCAACAGGCCAAAAACATAACAGAGACCCTTTGGAACTTAACCAAACCCTTAATGAAATGGACTTTACAGATCTCTATCCAACTTTTCATCCACACACCAAAAAATACACATTCTTCTCAGCAGCACACAGAACTTTCTCCAAAATAGATCACATATTGGGCCACAAAATTAATCTCCACATATACAGGAATGTTGAAATTCTAGCATGTACACTATCAGACCACCATGGTCTACATCCACAACACAACAAACAACAGAAAATACACTAATTCCTGGAAACTAAACACTGTGAAGCTAAATGAGAATTGGATCCAGGAAGAAATTACAAAGGAAATTCAAGATTTCCTGGAGGCAAACAATAATGAAAATACAACTTATCAAAATCTTTGGGACACAATGAATGTTGCCCTATGTGGTAAGTTCATCGTTCTTAATGCCTGCATTAATAATATGGAAATATTACAAATAAATAATTTAACAATGCAGTTTAAAGCATTAGAGACACTAGAGCAATCTGACTGCAAAAGCAGTGGAAGAGAGGAGATTATCAAAATCAGAGGAGAAATATCCGAAATTGAGATTAAGAAAACAATACAGAGCAACCAGTCAAAAAGCTGGGTCTTTGAAAAAAAATAAGATTGATACACCCCTAAGTAAATTAACTAGAATGAGTGAGAAAATCCAATTTAACAAAATTAGAAATGAAAATGGAGTTATCACTACTGATACCCAAGAAATTCAGAGAATTATAACATCATATTTCCAAAACCTACACTCTGTGAATTTTGACAATACAAAAGAAAAGGATGAATTTCTAACTAAGCACAACTTACTTAAATTGAATCAGGAAGGTTTGAATTATTTTAAACAGTCCTATAATATATAAGGAAAATGATGAATTAATCTGAAATTTTCCTACCAAAAATGTCCTGGATGAGAAGGATTCAGCACAGAGTTCTACCAGATATATAAGGAACAAATAACACCAATACTCTTTAAACTGTTCCATCAAATAGCAAAGGAAGGAACACTACCAAATTTGTTCTATGAAGCTTATTGCCAAAACCTAATAAAATATACTTAAAAAAGAAAACTGTGGAGGAACACAGATGCAAAGATTCTCAACAAAGTCTTAGTAAATTGGATTCAAAGACATATCAAAAAGATCATTCATTGGAATCAAATAGACTTTATCCTAGTCACACGAGGTTGATTCAACATATGCAAATCAATAAACATAATTTACCATATAAACCAGTCCGAAATTCAAGGCCACATGATACTCTCGATAGATGCAGAAAAAGCTTTGGACGAGATCAAACAACCTTTAATGATCAAATCCCTAGAGACAGTTGGAATGGAATGAACCTTTACAACATAATAAAAGCTGTATACAGCAAGCCAACAGCAAGGATTATACTCAATGGGAAAAAAACTTGAAGCATTCCCACTTCAGTCAGGAACTACACAATGCTATACACTCTCACCACTTCTATTCAATATTGTACTTGAAGTCTTAGCTGAAGTCATAAGAGAAGAACAGGAGATAAAAGATTTTCAAATTGACAAGAAAGAAGTCAGCTCATCTCTATTTGCAGATGACATGATCATATACCTGAATGATCCTAAAAATTCCACCAGAAAACTCCTGAAACTAGTACAGAAGTTCAGCAGTGTAGCAAGACACAAACAAATGTACAAAAATCAGTGGCCTTCCTATATGCTCAGAATGAAAGAAGTGAAAAAGCCTTGAGAGAAACAATCACATTTACTACAGTCCTTAATAAATGAAATACTTTGGTATAAACCTAACCAAGGAGGTAAGAGACACTTACAATGAAAACTTTAAAACCCTAAAGAAAGTAATTATAGAATACACCAGAAGGTAGAAAGACCTACCATATTCCTGGATTGGCAGAATCAATATCATAAAAATGATCATACTACCAAAGGCAATATACAGATTCAATGCTATACCAATCAAAATCCCAAATAATTCTTTAAAGAAATTGACCAAGAAATCTCACAATTCATATGGAGGCACAAAAGACCCAGAATAGCAAAAACAATTCTGAATAGCAAAAAACACTGCTGGAGGTATCTCAATACCAAACTTTAATATTATAAAAATCCATAGTTATAAAAAGCCTGGTACTGGCTCCAAAAAAGACACACAGATCAATGGATAAAGGTTGAACACCCAGATATAAGCTCACACAAGTACAGCCATTTGATCTTTGACAAAAGGGTCCAAAAAATTCACTGGAAAAAGAACAGCATCCTCAACAAATCTAGCAAAAACTGGATGTCTACATGCAGAAGATTAAAACTTGACCCATATTTGTCACCATGTACAAGACGTAATTCCAAATGTATCACGTATCTCAATATAAGACCAGAGACTGAGAAAACCTTAGTGAAAGGGTAGGGAACAGGGTAGGGAACTCCCTTGCGCTGACTGGACTAGGCAAACAGTACCTAATCAAAAATCCAATAGCACAATTGATACAGCCAACACTCAACAGATGGGATCTTATGAAATTAATGAGATGCTGTTCACGTGAATAGATTGTACCCTGAGCACAAAGGCAAACCACAGAATGGGAGAAAATCTACAATAACTACCTATCTCATAGAGCTCTATTATCCAGAGTGCACAAAGAACTTAGAAAACTAAACATCAAGGAAACAAATGGCCCAATTAGAAAATGGGCCTTGAAACTTAAAAGAAACTCTGCTAGGGACAAAATTGGCGTGTCAAACAAATGTATTAAAAAATGCTCTGCATCCTTCGCCATCAGGGAAATTCAATTCAAAACTTCCCTGAGGTATGATCACACCCAAGTCAGGATGACAAACACCAATATTAACAACACCAAATGCTGGAGAGTAGATGGCAAGAAGGGAACTCTCCTACATTGCTGGTGGGAATGCAGGCTTATACAACCACTCTGGCAAGCCGTCTGTGATTCTTTAAAAAGTTAAAGATTGAAATGCCACATGTCCCTGCTATTCTACTTCTGGGAATAATCCCCCATACAGCAAAAATTCACCTTGATAGCACAAGCATGACCATGTTCATAGCAGCACTGTTTACAATAGCAAAGTCATAGAATCAACCCAAATGCCCAACAGTTGATAAGGAGTCTATAAGGAAAATGTGATACATTTATACAATGGAATACTATTGAGCCATCAAAAATGATGAATCAATGAAAATTCCCGGGAAATGGATGGAATTAGGAAAAATTATATTCAATGAAGTATCCCCCACACACAAAATTAAGCAGTATTTGTACTCCCTAATAGGTGGTTTCTAATACAAAACCCACTTAGTGACACAATCAAAGATAAATCTCTATAATACCTACCGTAATTGCAAAGACTATAAACAGGACAGAAGGGGAAGAAGGGCATCTCCAGCAACAAGGAGAGAGAGGGTCATGCTACAGCAGAGAAAGTAGGCCACCATCAAGAATTGCAAGTAAGTAGTGAGACATCTGGTTAAGCTCACAGATTCTCCTTCCTGGTCACTTGCAGCTGATGGGGTATGATCTCACCAGAAAGGAAGGCATAGAGTCTAGAATATGAAAGGTATACATCCTACAAATGGGAGACTGACTCTCCCCACTGTGGTCTCCTACTCTTATTCCATCTACCTTTGAATCTATTCTTATGATAAGACTCTATTTTAATAGCCTTTTATCTCTGGCCAGGGGGTAACATTCAATATCCATCAGGATGTAGCCAAGGGTGGTGCAGGAGCAACAAAACTGAAAAAAAATCAACAAACCATCATAGACTCTACATCAACTCCCTGGAACCAGGCCAGCCTAATCTCTCCTCCTCTCCATTCTAAAGCTCAGGGACATTTGTGGAAGAATGGTGGTAAGATCCTAAGAGCCTAAAGATGGGGAGGAGCAATAATATTAAAGATACTATACACAAGTTAGGGTCAAAGTAATCACAATAGACTTTTCATGACCTGCTCAATGGCCAAAAATCTTTGACCCCACAAAGTCTAGCATGGATCACAACACTAGGATTCTTAGAGGCAAGGGAGTAACAGCCACAATAGTGTTCCTATACTAAAGGGGAACACAAGAAAGAGCTTTTGGCAATGTTATTGGGTCCTAACACCTCATCAGAGAGGAGGACCCAGAGGGAAGTTTGACATGCACACTAAAGAATGTTCCAGGCATGGGGGGAGGGAGCACTGGGAGAAAGGGAGGTGGGTGGAAAGGAAGGGGAAAAGAGGAAAGGGAGCATGGGGATCCAGGGAAGGGTGGAGGGACAGAGGGGAATTCGTACTTATCAAATTTGTATGAGTGAAAGAAATAAAAAAGAAACATTGAAAAGAAATCAGAATAAAAAAACCAAAGGAAGTAGATTTTGTTATTATGCACTGTATAAAGATATTGAATTACCATAATACATTCATAACATGTATGAATTCTACATCTCAATAATAATAAGCCAAAAAAGATACACTAAAATAGAAAACTATAGTCCCTAATTGGTGAGTTCTAGTACCAAACTCACTTAGTGACATACTCAAAGATAAATCTCTCTAATATCTACAGTAATTTCAAAGATTATAAACAGGAGAGAAGGGGAAGGAGGGCCTCACCAGAAACAAGGAGAGAGGGGATTATGCTACAGCAGAGAAAATAGGTCACCATCAAGAACTGCAAGTAAGTAGTGAGACTGGTTAAGCTTACAGACTTTCCTTCCTAGCCGTTTGCAAATGATGGGGTTTGATCTCAACAATCAGGGAGGGCATAGATTCTGACAGATAGATGGTAACCATCCTGCAAATGAGAGACTGATTCCCCCTCACCATGGTCTCCTACTCTAATTCCATCTACCTTTGAGTCTACTAGTATAATAAGACTCTATTTTAACAGACATTATCACTGGCTAGGAGGTAACATCCAATACCCATCAAGATGGAGCCAATGGTGGTGCAAGAACAGCAAAACTGGAAGAAGAAAAAAATAGAATAACAAACCATAATTCAGAACATTAAAGGTCTTACATTAATCACCGGGAACCATTCTAGCCTTGTCTCTCCCAATCTAAAACTCAGGGAAATTTGCAGAAGAGGGGGCAGTAAGATTGTAAGAGCCTAAAGATGGGGAGGAGAAACGATATGCACAATACTCCACACATGTTATGGCCAAAGTAATCATAATATGACTTTGCATGACCTGCACAATTACCAACATATCATTGACCACCCCCCAAAGTCTAGCATGTATCACAGGCACTAAGATCCTTAGAGGTAAGGGAGTAACAGCCACAATAGTATTACTATACTAAAGTGGAACAAAAGAAAGAGTTTTAGACAATGCTACTGAGTCCTTCAGAGAGGAGGACCCAGAGGGAAGTTTGATGTGCACACTAAAGGAAGATGCAGGAATGGGGGGAGGGGACACTGGGAGAAAGGGAGTGAGGGGGGAAAGGAAGGTGTAAAAGGGGAGGAAGCAAGGAGATCCAGGGAGAGGTCGAGGGAGGGAGGGGAATGGGGTACCCATCAAGTTTGTATGAGTGGAAAAAAAATTTAAAAAAACCAAAACAAACAAATGAATAAAAAGTATTGAAACAGCTTTAAGAAGATATAACGGGGTGGATATAGTAGAAAGGGTTTTGATTTGTATGAGATATGGTTGCTTGTAGATGGTTAGTGGTATGAGATGGCGAATGGCTAATACCAGTAAAGGGTGGGTGTATGAGGCTTTGTGTGCACTGTATCAAAAACTTAATATGTGGTAGTTATCAATTGATGTTAAAAGGAAAATAAATTGGGATACTTATGGTTATTTGAAAAGTTTTCCTTCTGTTGAATTGTGAGATTGTTAGGGATTTCCGTTGTAAGGCATTGGTCACTGGTCACCAGTCTGAGGTTTCAGTGACCACTATTAATTTCTTGGAGGCTATTTTAATGATTAGCAGGATGGTGGGGGACAGAAAGAAAGCTAGAGTTTGTTAGATAGTAAGGGCTGTCTGTGAAATTGAGCTGCCTTCTCCTTGGCCATGCCACATCGTCAATCTGCACTGGAAGATTGTTGTGGCCATGGGAAGATTATTGAGAGAAAGGGAGAATCGAATGCAGAGACAGACACAGAGACAGAGAAAGAGAGAGTACAGTCATGCCATCATGCATGGATGGAGCTAAGATGACTTTCAGAAGAGAAACAGAGCATTATCATCACCATCTCCATTATTTTTAAAAGCATAAAGAACATAGAATTTATGATGAAGCCAAAGGTGATACTATGCAGGAGAGGTTCATGAGAAACGAAAAGCAGCTGATGTTTAAATTCTGTGAACTTACTATTACATATCCATAAATACAAAAGTAGGGGATCACAAAAGCATGATAGATAGGAGGAGGAAAACACAAGGACGTAAGACCCTCAGATCCCATTTTGCAATAATGGTGTTTTATAAACACCAAAACGAAATTCTTCTGCAGGTTATGGATCACTAAAAGGGAGCCTCCTCAAGTGTGAACTTGTCCCATGAAGGACAAATACACTACCACAGAGACCTGGTTCCCCAGATCTAGCACAGGTGCCCCAAACGGAGCCTATTATCCACCCATGCTGAGGGATGGGAGGTGGGAGAGACATACCTGGATTGGTGAATGGTGGTGAAGGTGAATTAGGAGGTTAAGGGGGCAATGGGGCAAGGACGAAAACTCATTTTGTTTGCACATGTAAAATTCTCAATAAAAGTTTTGTTTCCTAATTGATTGATAAAATATGTGGTATTTTAGTCTGCACAGAAAACACTTGTTTCTTTGTGGATTAAGATTCTTTGATAATAGTGTCTGTGTATCAAATTCTGGATATCTGTGAAAATATTTATGGTGTAACTGTAGACCTTACTGCAATAAAATGAACAAAACTGATAACTTTGAGAACTAATTATCTTTCCCTAAACACTACAAGGGTGAAAAATCATACATGTGATTAGCGTCCTCTGCAAAACCTAGAAACGTTTTGAGAGATTATTCAGGTGTTAAAGTCTGCCTTACATGCAGAAGGAGCTGAGTTCAGATCCTGGATTCAAATATAAAAAAGTGTGACTGAAATGGTGGTGACCTGCATTTCAATCCTTGGTATGGGGAGTCTGAAAGACTCAAGAGTAGAGTAGTAAAGAAGCAGGATTATGATAAATAATCTCCCATGACACCCTTGGTCCTCTACAAGCACACACATTCAAGTGTCCTCTGGTACACACATACACACACACACACACACACACACACACACATACACATATACTTGAATAGTAAAACAGTAAACTTTAGAGATTTCTTACTTCCCTGTGTCTTCTGAGAGAACATAGGAAACACATTATCTCCCATCTATGGACCAAAAAATAGGAACAAGTCATTAGTTAATTCGCCTACTTGTGCCTTGATCTTGGAAATTATGTCTTTTACAAATGCAAATGAAAACAGAGGTTTGAGCATTTTGTCTCTGGTAGATAGTTACTTGGCAAACCTCGATATTTAAAACAATGATCTAATTAAGGATGAAACATAGTCAAGTCATTCACTCTGTGGTGACAGTTGACACTTAAAGTGTTTCCATGTTTATTTATTTATATCTGAGGGCTGCATCAGTGTGATTAGCAAGAGTGAGAGCATACAATGTGAAGGTCATATCCAAAATGTTCTGGAAATTTTTGCCTTTACCATGATTCTTATTTCTCCAGGTTATGCAGCTATTGGGAAATCTATGAAATGACACATGAACTCCACAGTAAATATTCTGATACATGCTGAGTGTCATTTATCTGGGACAGTGGAGTACGTAAGGCTATATGTGTCTCTCACAGCTCTGACTATTTGGGTCCTTTATGACACTTTCCTCAAAAGTTAACTTCAAATTCTCTGATGAAATCCACTTATATCAAGAAATGTGTTGTTTAAAGAATTAGCTTGTTGACACAGACCTGGGACCAGCTCTGTTCCAGATCACTTCATCTGGAGGCACAGACAAGAATGAACTCATGGCACCTGAGGCAGGAAGAAGCTATGTTCAAAACATGCTTTCATCATCTCTTTGTCACTGGGATCTGGACCACATGTGCTTATCCCCAGGGTACTGTATCTAATGTACTTCAGAACAGATGGTATGAGCTTGATATAAACAATGGCAAGATTTTGGGGCTGGAGAGATGGCTCAGGGGTTGTGACTCTGTCTCACAAGCAGAAGGTTCTGAGTTCAGATCCCAGGTCCCACGTTAAAAAAAAAATTTAAAAAAAAAACCCAAATCTGCCTCTTTCAACCACCTAGAACTAGGCCATCTTAGTCTCTCCCCATCTTGAAGCTCAGGGAAATTTGCGGAAGAGGGGGCGGTAAGAGTGTAAGAGCAAAAGGATGGGAGGAGCAATGATATATAAGATACTCTATACTAGTTAGGGCTGAAGCAATCATAATTGGACTTTGCATGCCCTGCGCATTGTCCAACACACTGTTGACCTCACAAAGTCTAGCATCTGCTAAAGGCACCAAGAGCCTTGGAGGTCAAGGATTGGCAGCCACAGCAGTGTTCCTATACCTAAGGGGAACACGGGAAAGGGTTCAGGGAAAGGCCACTGGGTCCTTGTACGTCATCGGAGAGGAGGGCCCAGAGGAAAATCGACATGCACAAGAAAGGACTCTCTGGGAAATGGGGCGAGAGGCACTGGGGGATGGGGAGGGAGAGAGGTGGGGAGGAGGAGTAGGGGGTACGGGGGGGGGGAGGAGGAGGAAGGGAGGGAACTGGTGTACCTAATAAGTTTGTATGAGCTGAAATAAAAAAAAATGGCAAGATTTTGTTGGCATCTCCCAGCAGCTCAAAAATAAAGCCAGAAACTGCCATGAATACACATGTGTCATATGTTCATCTCTTGGATGCTACAGGTTCCTTTTGTACTCAAATTGACATTCTGCAAGACAAGGAAATGATGCTCAGGTTGTTGTTTGTCTTCCTGCTTCTGAGGCATCCTCTCTTCTGGTGCAGTCTCAATGGATGCAGTTGTTTCTGGAGAATAATGCAGGAGTGGGACAGTGACAGAGATGATCGGAATGACTGTGTTTTCCTCCTTTTCACAACATTTTACTACTCCACACCAGAAGTTCATTTCTCTTTCATACCTGATCTAAAGTAAGTACTTTTTTCATTTCTTTCATTTTCTGTTTACCAGCATGGACAAGGCATTACAGGCACATTGAGTGCTGAGGAGCTGGCTCAGGGAGTGTAGCCTTTGCCTCCCAAGAAGAAGAACCCGAGTATAGATATCCAGATTCCTTAGAAAAATACCAGGTGGAAACAGAGACAGCCTCCAATTTCAGGCCTGGATAGCAGAGCCTGGTATACAATAAAAGAAAGCAATAATAATGGCATATAGTAATGCTGAGTGATTCCTTTGTCATTTTTATGCCTCCCACAGGCACACTCACTCAGGTATCCTCTGGCATGCAAACAGACAGACAGACAGACAGACAGACAGACACACACACACACACACACACACACACACACACACACACACACACGGAAACACACACACAAAGAGTCATGTTGATGGACACTTTCTAAAACTTCTGTCCCATTCTTTCAATCTACACTTCTGGACAAGAGCCAAGATGTACTTTGATATGCTATAAGCCTAGAGAAGAAGTTCCCTGTTTTAGTTCTCCTTCCTCTTCCATGATCTCTTTCATGACATATACAGTTATTTTCCTTGAAAGATGTTTCAAACACTCACTTGAATTCCTTGTCAATGGGCAGAGGAAAAGTGTTCAGTGTCTGCTAATGCTTCATTTGAGCATGTGATTACCCAAACCTATACAAAGAGTCACTTAGCTTAGTAACAAAGGTTTTCAGCCAATTTGTTTCCATAGATACTGATCATATTCATTGATACATCACAGCATTTCATGCTATTGTGTTCTATGCATACAGCATATGAAACTGATTAAAGGGACAGGATCTCTGTCAGCTAGGACACTAGTAGATTTTCCAAATTTTTTCTGGAAGAATGTGACATGGATTCTGTCTTGAAATTGGGCTGTTAATAGCATTAAGACAAAACTATCATTCTGATATACAAATTGGAGGGAATACAATTGTAGTGAAATGTTCTTGCATTTCTTATTAAAGGATGTATCACTGACAGAAATGAATGCTTACATCTCATCACATCCCAGGCTTACAAGCCGGGAAGAAGTATAACAATCAGAGTCATTTTTCTTTTCCAGCATCTTATATTGTCACTGATGAGAGTTTTATGTTTCCACATCCTCTAATCCTGACAATATGAATTACATTTCTCTTGACATTTCTTCATCATTTTCCAGAATGTAAACACAGTTTTATGTGAAATGGAGCACATACACTCTTTGACTCTCATTGCTGATTCTCAGTGTTGGGTGTGCAACATGTATCATTTCTGTAACGAGAAAGTGTAAGTGGAGAATGAAAGGGATTATTCATCTAGTTGTTTCAGTTTTATATTTATTCCCCAACTGGAGGATGAAATCTAGATACTTAGGAAGATGTCCTAGGGACACATCTTCATAAATTGGTGACTTTTTGCCAACACACAAACCTGACAGCTAAAAATCACTTATTACATACTGTTCTTTATATCTGAGGGAAGGTTGTTGTGTTAAGAACAATATGCAATGAATACTGTGTTCTCTTTTCAGCTGGACATCAAGAAAATACCAACATGCTCTGACCTATATGTTTGCCACTGAGGAAATATACAGAAACCCCAACCTTTTACCCAATGTTTCCTTTCATTATACATTTTTGTCTGGTTCCTGTAATCATGACTATTTGAACAGTTATCTAACTGATATGGCAGAATTTGCTTTTATTTTTCCTAATTACATGTGTTATGCAACCAAGTGTGAAGTGGCATTTACGGGACCATCATGGAAAACATCTGCCAGATTGGCAATAAATATGCAGTTCAGGTTTACCTACAGGTGAGGTTGGGTATCATCACTGTCTTCTTCTATTCTACAGAATGCCTAAGGAGAGTTAAAGGTGACTGGGTCTATGGGCCATTCCTCTCAATGAGAAGTAGTGATAAATTCTTGTTGGAAAACAGCAAGCAGGGGTTAAGAAATGGGATTTTCTGGAAAATGTAGTCATCATTAAATTGTATAAGTTCTTGAGAGAAATAAAAGATTAAGAAAAAAGTGATGACATTGCATTTCTTATGAAATAAAAATAGTTTTGAACATAACTCAGATGTGAATTTGAGGTTGTTTTAAATTGTCTTCTACCTTAATTTCATGTGTTTTCTTTGTTTCAGATTACTTATGGGCCTTTTCATCCCATTCTGAGTGACCGTGACAACTTTCCTTATCTGTATCACATGGCAACAAAGGACACATTTCTTACTCTTGCCATGGTTTCCCTGATGATTCATTTTGGATGGACCTGGGTGGGGCTAGTCATTTCTGATGATGACCAGAGTATCCAATTTCTCTCAGATTTGAGGGTACACATGCAAAATAATGGAGTCTGTTTAGCCTTTGTGAATGAGATTCCAGACAATATGAACTCATACCAAGAAAAAGCTGAAAAATATTATAACCAGATAATGACTTCATTAGCAAATGTTATTAATGTTTTTAGGGACACAAACTCTGTCCTAGAAGTGAGCATTAGAAGATGGGAATATTTGGGAATACAGAGAATTTGGGTTTCCACCTCACAATGGTATATCAGCACAAGGAAAAGAACTTCCACCTTTGACTCATTCCATGGACATTTCACTTTTTCACATCACCATGGAGAGATTTCAAGTCTGAAAGATTACATCCCAAAATGGAACGTTGCTACAGAGCCATGGGACATTTTTTTGTCAAGATTAGGGTGGATGCATTTTAACTGTTCACTCTCTGAGTCTGAATGTGAAACAACAAGCAACTGCTCATCCAAAACTTCCTTGGCATGGTTACCACAGCACAAATTTGATATGGCCCTGAGTGATAAGTGCTATGATTTATACAATGCTGTGTATGCTGTGGCCCATGCACACCATCAAATGATACTGCAACACCTAGACATACAGCCAGATGATGATACGGAAGCAATGATCACATGCTTGCAGGTACAGTGGGAATAGTGTCATGGGTGGGGCGCTCATAAATGTAGGGAGATAAGCTAAGTCTTGTGTGCTTATGATCCTTAGACATAGCAACAATGGATCCTCAAATTTGTCACCTCCACAGAGGTAACATTCTATGTGCATGAACTATGAACACAAATGTAGAGGAAGGGCCATAGTTTTGAATGAAAGACAGTGATAAAACCAGTATTTTGTCAATAAATCTATAAGTGAGCAAAGAAAGTATCTTGTGTGCTGGGTGACAGAAAGCAGCTGAAGAAGAGGAAGTAGTCTCCAGGAGTAGGGTGCAAGGAGTCCTGTCAACATTGTTCTAACTGAGATCCTGGTTGTTGCTCTTAGGACAGTCAAAACACAGGATGCTGAAAATTATTCCTCTCTTTTTCTGAGTCCTTGATTACCATCTTTGGTGGATTCAGTCCCCCAATATTCTGATACAACAAAAAATGTTATTGCAAAATTGTTCATTCTACTTTTTTTCAATCCATTGATCACCCAGAGAAGTTACATTTTTGAAAAGTATTTCATTAATAAAAATATTATTAATACAGCTATATTGATAGAAGAGAGGATAGAGACATACAGGACAAAGGGAGAGAGGGAGATGATTCTCTCTGCCAAAGGTGTCCTAAGTGCAGCATTGAAAAGACTCTGGATTTCTGAGCCCTAAACAGAACATCAAATATTGTTTTGGGGATCTGTGTGGAAAGGGATCAGTTGGAACACAAGTGGAGAATAGTAGGGTGTGTTACCGCCAGACAGTTGCCTCTGTTCATGACAGGGCTACCATGCACAAATCAACTAGACCGCCACACAGCATTTCACTATGCAGGAGGGAGGATCTCAGGGTACCGTGTGCCACCCAAACAGACTGATGGAGACTAAAGCCTGCCAATGGAAGGGGAACACATTACTCAACAGTTAGTCCACTGGTCAGCTTTTCATGCCCCAAGAGATGTCCAGACACTTGCCAGTGCAGGTGTGCTGGATGGCACCCATTAGATCAGTATTGTAGGATTGAGCCAAAGCAGGAGAGACTCTGTCTGGAAAAAAATCTCATGGGGTAGATTGGAAAGAGTTTCTGGGTGGATAGGGAGAAGACTGACTAATCCATTGTGATTTTATATGAAAGTTTCAATGAAAAAAATAATTTATAAACAAGATAGCCTGCATAGTCAGTGGCATTTGAAGAAAAACTTTCAAATAACAAGAGGGTAAAATTTGATTTTCTGTCTTATTAATAAAGTAGACAGTATTTTCATTCCACAATATGGGTACCATCCATCTAACTCAGATGGTGAGACTTTCTAGGATTTGTATAAGTGAAGTTACTCATGAGTCATCTGGCCAAACCTCAACTTACATGTTTTCATATAATGGAAAGATTATAGAAACTAGGTTCATTGCTTATAGCACATGCTTTGTGCTCAAGTTTTAGATCTTTTAGATCCATGCCTTTCTGAAGAACCTGCAGTTCACTAACCCTGTGGGAGACACAGTGATCTTGAACCAGAAGCAACACTTGGATGCAGAGTATGACATTTTCATCAACTGGAAATTCCCACAGGGTCTTGGGCTGAAAGTGAAATTAGGAGAATTTTCTTTATATGTTCCAAATGGACAGCAATGACATTTATATGAACACCTGATGGAGTGGGCCATAGGAGATGTACAGGTGAGTTGAAACCATTTCTTATTTTTTAATTAAAGCAAGATTTTATTTTTCCTTTTACCCACTCATAAAAATTTAATAAGTACCATAGTACCCTGCCTCCTTCCACCCCATCTCGGTCCCCCTTGCTCCCTCCTTCCTTTTCCAGTGTTCCTCCTTTTCTCCCAGTGTTCCTCTTTTCTTTCCCCCCCTAATCCCTGGAGGATTCTTTAGTGTGAATGTCAAACTTCCCTCTGCCTCTTTCACTCTAATGAGGTTTTCGGACTCAGTAGCATTGCCTAGAGCCCTTCC
Organism: Typhlomys cinereus; assembly: GCA_023101885.1. NCBI lineage: Eukaryota > Metazoa > Chordata > Mammalia > Rodentia > Platacanthomyidae > Typhlomys > Typhlomys cinereus. The sequence goes on from JALPQD010000714.1 coordinate 243,998, forward strand.
TTCTGCTCCCCTTTAATATGGGAAAACTGTCTTGACTGATAATCCCTTGCCTCTAAGGATCCTAGTGCCCATGATTCATGCTAGACTTTGAGGGGTCATTGAAATGTCAGTTATTGCTCACATCATGCAAAGTCCTATTATGGTTACTGTGGCCCTAACTTGTGTGGAGTATCTTGCATACCATTGCTTTTCCCCAACTCTAGGCTCTTACCGTCTTACTACCCCCTCTTCTGAAAATTTCCCTGAGCTTTAGGATGGGGAGAGATTGGGTTGGTCTGGTTCAAGGTGATTAATGTAGTGTTCTGATGTTCTGAATTATGGTTTGTTGTGAAATAATTTCTGGTAAAGTAAATTTATATCAATTTGTATTATTTGGCCCTATGTAGCACAATGATTCATATATTTGCCTAAAAAGGTTTCATATAATTCACTTAATTCTAATTTTATCTTTCATTCTTCCATGAATGAATACAATGAACTTTGGTAATCTTTACTCCATCCTACCTGACCCCATCACTGTCCTTCTCTTTCTGGCATCCTTTATTTTGACAGACTCCATCCTTTCATGTTTTTGCGTGTGTGGCCCACTGAGTTCCATCTGGGTGACTGCATTCACATGTGGCTGAGCACTTACTGGAACATGGAGGACGTATAAATGAGTGCAACACTGAAGCATGTGATTTCCTTTCCCCCCAGACAGCCACTCTCAGTGGTCTCTCAGAGGGAATAAAGACCACCTTACTCATGTGGTCTTCCACTAAGACAATATGGTTATGAAAGGAAGAGGTTAAATTCCAATCTGTTGCTAAGATCCAACTTCTCTTCCTCAGATTCCCACCTCTTTATGCAGTGTGCCTTGCAAGCCTGGTTTCAGGAAATTTCATTTAGAGGGAAAGGCTACCTGCTGTTTTGAATGCTTCCCCTGTCCAGAGAATGAGATTTCCAATGCGACAGGTAACTCCATGCCTTCTTCATCTTCATTGTTTTTTTCTGCAGGACTAGCACATTTGTGATGTCCAACATAGTACGCATGGTTCAGAACTCCGTCATTGAGGTGGTTGTATATCTTCTCGCAAAAGGTAATAGGGAAGTCAGCATATGAAAAAGTGAACTGTGGATACTCTCATAAATCTCCAATGAATGCATGAAGAATGGCAAATGAGTTCATAGATGTTATAATATCCACATTTTCATGGTAACAAAAACTTTTGTAGCTTGTGAAATCAATGCTATATTGGGTGATCACAGGATGCCAACAATTATTTGTAAAACCATTAGGAATAAAACATACAACAAAGTGAAATGCAAATCTGAGTTTTCCAGGTGTTTCTATCCTGGTAATATACAATCAAAATTCATTTCCTTCTCAGTAATGAATTTTAGCAATAGGCAAATTTGAAGAATCCTGGGTGGATTCTTTTTTTACTGTTTGTAAGTTCCACACATAAATAGAAAGGATTGATGTCATTTTCACCCCTTACTATTATTTCATATCTCCCCATAGTTTTTCGATATAAACTTTCTTCCAAAATAGACTACTCCTTGCACTGAGCTTTACCTGGGTTGCATATCCTCTTATTTGCCTAAGGACTTGCTGGAGCTTGATAATATATCAGTGGATATACTAATGAGGAAAACTGCTCTCATTCCCCTAACATTGCATTAACCCTCCAAAGTTTCTGACCTCACAAGGCCTTCCCTCTTCCATGATAAAATGTGTGCAGGCCAACTCTGGTGCTTATATTGTGGAAGAAGATACAGTACAGTGTGTTCACTTGTGCAGTAACCCTGTCATGTCCATGAGATACTAATTAACACTACTACTCCCTACCTTGCATCCATGATATTTCTACCATCTTCTCTTTCACAGTTTCCCAGAGCATTGGGATAGAGAGACATGAGGACATCCAGTTTAGGAGTCTAGTCACTTATTTTCTGCATTTGGCTCTGAAGTGATTTAATGCTGTCTTCATATTCATTTTATTGTATTTTAAACTTCTAGCAAACACTATAGCTGAAATGACTTTGAAACCTATTGTAGCACATAATTCTTTCTTAAAAAAATTTATTTATTTATTTATTTATTTTCCCCAATCATAACAAGCTCAATAGGTACCCCGGTCCTCTACCTTCCTCTACCCTACCCCAATCCCCCTTGCACCCTCCAACCCATTTCCCCTTCATTTCCATCCTCTCCCACCCCTTCTCCCAGTACCTCCCCTTTCCCTCATCCCATTCCCTAGAACAGCCTTTTGTGTGAATGTCAAACTTCCCTCTGAGTCGTCCACTGTAGTGAGGTATAAGAACTCAATGGCATTGCCCAGAGCCCTTCTTCAGGCTCCTCTTTAGTATTGGAACACTATTATGACTGTTAATCACTTGCCTCTAAGGATCCTAGTGCCTGTGATGCATGCTAGACTTTGGGTGTCATTGACATGTCAGACATTGTGCAGGTCATGCAAAGTCTGATTATGGCTACTGCTGCTCTAACTTGTGTGGAGTTTCTTATATATCATTGGTCTTCCCCATCTTTAGGCTCTTATCATCTTGCTGCCCCTTCATACACATGTTTCCGTGAGCTTGATGATAGGAGTGATTTGGCTGGTCTGGTTCCAGTGATTAATGTAGGGTCTTTTTGTTCTGAATTGTGGAATGTTGTTGTTTTCAGTTTTGCTATTCCTCTGCTACCCTTGATTCCATCCTGATTGGTATTGGAGGTCACCTCCTAACCAAACACAAAAGGCAGGTTAAATGAAGATATTACTATAAGAGGAGATTCAAGGAGGGTGATTAGTGGCCAATTTGCTGGATAGTTGCCATCTATCTTCTGGTCTCTATTCCTTCCATGATTGATGGAGATCAAACCTCCTCAGTTGCAAGTGATCAGGAAGAAAAGTGATATTGAGCTTCACCAGATGTCTCCTTACTTACTTGCAATACATGATGGTGACCTATTTTCTCTACTAAAGCATAATCTCCTCTATCCTTATTTCGGGGGGGGCACTTCTTCCCCTTTACTGTTTAAATCATTGCAATTACTGTAGGTATTACAGAGATTTATCTCTGAATATGTCACTAAGAGGATTTGGTATTAGGATCCACTAATTATGGAGTACATAATGCATTTTCTGTGTCTTGGATATATCACTCAATATAATTTTATTATTATTATTATTAATATTTTTTCTGCTCATACATACTTAAAAGGTACACTGGTCTCCTCCCTCCCTCCATCTCCCCCAGACCCACCTGCTCTCCCTCCCCATCCCCCAGTGCCCCCCCAATCCCCGGAGCCTCCTTTAATGTGCATGTCAAACTCTCCTCTGGGTCCTCCTCTCTGATGAGGTGCAAGGACCAAGGGGCATTTTCCAGAACCCTTTCCTGTGTTCTCCTTAAGCTTAGGAACACTACTGTGACTGTCAGTCCCTAGCCTCTAAGGATCCTAGTGCTTTTAGTTCATGCTAGACTTTGTGGAGTGAAGAATGTGTTGGACATAGTGCAGGTCATGAAAAGTCCTATTATGATTGCTTCGGCCCTAACTTGTGTGGTGTATCTTGCATATCATTACTCCTTCCATCCTTGTGCTCTTACAATTGTACCACCCCCTCTTCCGCAAATGTCCCTGAGCTTCAGGATGGAGAGAGATTAGGCTGGCCGAGTTCCAGGTGGTTGATACAGAGTCTCTTATGTTCTGAATTATGGTTTCTTGATTTTGTTTCGTTTTTGCTGCTCTTGCAATGCCCTTGGCTCCATCCTGATGGGTATTGGATGTCACGCCCTGGCCAGAGATTAAAAACCCATTAAATTAGAGTCTTATTATAAGAGTATATTCAAAGGTATATGGAATAAAAGTAGGAGACTGCAGTGAAAGAGGGGCCAATCACCCATTTGCAAAATGCTTACTTTCTATCTGGCAGCCCATATGCCCTCCCCTTCTGGTGAGATCATACTCCATCAGTTACAAATGATCAGGAAGGAAAGTCTGTGAACTTAATCAGTTGTCTTATTACTTACTTGCAGTCCTTGATGGTGGCCTATTTTCTCTGCTGTAACATGGTTCCCTCTCTCCTTGTTTCTGGTTGGGCCATCCTTCCACATCCCTTCTGTTTATAATCTTTGCAATTACTGTAGGTATTACAGAGATTTGTCTTTGAGTGTCTCTAAGTGGGTTTGGAACTAGGATCCACCCATTAGGAAGTACATACGGTGATTAATTTTCTGTGTCTGGGATACTACACACAATATAATTGTTTCTAATTCCATCTATTTCCCGGCAAATTGCATTAATTCATCCTTTGTGAAGACTAAGTAGTATTCCGTTGTATAAATGTACCACATTTTCCTTATCCACTCATCAACTGTTGGACATTCAGCTGATTCCATGAGTTTGCTATTGTAAACAGTGCTGCTATGAACATGGTTGTGCTTGTGCTATCGAGGTGAATTTTTGCTGCATGGGGAGTTATTCCCAAGAGTGGTGTAGCAGGGTCATATAGCATTTCAATCTTTAACTTCTTTAAGAATTGCCAGATGGCTTGCCAGACTGGTTGTATGAACCTGCATCCCCACCAGCAATGTAGAAGAGTTCCCCTCTATAGGCATCCTCTCCAGCACTTGGTGTTGTTAGTATTGTGGATTTTTGCCATGCTGACCAGGGTGAGATGATATCTCAAGGAAGTTTTGATTTTCATTTTCCTGATGGCTAAGGATGTGGAGCATTTTTAAAGATATTTGTTGGACATTTTAATTTCATCCTTGGTAAAGTTTCTTTTAAGTTCCAAGGCCCATTTTTTAATTGGGCCTTTGGTTTCCTTGGTGTTTAGTTTTCTAAGTTCTTTGTGCACTCTGGATAATAGAGCTCTATCAGATATGTGGTTAGTGATGATTTTCTCCCATTCTGTGGGTTGCCTTTGAGCTTGTGTTACAATCTCTTTATCGGAACAGAAGCTCTTTAATTTTACAAGGTCCCAACTGTTGAGAGTTGGTAGCAGTGACTGTGCCATTGGATGTCTGTTTAGGAAATGTTGGCCTAGCCCAATCAGCTTGAGGGAGTTTCCTACCCTTTCAAATACGGTTTTTATAGACTCTGGTCATATATCCAGGTTCTTGATCCATTTCGAATTAATTCTTGTACATGGTGACAAGTACGGGTCCAGTTTTAATCTTCTGCATGTGGAGATCCAGTTTTGCCAGCACCATTTGTTGAAGATGCTCTTCTTTTTCCATTGGATGTGTTGGGACACTTTGTCAAAGATCAAGTGGCTGTAGTTGTGTGTGCTTATATCTGGGTATTCAACCGTTGTCCATTGATCTGTGTGTCTATTTTGGAGCCAATGCCAGGCTGTTTTTACAAGTATGGATTGTATTGTAGACTAAGGTTTGTATGGTGATACCTCCTGCCGTTTTTTTGTTACTCAGGATTGTCTTTGTTATCCTGGGTCTTCTGTGCCTCCATATGAATTTTGAGATTGTTTGGTCAACTTCTTTTAAGAATTGCTTTGGGATTTTAATTGGTATAGAATTCAATCTGTATATTTCCTTTAGTAGTGTGGTCATTTTTTGATGTTGACTCTGCCAATCCAGGAACATGGGAGGTCTTTCCACCTTCTGGTGTCTTCTGCAATTTCTTTCTTCTTACTCCCTTAGTTAAGTTTATACCAAGGTATTTGATTTTTTGAGGGGCTATAGTAAATGGGATTGTTTCTCTCAAGGCTTTTTCACTTCTTTCATACTGGGCGTATAGGAAGGCCACTGATTTTTTTAAATTTGTTTTGTATCCTCCCACAGTGCTGAACTTTTATGTAGTTCCAGGAGCTTCCTGGTGGAGATTTTGGGACCACTCAGGCATAAGATCATGTCATCTGCAAATAGACATAACTTGACTTCTTCCTTTCTGAATTGAATCCCCTTTATGTCCCTTTCTTGTCTTATGGCTTCAGCTAAGACTTCACATACAATATTGAATAGAAATGGTGAGAGTGGACAGCCTTGACTAGTTCCTGATCAAAGTGGGAATGCTTCATGTTTTTCTCCTTTGAGTATAATCCTTGTTGTTGGCTTGTTGTATACAGCTTTTATTATATTGATAAGGATTCCTTCCTTTCCACCTGTCTCTAGGGTTTTGATCATAAAAGGTTGTTGGATCTTGTCAAAAGCTTATTCTGCATCTATTGAGAGTATCATGTGGTCTTGAACTTGGGACTGGTTTATATGGTGAATTACATTTATTGATTCATGTATGTGGGACCAACCTTATGTTCCTGGGATAAACCCTACTTGATCCCTGAGGATGATCTTTTTGATATGTTTTTGAATCTGATTTGTTAAGACTTTGTTGAGAATCTTTACATCTGTGTTCATCAGAGACATTGGCCTATAGTTTTCTTTTTTAAGTGAATCTTTATTAGGTTTTGGGACTAAGACTATATTAGCTTCATAGAAGGAATTTGGTAGTGTTCCTTCCTTTGCTATTTGATGGAACAGTTTAAGGAGTATTGGTGTTATTAGCTCCTTAAATTTCTGGTAGAACTCTGTGCTGAATCCCTCTGGTCCAGGACATTTTTTGGTGGGAAGTTTTGAGATTACTTCCTCTATTTCCTTATATGTTATGAGACTATTTAAATAATTCACAACTTCCCGATTCAATTTCAGTAAGTTGTGTTTACTTAAGAATTCATCCATCTCTTTTGTGTTGTCAAATTTCACAGAGTATAAGGTTTTGAAATATGATGTTATAATTATTTGGAATTCTTGGGAATCATTTTTGATAACTCCATTTTCTTTTCTAATTTTGTTAATTTGGGCTTTCTCTCCGTTGCTTTTGGTTAATTTAGCTAGGGGTGTATCAATCTTATTGATTTTTTCAAATAACCAGCTTTTGACTGGTTGATTTTCTGTATCATTTTCCTAATCTTGATTTCGAATATTTCTCCCATGATTTTGCTAATCTCCTTCTTTTTTTTTTTTTTTTTTTTTGCTTTTGGGATCAGGTTGCTCTAGTGTCTCTAAAGCTTTATGCTGCATTGTTAAGTTATTTATTTGTAATGTTTCTATTTTTTTGATGTAGGCATTAAAAGATATGAACCTCTTAGGACAGCTTTCATTGTGTCCCAGAGATTTTGGTAAGTTGTATTTTCATTATCATTCACTTTCAGGAAATCTTGAATTTCCTTTGTAATTTCTTCCTGAATCCAATTCTCATTCAACATCATAGTGTTGTTTCCAGGAGTTAGTGTATTTTCTGTTGCTTGTTGTGTTGTGGATGTCAAACTTCAGGCTGTGGTGGTCTGATAAGATATAGTCTAGAATTTCAACTTTCTTGTATATGTGAGGATTTGTTTTGTGGCCCAATATTTGATCTATTTTGGAGAAATTTCCGGGTGCTGCTGAGAAAAATGTGCATTCTTTGGTGTGTGGATGAAAAGTTCGATAGAGGCCTGTGAGGTCCATTTCAGTAAGGGTTTGATTAAGCTCCAAAGTGTCTCTGTTAAGTTTTTGACTTGTTGATCTATCCCATGTTGAGAGAGTGGTGTTCATTTTGTAAATGAGTGACTGAACTCTCCCTCACTATGGTTTCCTACTTTTATTACATCTACCTTTGAATGTGCTCTTATTACAAGACTCCAGTTTAACAGCTTTTTGTCTCTGGCCAGGGGGTGACATAAAATGCCCATCAGGATGGAGTGAAGGGCATTGCAGGAGCAGCAACACTGCAAAAGAAAATCAACAATCCACAATCCAGAACTCCATGTTGACTGGGGTGAGATGATATCTCAGGGAAGTTTTGATTTGCATTCCCTGATGGGGGTGGATGTGGAGCATTTCTTAACATATTTGTATGACTTTTGAATTTTGTCCCTGGAACAGTTTCTTTTGAGTTCCCAGGCCCAATTTTTAATTGGGCCTTTTATCTCTTTGTGTCCAGCTTTATAAGTTCATCGTGCATTCTGGATAATACAGTTCTATCTGTATGGTTAGTGAAGATTGTCTCCCATTCTGTGGGTTGCCTTTTTGCTCACTTTACAATCTCTTTATCTGAACAGAGGCTTTTTCATTTCATAAGATCCCATCTGTTGAGTGTTGGTTGTAGTGACTGTGCTATTAGATTTTTGTTTAGGAGCTGTTGGCCTAGCCTAATCAGCTCCAGGGAGTTTCTTACACTTTCAACTAAGGTTTTTATAGTCTGTGATCTAATATTGAGGTCCTTGATCCATTTGGAATTTTTTTTTGTTCATGGTGACAATTATGGGTCCTAATATGCTGCATGTGGACGTTCAGGTTTGCACTCACCATTTGGTGATGCTGTTCTTTTCCCATTGAATATTTTGGGCCCCTTTGTCAAAGATCAAGTGGCTGTAATTGTGTGGGCTTATATCTGGGTCTTCAACCCTTATCAATTGATCTATGTATCTTTTTTGCAGCCTGTTCCAGGCTGTTTTTATAACTATGGATTTAACTTCCAGTAGTGTTTTTGTTACTCAGGATTGTTTTTGCTATCCTCAGTTTTCTGTGCTTCTGTATGATTTTTGATGTTGTTTGGTCAAGTTATTTACAAAATTGCTTGGGGATTTTATTTGTATAGTATTGAATCTGTATATTGTTTTTGGTAGGATGGTCTTTTTTATGGTGATGATTCTACTGATCTAGGAGCATGGGAGGTCTTCTACCTTCTACTATCTTCCATAATTTCTTTCTGTAGGGTTTTAAAATTTTCATTGTAAATGTCTCTCATTTTCTTCGTTAGGTTAATACCAAGGTATTTTATTTTTTTAGGGGCTATAATAAATGAGATTGTGTCTCTCAGGGATTTTTCACATTTTTCATCCTAGGCGTATAGGAAGGCCACTGATTTTTGTACATTTATTTTGTAACCTGCCACACCACTGAACCTCTGTATTAGTTCCAGGAGTTTCCTGCTGGAGTTTTTAGGATCACTCAGGTATATGATCATCTCATATGCAAATAGACATGACTTGACTTCTTCCTTGCTGATTTGAATTCCTTTTAATTTTTTTATTTATTATTTATTCAATTGTGTGTGTGTGTGTGTGCAGAACCACGGACAAATTCGGGAACCACCATGGAGGCCTCCACCTCCTCCTGTTTACTCTGCCCCGGGATTCACAGGCTCCGCGCTACTAGGACCAGAAACGCAGGCCGCCCTTGCTTCCACCTGGCGTCTATACGTGGGGTTCAGGATCCGAACTCAAGACCTTCTGCCTGCAAGGCAGAGGGTTAACCCCTGAGCCACCTCTCCAGCCCCATGATTTGAATCCCTTTTATCTCCCTTTCTTATCTTATGGATACAGCTAAGACATCAAGTACGATATTGAATAGCAGTGATAAACATGGATGACAATGTCCAGTTCCTGATTGAAGCAGTAATGTTTCAAATTTTTCCCCACTGAATATAATCCTTGCTGGTGACTTGTTGTATACAAGTTTTATTATGTTGATAACGGTGCCTTCCATTCCAATTTGATAACATAAAATAAATGGAAGAATCCTAAGTAAATTTATCTTGAATGTCATCGGAGAGGAGGGCCCAGAGGAGAGTCAGGCATGCACAAGAAAGTACTCTCTGGGAATTGGGGCGGGAGGCACTGGAGGATGGGGAGAGAGGGGTGAGGGGAGGGGGAGCAGGGGGTTCGGAGGGAGGAAGAGGGAGGGAGGGAACTGGTGTACCTATTAAGTTTGTATGAGCTGAAATAATAATAAAACATGTATTAAAATTTTACCTAAACTGAATCAGGGAGTTTAAGTCATCTAATTATTCCTACAACTATGAGGAAATCGATGAATTAATCTCAAATATTCCCATCAAAACATGTCCTGGACCAAATGGATTCAGCACAGAATTCTACCAGACATTTAAGGAACAACTAACACCAATACCCCTTAAACTGTTCCATCAAGGTGTGAAGGAAGGAACACTGCCAAAGTCTTTCAGTGAGCCTAATATCATCCAAATCCCCAAAACTAACAAACATATACTAAAAAAGAAAAGTATAGGCTAATATCTGGATGAACACAGATACGAATATTCTCAACAAAAGAATAAAAGGCATAAAAGGATGTTAGATCTTGTCAAAAGCCTTTTCTGTATCTTTGGAGAGTATCATGTGTTCTTGGCCTTTGGATAGGTTTATATGGTGAATTACATTTATTGATTTGCATATGTTGCAGCAACCTTTTGTGCCTGGGATAAAGCTTACTAGATCACAGTGAATGACCTTTTCAATATGTTTTTGAATCTGATTTGGCAAAATTTTGTTGAGAATATTTACATCTGTGTTCATCCAGACATTAGCTTATACTTTCCTTTTTTAAGTATATGTTTGTTAGTTTTGGGGATTTGGATGATATTAGGCTCACTGAAAGACTTTGGCAGTGTTCCTTCCTTCACACCTTGATGGAACAGTTTAAGGGGTATTGGTGTTAGTTGTTCCTTAAATGTCTGGTAGAATTCTGTGCTGAATCCATTTGGTCCAGGACATGTTTTGATGGGAATATTTGAGATGAATTCATCAATTTCCTCATATGTTATAGGAATAATTAGATGACTCAAACTCCCTGATTCAGTTTAGGTAAATTTATTTAGGATTCATCCATTTATTTTATGTTATCAAATATCACCAAGTATAAGTTTTTTTTTAATTTTTTATTATTATTATTTATTCAACTGTGCGCATGTGCATGTGTATGTGTGTGTGTGTGTGTCTGTGTGTGTGTGTGTGTGTGTGTGTGTGTGTGTGTAGAACCACGGACGAATTCGTGAACCACCATGGACGCCTCTGTAGGGCGCCGCCCTGCATGCCGCCATTCTAAGATGGCGCCAGTTCCCCTTCTCCTCTCAGCAAAACAAGCCAATGCGCAAGCGCCAGGCCCATTTCCCGCTCTAGCCCTGATCGCAAGACCATCACGCCACCTCGGGTGACACGCCCACTACCAATCAGGTGCTGCCATGTCCAAGACAGGACAGAATCCCTATATAAGGGTGGCGGTTTAGGCAGTTGGGGTCTCCGTGCTGAAAGCTAGTGCTCTCCCTCTCAAGATGCATTAAAGCTTGCTACAGAAGGATCCTGATCGTGTTGCGTCGTTCTTGCTGGCGAGACGAGCAGCGCAAAACAACTGGTGCCGAAACCCGGGAACCACATCGTCCGCACCGTCGGAGACCCCCTGGTGACAGGGAGGGTTCAGAACTGTAGCGCAGACTACGCCTCAGAAAGGTATGTTCACTCTTTCACCTTCCTAATCCAAAATGATCGGGCTTCCCGAAACTCTTGCAATTGTAATCATTATATCCTTTATTTTCTTCATTTTCATTTGGAAAATGATAAAAAACTGTCTTGAAGACGAAAACTGCGAAAAAGCCCGATCGGCAGGACAGCTCACTTTAGAAACAGTGCAAGAGGGCATGTCAGAATCTGAGCGTAGTGAGAGGATGGGTACGCGCAAAAAAGAACCCCAAACCGTCATAAGTGAAAAAGGACCTCCCAGACAACCTAATAAGGATAGGGAGAGAAGAAAAGTGAGTAAAAACAAACTTACCAAAGAGTCTGACAAAGATAAAGAAAGAGAACTAGATAATGCATCTAATCCCCCAAACAAAAAACCAGGTTCATGGTGGGAGCCCATATATGACCCCACTTCAAGACCTAGGTTATATCCAACCCAAGAGCTTGCCGCTCTCAGTTTTACTTCCTCTGATGATGAAGATTCGAGGATAAACACAGAGGATGAGGCCGAGCTTGAAGAAGCGGCTGCCGCATATGACCCAGAAGAATGGCGCCCTCTTCATAGACAGCCTATGAAGGAAAGACCTCTAATGGTTGTCCCTTCTGCTCCGCCTCCTTTTGCACCCTCTGCTTCACGATTACCCAAACAGACTCGCCATAAACTCAGCCTTGCCTTTCCAATTTACGAGGGAGAGACGGGGAGAGTTCATGCTCCTGTTGATTTTAATCAGATTAAAGAACTGGCTGAGTCCGTTAGAAAATATGGGCCTAATGCAAATTTCACTATAATACAGCTAGATCGCCTAGCCTTACATGCACTAACGCCCACTGATTGGTAAACCATCGCTAAGGCTGCATTACCTACTATGGGTCAATACATGGAATGGAAGGCCTTATGGCATGAAGCAGCACAAAACCAGGCTAGGATTAATGCCTCTTCGCTGACCCCTGAACAAAGAGAATGGACCTTTGAGCTATTAACCGGTCAAGGCCCGTTTACTACTGATCAGGCTAATTTTCACTGGGGTGCTTATGCTCAAGTTTCCAGTACAGCTATTAGGGCCTGGAAGGCTCTTAACAAAAAGGGAGAAACAGGAAATCAGCTTACAAAAATTATACAGAGGCCCCAAGAACCTTTTTCTGAATATGTGGCTAGGATAATGGATGTGGCTCACATCCCCTCTTTTGGGAAATCTCAATATATACATGTTTCTGTAGACACCTACTCGGGCATCATCCATGCCACCTCTCTCTCAGGTGAAAAGACCTCTCAGGTTATTCAACATTGCCTTGAAGCATGGAGTGCATGGGGCAAACCTAAGGTTCTAAAAACAGACAATGGACCAGCTTATACTTCCCAAAAATTCAAACAATTTTGCTCACAGCTACAAGTGACACACATTACTGGCCTGCCCTACAACCCCCAGGGTCAAGGCATAATTGAAAGAACCCACCGGACACTCAAATCTTATCTAATTAAACAAAAAGGGGGACCCATAGCGTCCCTATCTCCTGGTCCAAAGGCAGCATTATCTTTGGCACTTTTCACTCTGAACTTTCTCAACTTAGATGAATCAGGAAGAAGTGCCGCTGACAGACATTGCTCAGAACCTCAGAGACCACAGGAGTTAGTAAAATGGAAAGATATTTTGACTAATCAATGGAAAGGCCCGGATCCAGTTTTAATTAGGTCCAGGGGAGCTGTATGTGTCTTTCCACAGAGCGAAGAACATCCATTTTGGATCCCACAACGGCTAACAAGAAACATCCATATCCAAGAAAATGAAGCCACAGATATTAAGACTGATAATGCTGATCCTGATGAGAAATCTCCAGTCTCGCTCCGAGCACAGATGGGGGATATTGTCCACGTTCCCCCTGCCCATGCTGGTGATGTATAATGCTAACGTTTTCCCTCGCCTGTTTACTACTAATCGAACGCTTGGATTGCCTTTTCTACCTACAGACTCTACTATAGAAACCTTAAAAGAAAACAGGACTTTGTCATTGCCTGGTAGTCTCTGCTTTGTCATCAAAACCTCTCAGGTTTCCTCTTCCTGCATAATGCTTTATAATCAATCTTTTGCACAGCTTGGTGCGACTGTTAAAGATAAACCCAAGGTTGGTAATAAAGCTGTTTTTAGGGCAAATTCCACAATTCTGTTCGGCTGGTGGCCAACAGCCAACTTTTCAAACTCGCTCCTCTTGTCCCCCCAGCCTAGGTTTGCTCCTTTCTGCAAAGGAGCTAGAGATGACCAGTCCATATTACCCTGGACTGGTTGTCAAGCACGAGTGGCAGGCATGATTCATGATACGTTTACTTTTTCGCCTCGTATAGGCTCCTCTGTTGGTAACTTTACATCAAATGACCCATGGAGCGTTGATGCTGATCCTTTTAATATATGGCTTCTTTGTGGAATTAATGGTAGCTGTACTGATCTAACCCCCCTGTCAATGCTTTTGGGGGGCGCTGTAGGGTCTGCTGAGTTAAGCTATAATCAATCTGACTCTGATAATATTCTATCTGACCGTTTCAAACTTAAACAAAGGTTCCCTCCAACCGCTGTCTGCGTGTGGCCTCCTTTTATTTGGATAGTTAGTAACAATGCCACCTCCTCCACTATAGATTGTAGTAATAAGCAATGCTCTTATACCCTTTGCTGGAACGCAAGTACCCACTCTTTGGCGGTTGTGGCACGAATGCCTCGCTTTGTCCCTGTTCCCATTGAAGCCCCTAGTTCACTGTCACTGTTTCGATCAAAAAAGAGACTTTGGGATCACCGCTGCTATTGTCAGCATTGTAGCCACCGCGGCCATTGCCGCTTCACTTACGGCCTCGGCTTTGGCGTTGTCAGGGACTGTCAAGGCAGCAACAACTATCAATGAGCTGTCGTCCTCAGTCTCCTTAGCTATGGACAAACAGCAGTCGGCAAACACCCAACTACAAGGAGGACTGTTGCTGGTTAATCAACGTATTGATTTGGTTCAAGAACAAGTAGATATACTGTGGCAATTAGCACAGTTGGGATGTGAAAGAAAAATGTCTGGGTTATGCATCACCTCTGTACAATACAAAGAATTCACAGCTGCTGCTAATTTGTCCAAGTCCCTTTCTCAGTTTATGTTACAGAACTGGACCCATGAATTTGAACAGACGCTACGAGAACTCAGAGTCGCCATTATGCACGTCAACTCAACCCGCCTTGACCCATCTCTGACGTTGGGATTCGCCTCCTGGATTTCCTCAGCTTTTTCCTACTTCAAGGAATGGGTGGGGGTGGGACTATTTGGAATTCTGTTCTGTCTCGGTCTGGCAATATTGTCTTGGCTCTTCTGTAAATTTTCTAACAGGGCCAAATGAGAAAAAATCATGGTCACTCAGGCACTTATGGCCTTAGAGCATGGGGCCTCTGCTGAGATCTGGCTTGCAGCATTAAAGCAAGAATAAAGGTTGATCGCCGGCCAAACAGCTCATGCACCCTCAGCACCTTTGTTGCATTGCACGAGGACGAGTGTCTGGCATAGGCAGCCCACACAGGTTGACAAGCAAAGCATCGCACAGAGTTTACTCTGGAAAACACGCCATCTTGCAAAAGGGTTACCTGCCCCAGAATCCCTTCCTCACAAAATTGGCAGGACGAATTTTTCATGAGGATTTGGCCTCTGTTTTCGCCTGAGTTGGGTGGTCACCTCATCGCTATCATATTTGATAAGAAAGGGGGAGATGTAGGGCGCCGCCCTGCATGCCGCCATTCTAAGATGGCGCCAGTTCCCCTTCTCCTCTCAGCAAAACAAGCCAATGCGCAAGCGCCAGGCCCATTTCCTGCTCTAGCCCTGATCGCAAGACCATCAGGCCACCTCGGGTGACACGCCCACTACCAATCAGGTGCTGCCACGTCCAAGACGGGACAGAATCCCTATATAAGGGTGGCGGTTTAGGCAGTTGGGGTCTCCGTGCTGAAAGCTAGTGCTCTCCCTCTCAAGATGCATTAAAGCTTGCTACAGAAGGATCCTGATCGTGTTGCGTCGTTCTTGCTGGCGAGACGAGCAGCGCAAAACACGCATCCACCTCCTTCTGCCCCAGGATTCACAGGCTCCGCCCTACCAGGACCAGAAGCGCAGGCCGCCCCCGCTTCCGCCTGGCGTCTATACATGGGATCTGGGATCTGAACTCAGGACCTTCTGCCTGCAAGACGGAGGCTTAACCCCTGAGCCACCTCTCCAGCCCCAAGTTTTTGAAATATAACTTTATAATTCTCTGAATTTCTTGAGTATCAGTAGTGATAACTACAATTTCATTTCTAATTTGCTAATTTAGGTTTTCTCTCTCTTGAATTTGGTTAATTTAGCTAGAGGTGTATCAATCTTATTGATTTTTTCAAAGAACCACCTTTTTGACTGGTTAATTCTTTGTATGGTTTTCCTTATATCAATTTCAGATAATTCTCCCCTGATTTTGCTAATTTCTTCTCTTCTATTACTATTGGGATTGGATTGCTCTTGTGTCTCTAAAGCTTTAAGCTGCCTTGTTAAGTTGTTAATTTGTGATGTTTCTATTTTTGATGTAGGCCTTAAGAGCTACAAGCTTACCTCTTGGACAGCTTTCATTGTGTCCCAAAGATTTTGATTTCAGGTATTTTCATTTTCATTCACTTCTAGGAAATCTTGAATTTGCTTTATGATTTATTTCTGAACCCAATTCTCACTCACCATTATAGTGATTAATTTCTAAGAGTTAGTGTGTATTTTCTGCTGTTTGTTGTATTGTAATGTCAAGATTTAGATCATGGTAGTCTGATAGGGTACAGGCTAGAATTTTAACTTTCCTATATGTGTAGATTTGTTTTCTGACCAAATATTTGGACTATTTTGGAGAAAGTTCTGTGGGCTGCAGAGAAACATGTGTATTCTTTGGTGCATGGATGGAGAGTTCAATACAGATCTGTAAGGTCCATTTCAGCAAGGGTTTGATCAAATTCCAATGTGTCTCTGTAAAGTTTTTGACCTGTTGATCTATCCCACATTGAGAGGGCAGTATTGAAATCCTAAAGAATTTTCATTTTAGAATTGTTTTCTTGCTTTAGACATTTTAGTGTTTGCTTAATGAATGTGTAGGATCCTATAATAGGTGCATATATGTTCAGTATTGTGAAGTATTCCTGGTGATATGTCCCTGTGACTAACATGTAGTAGCCTGAGTCTCTTATGAATTTTTTTGGTTTGAAGTCTACTTTGGCAGGTAGAATAATTGCTACCCCTGTGTCTTTCTGTTTCCATTAGCCTGCAGAATTTTTAACCAGCCTTTTTACTTTTAGAATGTGCCTGTCTTTTATGGTGAAATTTGTTTCCTGAATGCAGCAGATTGATGGGTTTTGACTTCTAATCCAAGTTTGTAATCTGTGTCCTTTCAATGGTGAGTTAATACCATTGACATTTAGTGTTATAATGGAGAAGTTACTTTCAGTTCCTAACACTTTTTGTGTTTAGTAGCTTTCATAAGTATATTATTTGCCTTTTAGGATTTGGTGGTATTATACTTCACTTCTGTGCTCCTGGATAGGATTCTTTTTTTCCTCCAGCTTGAGCATCTTTTCTAGCATTATTTGAAGGCTTGGCTTTCTAGACATTTAAGCCTTCAAGTTGGCTTTGTGTTGGAAAATTTTTCTTTCTCACTCAATCATGACTGATAATTTTGCCAGGTATATCAGCCTGGGTTCACCTTTTTGCTCATTCCATACTCGAAGTATGTCTCTCCAACTTCTTCTTGCTTTTACTGTTTCCACTGAAAAACCATTTGTTATGTTATTAGGTTAACCTTTAAAAGTGACTTTTTCTCCCCTTGAAGCTCTCAGCACCTTTTCTTTCTCTGGTATTTAGAGTGTTCTTACTACTATTTGCCTTGCCATGCTTCTATTTTGGTCATATCTGTTTGGGGTGTGGAATGCCTCTTGTATTTGCATGGGACTCTTTTTCTTTAGATGAGGAAATTTCTCCTTTATGATAATTTGAAAAATTTCCTCACATATGGTATTTTGGGATTCTTCTGATAATAAATGAGAATGTTAGCCTTCCTCAAGGTGTCCCATAACTCTTGAATATTTCTCTCAAATATTTTTTTGGCTTTAACAACCACTTTCATTGAGCTCGTTAGTTCTTCCACTTTGTCTTCAAGATATGAAATTGTTTTCTGCTTCTTTAGTTCTGCTGATAAGACTGTTGAGTATTTGTCTTTTAGATCAATTTTAAACTCTGCTTGAGGCTGTTTTAACTGCTCTATGCCTACTTGGGTTTCTTCAACTGTTTTTTTTATCTACTCCTAGTGCCTGTTTGGCTCCTGTTCAAAGTGGTTGATGTGGTTATTTAACTCCTCCTGGATTTCCTCTTTCATAGTATTGATCAGGGTAAAGGTCAGACTTTCAAAATCATTATCTCGGGTATGACTTTCTTAACTATTTTCTTTTTTTTATTTACACTCATACAGACTTAATAGGTACACCCGTCCCCTCCCTCCCTCCGAACTCCCACCGTCCTGTGCCCCCTTCCCCTCCCCCTTCCTTCCCCTCCCCCTTCCTTCCCCTCCCCCTTCCTCCCCATCCCCTAGTGCCTCCCCCTCCCATCCTCAGATCATCCTTAAGTGTGCATGCCCAACTCTCCTCTGGGTCCTACTCTCCAATGAGGTGCAAGGACACAGTGGCATTTCCTAGAACCCTTTCCTGTGTCCCACTTAAGTATAGGAACACTACTGTGACTGACAATTCCTTGCCTCCAAGGATCCTAGTGCCTTTAGTCCATGCTAGACATTGTGGGGTCAATAGTATGTTGGACATTGCACAAGGCATGGAAAGTACCAATTATGATTGCTTCGGCCCTAACTTGTGTGGAGTATCTTGCAGATCATTGCTCATTTTCTGTGAGTTTGTTCTGGTTGTAATGTATCATTATGGGGTTAATTCTTTTTTTATTATTCAATTGTGTGTGTTTGTGTATGTATGTGTGTAGAACCACAGGCGAATTCGGGAACCATCATGGACCGCCCCCACCTCCTCCTTGTTTACTCTGCCCCAGGATTCACAGGCTCTGCCCTACCAGGACCAGAAATGCATGCCACCCCTGTTTCCACCTGGTGTCTATACGTGGGGTCTAGGACCCAAACTCAGGATGTTCTGCCTGCAAGGGAGAGGCTTAACCCCTGAGCCTTCTCCAGCCCCATGTGAGGTTTCAGTAGGAGATTTGTTGTCTCGGTTTTTGTTTCTCATGGATTTGCTCTGTGACCTGGGCAATATTGTTTTATCTCTTAACACCTTCTCCTTGTTTTTGTGTGTTTTTGACTGAACCAAAATAGTTGGTATCACTATGTTAGAGCAGTTATTAGTACTGTTTGTCTTGGAATTGGATATGCTTGTCTGGTATTGGTGTTATTTCTAAGATGAGGCTATGAGACTTAGTAAATCAATTAAGTCAGGTTTAGTAGACAGGGAGTGAAATGAGTATTGTAGTGCACTTTTTCAATTTACATCCTTGGTGATATGTGAGGGTGAGCCCCTGAAATTTTATGAGTTTTGGTGTGGCTATATGGAAAGGTTAAAGTATAGTGACTAATACTTGAGCGGAACAATATGGTAAAAAGGGATTAATTATCTTTGAGCTGGATGTGAAGATTCTCTTACATGTGCTGGGATGATTTTAGAGGGCTTCAGATACATGGCATTTGTCCCCTAGAGCTTTGCATGGGTTCTCTCTGGACTCAAATTCTGAGGAGCAGGGAATCCACCCTGGTCTAGGTCTGGGGAAGAAAGGCAGACTGTCTAATATATCACGCAGATCACCTGAGAGCTGTGGTGTGGCCTAGGGCCCTTCCTCAGTGTCAGGGCCGACTGGCTGTTGCTCTGGCTACTAATGGGATGAGCAGGTGACCTGGGGCTTGGGCAATGATCTAGGTACCTTACCTTAGGGGCAGGGAGTCATCTCTGGTCTGGGTCCTAGACAAAGGCCATATTTTTAATATGATAAAACAACTTCACATACATTCATTGGAAAGATCCTCAAGACATATTGTCATAATTTTCAAATTTTCAGTGTTCTACTGCATTAGCTTTATGCATGAGTATAAAAGGACTATGTAGAAATGAATATGATGAATTTTATTTAAATTATGGTACAGATACACTTATGAATTTCTCAGAATAAGGAAGCAAGGGATCCTAAAAGTGTTAATGAAGCTATGTGCCAAGATGGAAAGGCTCAGGAAAGGAAGGATATTGTCATTCCTCAGACTCAGCTAGTGTCCATACATTTACAATCAGCCATTCACCACAGTACAGAAAACTCATGGTTGGGAGGATCCGTCTCCACTGTTTTCAAGGTGGGTTTTGTCTCTCTTCAGGGATCTTAACAAGTTATCTTTCTCTAGATGTTTTCTTTTTCTATTTTCAAATTTCTATTTGAACTATTGGTGACATATTATCTTAAAAATCCTCAAATAACATATACATACATGTGTATATGTATGAAGGTTAAGGCTAATCTAGATAAGTGTTAAATTCATATTCTTTTTTATTGATACAAATTCATTGCCTAATCATATAAGCTGAATAGATATCCATGCTACTCTCCCTCCCTCTTCCCTCCCCATTGCTCCCATTGCATAGCCCTGAGCCCCTTTTTTGATTGCCTACTAGCATGGGAACTCTATAATGATTGTTTAACCTCTTGCCTCTACTGATGTTACTGCTGGAAGACTTCTTCCCTGTGATGTATGCTGCACTTTGGTGTGATAACATGTCACCCATTGTGCAGGTCAAGCAAAGTCCAATGACATATATCCTACCTGTTGTAGCCATGACTTGGGTGGAGTATCTTACAAAGCCTTGGTCCTCCCCATTGTTAGGCTCTTTCAATCTTGCCACTCCTTCTTCCTCAAGGTTCCCTGAGCTTTAGGATGGAAAGAGATTAGGCCGGTCTGGTTCCAGGTGACCATGTAGGGCCTTTGGTTGTCTAAATTATGGCTTGTTATTGTTTTCAGGTTTGCTCTTCCTTTAATGCCCTTGGTTGCATCCTGATTGGTATTCAAGGTCCCCTCCTAACCAAAGATAAAAGACTGTTTAAACAAAGGTCTCAATATAAGAAGAGACTCACATGTATATGGAAGAATGGGAGTAGGAAACAGCAGTGAGAGGGGTCAGTCTTTCATTTGCCATTTGGTTACCATCTAACTACAGGTCCCTATACCCTTCCTGATTGGGGAGATCCAACCTGTTCAATCCCAAATGACCAGGAAAGGAAGTGGTAATGAGCTGAACCACATTTCTTACTTAAATGAAATGCATGTGGCCTAATTTCTCTGTTGAAGCATCATCCCCTATCTCCTTTCTTTTGAGCTCCTCATTCCCCTTCCCTCCTGTTTATATTCATTTTTGATTACAGTGGGTAATTCAAAGATTTACCTTCAAATATGTCATTAAGTTGGTTTGTAACTAGGACCACTTATTAGAGAGTATATACATTTTCTAATTTTCTGTGTGTCTGGGATGCTTCAGTCAACATAATTTTTTCTAATTCCATCCATTTCCCAGAAAATTTCATTAATCCATCCATTTTGTTGGATGAGTAGTATTCCATTACATAAATGTATGTCAATTTCCAATCTACAGAGTGGTGATATAAGTCTGCATTTCCATGTGCTTTGTTTTTATTGTGGATTTTCACCACCCTGACCAGGGTGAGGTGATGTCTCAAGGAAATTTTGATGTGCATTTCCCTGATGGCTAGGGAACACTTCTAAACATATTTCTTAGACATTTCAATTTCATCTCTGGAAAAGTTTCTTTAGAATTCCCAGGCCCGTTTTCAAATTGGACAATTTGTCTCCTTGGTGTTTAGATTTTTAAGTTCTTTGTGCACTCTGGATAATAGAGCTCTATCAGATATGTGGTTAGTGAAGATTTTTCTCCATTTTGGTGTGACTTTTTGCTCAGTTTACAATCTTTCTAGCTGAACAGAAGTTCTTTAATGTCATAAGATTCCATTTTTGAGTGTTGTTTCTAATGATTATGCAGGGTTTCGTTTTAGGAAATGTTGACCTAGCCCAGTCCATTCAAGGAAGTTCCATAATCTTTCTTTTTTTAATGTTTATTTTTTATTTTCCCTCCCTCCACCGTTCCCTGGACCTCCTTGTACCCTCCACACTTTTCCCCTACTTTTCACCCCCTCTTTCTCCTGGTACCCTCCTCTACCCCCAATCCCTGAAGCTTCCTTTACTGTGAATGTCAAACTTCTCTCTGTGTCCTTCACACTAATGAGGAGTAAGGACTCAGTAGCATTGCTACTGATTCCATACTCTTTCAAATAGGATTTTCATAATCACTGGCCTTATATTAAGATCCTTGATCCAATTGGATTTAATTTTTGTGCATGGTGACAAGTACAGGTCCAATTTTAATCTTCTGCCTGTGGGTATCCCGTTTCACCAGTACCAATTGTTGAAAATACTGTTCATTTTCCATTGAATTTTTTGCAGGCCTTTGTCAAAGTTAAAATGGCTATAATTCTGTGTACTTCTATCTGGGTCCTCAACCCTTTTCCTTTGATGTATGTGTCTATTTTGGAGACAGTAACAAGCTGTTTTTATTACTATGAATTTGTGATATAAATTAAGGTTTGGTACAGTGATACCTTCACCAGCGCTTTAGTTACTAAAGATTGTTATTGAAATTCTGGGACTTTTGTGCTTCTGTTGATATTGTTTGGTCAATTTATTTAAAGAATTGCTTTGGGAATTTGAATCTGTATATTGCTTCTGGTAGGATGATCATTTTTATGTTGTTAATTCTGCCAATCCAGCAGAATAGGAGGTATTTCCACCTTCTGGAATCTTCTGTAATTTCATTCTTTGGGGTTTTAAGGTTTTCATTGTAAAGGTCTCTTGCATCTTTGGTGGAATTTATACCAAGGTATTTCTCTTTTAGGGGTTATAGTAAATGGGTTGTTTCTCTTAGGACTTGTTCACTATTTTCATCCTTGGTGTATAGGAAGGCAACTGATTTTTGCGTGTTTATTTGTGACCTGCCACTCTGCTAAACTTCTGTATTAGTTTCAGCAGTTTCCTGGTGGACTTTTTGGGATCTCCCATTTTATGTGAGGTCATATCATCTGCAAATAGAGATATCTTGACTTCCTTTTTTCTGCTTTGAATCCATCTTATCTCCCTTACTTCTCCTATGTCTCTAGCAAAGACTTCAATTTCAATATTGAACAAAAGTGGTAAGCACAGATAGTAATGTTTAGTTCCTGACCTAAGTAGGAATGCTTCAAATTTTCCCAATTAAGTAAAATCCTTGATGTTGGCTTGTATTCAGCTTATGTTATGTTGATGTAAGTTCCTTCAATTCCAAATGTCTCTATGGTCTTGATCATAAAAGGATGTTGAATTTTGTCAAAAGCTTTTTCTGAATCTATGGAGAGTATCATGTGGTCTTGGACTTTGGACAGGTTTCCATGATGGATTACATTTATGGATTTGCATATGTTGAAACAACCTTGTGTGTCTGGGAAAAAATCTACTCAATCACAATGAATGCTCTTTTTTTTTCTTTTTTTTTTTGCATTTTTTTTATTTCCACTCATACAGACTTAACAGGTACACCCGTCCCCTCCCTCCCTCTGACCTCCCCATCCCTCAGTGCCTTCCCCTCCCATCTCCCAAGCATCCTTAAATGTGCATGCCCAACTCTCTTCTGGGTCTTACTCTCCAATGAGGTGCAAGGACCCAGGGGCATTTCCCAGAACCCTTTCCTGTGTCCCACGTAAGCATAGGAACACTACTGTGGCTGTCAATCCCTTGCCTCCAAGGATCCTAGTGCCTTTAGTCCATGCTAGACTTTATGGGGTCAATAGTGTGTTGGACATTGCGCAGGGCATGCAAAGTCCAATTATAATTGCTTTGGCCTTAACTTGTGTGGAGTATCTTGCATATCATTGCTTCTCCCATCCTTATGCTCTTACAATCTTACCGCCCCCTCTTCCGCAAATTTCCCTGAGCTTCAGGATGGGGAGAGATTAGGCTGGCCTAGTTCCAGGTGGATGATATAGAGTCTCTGAAGTTCTGGATTATGGTTTTTTTTTTTTTTTCAGTTTTGCTGCTCTTGCAATGCCCTTCACTCCATCCTGATGGGTATCACTCTGGTTTCCTACTTTTATTACATATACCTTTGAAGATACTCTTATAACAAGACTCTTGTTTAACAGCTTTTTATCTCTGGCCAGGGGGTGACATCCCATAACAATGAATGATCTTTTTGATGTTTCTGAATGAGATTTGCTAAGATTATGTTGAGAATCTTTGCATTTATGTTCATCAAAGAGATTGGCCTGTAGTTTTCTTTTTTAAGTATGCCTTTATTAGTTTTGAGGATTAGTATGATATTAGCTTTGTAGAATGAATTTTGAAGTGTTCCTACCCTTGCTATTTTTTGAAATAGTTTAAAATAGTTATAGGAATACTTACATAATTCAAAACTTCAAGATTCCATTAAAAAAGTTGTGCTTACTCAAGAATTCATCTATTTACTTTGTGTTATCAAATTTCATGGAGTATAAGCTTTTGAAATATGATCTTAATATTCTCTGAATTTCTTGGATATGCATTGTGATAATTCCATTTTCATCACTAATTTTGTTAATTTGTTATTTGTCTCTCTTGATTTTGGTAAATTTAGCTAGAGGTATTTTTTTTTTTGATATCGACATTGAGAGCTCTAAACTTATATCCTAGGACAGCTTTCATTGTGTTTCAGATTTTGATATGTTGTATTTTCATTTTTGTTCACTTCTAGGAATTCTTGAATTTCCTTTATGACTTCTTCCTGAACCCATTTCTCATTTAGCCTCATAATATTTATTTTCAAATGTTAGTGTATTTTCTGCTGTTTGTTGTGTTGTAGGTGTCAAGCTTTAAACCACGGTCATCTCACATGGTACAGGCTATAATTTCAACTTTGTTGTGTATGTGAACATTTGTTTTGTGTTCTAGTATGTGATCTATTATGAAAATGTTCCATAGCATGCTGAGGAATTATCTATT
Organism: Typhlomys cinereus; assembly: GCA_023101885.1. Lineage (NCBI taxonomy): Eukaryota > Metazoa > Chordata > Mammalia > Rodentia > Platacanthomyidae > Typhlomys > Typhlomys cinereus. Next base: position 268,313 of record JALPQD010000714.1, read on the forward strand.
CCTTAGTACTTGGATGGTTAATTCTACAGAGATTTGTATGGCCGACTTCAGTAAGTGTTTGGTTTAATTACAATGTGTCTCTGTTGAGTTTTGGCCTACTGATCTATCCCATGTTGAGAATGCAGTATTGAAATCCCTGAGTTTTATCTTTTCAGGATTGATTTCTTGTTTTAGATGATGTAGTGTTTGGTTAATGAATGTGAAGGAGCCCATATTAGGTGCGTATATTTTCAGTACTATGAAGTCTTCCTGGCACATTGTTCATGTGACTGAATGTAATATCATTCTATATCTCTTATGATTTTCTTTGGCTTGAAATCCACTTTTTTATATATTATAATTGCTACCCCTGCTTGTTTCCTGATTTCATTACCTTACAGAATTTTGACCACCCTTTTTTTAAAAATATTTATTTCTGATCGTACAAAATTAATAGGTACAACAGTCCTCCCTCCACACCACCCTGAACCCCCTATCTCCCTCCCCCATTTTCCCCTTCCTTTCCTCCTCTCCTTCCCGATTTTCCAGTGCCTCCTCCCCTCCATCCCTGGAGTATCCTTTAATGTATATGTCAAACTTTCCTCTGAGCCCTCCTCTCCAATGAGGTATAAGGACTAAGTGGAATTTCCTAGAACTCTTTCTTGTGTTCTTCATAAGTATAGGAACACTATTGTGCCTGTTAATCTCTAGCTTCTAAGGATCCTAGTGCCTTTAGTCCAGGCTAGACTTTGAGGAGTCAGTAATGTGTTGGTCATTGAGCAGGTCATGCAAAGTCCAATTATGATTGTTTTGGACCTAACTTGTGTGGAGTTTCTTGTGTATCATTGCTCCTCCCCATCCTTGTGCTCTTACAGTCTTACCGCCCCCTCTTCCTGAGCTTCAGGATGTGGAGAGATTAGGCTGGCCTGGTTCCAGGTGGTTGATACAGAGTCTCTGATATTCTGAATTATGTTTTGTTGATTTTTTTCTCAGTTTTGCTGCTTTTGCAATGCCCTTCACTCCATCCTGACGGTATTTTATGTAACAACCTGGCCAGAGATAAAAAGCTGTTAAAATAGAGTCTTGTTATAAGTGTATATTCAAAGGCAGATGGAATAAAATTAGGAGACCAGATGAGGAGGGTTCAGTCTCCCATTTGCACAATGGTTACTTTTTATCTGCCAGACTATATGCCCTCCCCATCTGGTGAGATCATATGCCATCGGTTGCAAATCGTCAGGAAAGAAAGTCTGTGAACTTAAACAGATGTCTAATTACTTACTTTCAGTCCGTGATGGTAGCCTTTTTTCTCTGCTGTAACATGATCCCCCTCTCTCTTTGTTTCTGGTGTGGCCTTCCTTCCCCTTCCCTCCTGTTTATAAACTTTCCAATTATTGTGAGTATTACAGAGATTTATCTTTGAGTGTGTATCTAAGTCGGTAGGTACTAGGATCCATCTATTAGGGAGTACATATGACACTTAATTTTCTGTGTCTGGGATACTTCACGCAATACAAATTTTTCTAATTACATCCATTCCAGCCTTTTACTTTTAGAATATGCCTATCTTTTGTGATGAGACATTTTTTCTTAAGTCAGTAGATTCATGGGTTTTGATTTTTAATCCATGTTTTTCACCTGTATCTTTTAATTAATGAGATAATTACATTGACATTTAGTGTTATTATGGAGAAATTACTTTTGAATCCTGACATTTTTTGTGTTTAGTGGATTTCATAAGTATATTATTAAGCATGTAGGTTTTAGTGGTATTATACTTACCTTCTGTCCTCCTGCATACTTTTTCTTTTCTTCAAGCTTAAGTATCTATTTTAAAATTTTTTTTATTATTATTATTATTGTTTATTCAACTGTGTGCATATGTGTGTGTATGTGCATGCACATGTGTCTGTGTGTGTGTGTGTGTGTGTGTGTGTGTGTGTGTAGAACCACGGACGAATTCGCGAACCACCATGGACGCCTCCACCTCCTCTGCCCCAGGATTCACAGGCTCCGCCCTACCAGGACCAGAAGCGCAGGCCGCCCCCGCTTCCACCTGGTATCTATACGTGGGATCTGGGATCCAAACTCAGGACTTTCCACCTGCAAGGCAGAGGCTTAACCCCTGAGCCACCTCTCCAGCCCGGCTTGAGTATCTTTTCTAGCATTTTTGAAGGACTGGTTTGGTATTCACGTAAGCCTTCACCATGTCTTTATGGTGGAAAATTTTTCTTTCACCCAGGATCCTGACAGATAGTTTTGATTGGTATATCAGCCTGGATTGACATTTGTGCTCATTCAATACTTGAAGTAGGTCTCTCCAAGCCCTCCTGTCTTTTACTATTTCCACTGAAAAAAATCTTTAGTGATTTCAGTAGATTTACCTTTAAAAGTGACAATTTTTTTCTCTTGAAGCTTTTAGCAAGTTCAGTTTGTCCTGTATGTGTAATGTTTTTAATATTATTTGCTGTGGTGAGTTTCTCTTTGGTCATATCTGTTTGGGGTGCTATGTGTCTCTTTTATTCTGAGTGACGTTTCTTTCATTATATATGAAAAGATTTCCTTTATTACAATTTGAAAATTTTCCTCACATGTGGTATTTCGGAATTCTTTTTCTGGTATTCCATGAATGTGCATGTTATGCTTCTTCAAGATGTCCATCACTCTTGAAATAGCATTTTTAATGACTTCCTTTCTGTATGTTCATTCCCATAGAGCAATGCTGATAAAAATAGAATTCAATAAAATATATAGATATTATTTCAATGACATTTCAATAAAGAAGCAGGAACATATGTTCCATGGAAATGATATTTACAATAGAGCTTTGAGATCACTGATCCTGAGGTCTTTAACATTGATAATAAAATTGCTCCCCCTTCTTCATATGGAAAGATAGGAATATTTCTTTTTTTATACTATCATGTAAGTACAGGCAGAGGCAACCTCAAAATGATTATGGCAAATGTACTTCACCAGTCAGAGCAAGATTTCCCTATGAAATTCAATTATCACATCAAATAATTATGCATCTTAAGGCTGGGTTTTGTCTTTCTGCCCCGAATCTGGATCCTGACCCGAACTGACTCCCTGCTCCTCAGGTAAGGAACCTAGACCATGCTTCAGGCTCCAGGTCATCTGCATGCTGCACTAACCACTTTGCCTTTCTGCCCTGGATCAGGACCAGGGTTAATTCCCTGCTCTTCAGTTAAGTCCTTAGACCACACCCCAGGCTCCATGTCATCTGTGTGCCTCATTACTAGTTAGCCTGCCTCTCTGGTACTGGAAAAGATCTCTCAGAATCACCCTAGAGCCCATGTTGCTGGGGTGATTTTCCCAGGCACACACTGTGACGGCTCCAGGCTGTCGGGGTGGAGAAAGGTGAACGTGCTGCAGGCCCTTTACCCCCTCACCCAAATCCAGGGGACTCCAGACACAGCAGGGAGTCTGTCAAGGCGAGACTCATTCACTCACTCAAAAACACAGCTCCTGGCTGTGATGACGAAGATAAGTAAAGCCTGACCACCAGCACCTCAGCCTCAGCCCTCCAGGACGGGGAATTTGTCAAAGCAAGATCTCAGTTTATTGGGGGTAACAAATCAGCTTATAGAGACAAAGAATGAAAGCGCGTGAAACAGGCAGCCAATTACCTTAATGGCCAGTACAGCATACAGGCTGCATAGGTCAAACTAAACATATATGTATGTTGGCTCTTGTAAGCCAGTTAGGACTCTCTGTAATGTGATCAGGGTTATGCCTAGGACACTAGCTCCCAGCGCCATCTTTGGCCCCATGTGCTAAGCCATTCCCTGCTCACTCCCTCCCAGACTGTTATCCCTGGGCAGGCCGAACACATGTCATCTCTGCACCCCACTAGTAGCCAGCCTGCTTTTCTGGTTCTTTGGAAGGCCTGTAGGCCATGTCCAAAAACCCAGGTATTTTTTACTCCCCACCAGCCACTCAGCCTTTGTGCCCCCAAACCATACTTGGGCAGAGTACCTGCTTCTTAGAATTCAACAGAGTCTAGTAAAAACCAAAGCAAAGGAATAGAAGCCAACACCATTCATCTAAAGTCTTCTATGATCGTCCCATCATATGGGAGAGATTCTTTACATCCAGCTCTAAGATAAACAAACCATTTTTACCATCACATTCCTTTCAATTATTACTCACTGTAATTTAACATTTCCATTTAGCCACCCAAAAGCCCATACAACTTTAGGGACTATACCATTCACCCTCATATATCACCAAGGAAGTAAAGCTGTAAAGTGCCCCAACATACTAATCTTCAATCCCTGTCTATCACTCTCTACTTAATTGATGTATTAACAAACACTTCAATAGTCTCATTAAGAAATAATACCAATACCAAGACAACAATAATATAATTGCTCAAGTGTAGTTATACTGTCTAATTCAGTCCAACAAAAACAAACAAAAACAAAATGAAGTACCTCGAGATGAAACAAAAATGCCCAGGTCACAGCACAAATCCATGAGAAACAAAAACCAAGATGACAACTCTTATACCTAAAGACGGAACATCATAATGATGGAATCCAACATGAACAAACTGACAGAAAATAGCCAAAAAAGCCAGACCCAAGATAACGAATTTCAAGGCCTGATCTTTACTATGATCAAAATAATAAAAGGAGAAATCCTGGAGGAGTTCAATATCTGGAACAACCACTTTGAACAGGAACACAACAGGCACTGGGAGGAGATGAAAAAAGCAGTTGAAGAAACAGAAATAGGCATAGAGCAGTTAAAACAATCTCAAGCAAACTTTAAAATGAACTATAAGACAAGCTATCTTCAACCCAGAACTCACCAGATAGTCTTACCAGCAGAACTAATGAAGCACCAAGTACAATATCAGATCTTAAAGACAAAGTGGAAGAACTAACCAGCTCAATGGAAGACATTGTTAAAGTCAACAAGATACTTGAGAAGAATATTCAAGAGTTATGAGAAACCTTGAACAAGCCTGACATGTGCATTCATGTAATACCAGAACAAGAATACTAAAATAACACACCTGAGGAAAATTTTCAAATTCTCATAAAGAAAGACTTTCTACATCTAAAGAAAGAAAGGGCCATCCAAATAAAAAAGGCATTCCCCACCCCAAACGGGAATTTCCAAAATAGAAACCTGCCATGGCAAATAATAGGCATAACACTACACATACAAGACAAAGAGAATGTGCTGCCATTTTCAACAGAAAAAAGAGTCTCTTTTAAAGGTTAACATATTAAAATAACAAATGACTTTTCCAGCAGAAACATTAAATGTGAGAAGCGCTTGGAGAGACATAGTTCAAGAATTGAAGGAGCACAAATGTCAATCCTGGCTGATATACCCATCAAAACTATCAGTCAGGATCCAGGGTGAAAGAAAAATTTTCCACCACAAAAACAAGTTGAAGGGTTACAGGAACACCAAATCAGGCCTTCAAAAAATGATAGAAAAGATACTCAAGCTTGAAGAAAAGAACAAGTATATCCAGGAGGACAGAAGGGAAGTATAACACCACCACAAACTAAGTAATACACTTATTAATACACTTGTGAAATGCAATAAATACAAAAAATATCAGGAAATAAATGTAATTTCTTCATTGTCACACTAAACAACAATGGAATTAACTCACCAATCAAAAGATACAGGTTAAAAACAAGGATGAGAAATCAGCACCCATCCATCTTCTGCCTTCAAGAAACATGTCTCATCACAAAAGATACTCACATTTTAAAAGTAGAAGGCTGGTCAAAAAATCTGTAAGGTAATTGAAACAAGCAGAAAGAGCAGTTATATCTGATAGAATGGACTTCAAGCCAAAGAAAATCAGAAGAGATAAAGGAGGATATTACATTTTAGTCACATAAACAATTCATAAAGAAGACTTAACAATATTGAACATGTATACATCTAATAGAGGCTTTTCTACATTCATTAAGCAAACACTACAATGTCTAAAACAAGAATTCAATCCCAAAACTATAACACTTGGGGACTTCAATACCACACTCTCAACACTGGATAGATCAACAGGCTGAAAAATCAACAGAGACACATTAGTATTAAACCAACCTCTTACTGAAATGAACTTAACAGATCTCTATTTAACCGTCCATTGAAGCAACAAGGAACACACATTCTTCTCATCAGCCCATGGAACTTTCTGCAAAATAGACAACATATTGAGCCACAAAATGAACTTGCACATATGCAGGAAATTTGAAATTATAGAATGTACCCTGTCAGACAAACACAGTCTAAAGTTTAACATCTGAAACCTAACAAACATCAAAAAACAAACTAAATCTTGGAAACTAAACACTATTATTCTGAATGAGAATTAGGTTCAGCAAGAAATCATTAAGAAAATCAAAGATTTCCTAGAAGCAAACCATAATGAAAATACAACATGCCAAAATGTGTGACACAATTAAAGCTGTCCTAAAATGTAAGTTTATAGCTCTTAATGCCTCTATCAAAAACCTAGAAATATCACAAATAAATAACTTAACAATGCAGCTTAAAGCTTTAGAGACACAAGAGCATTCCAATCCCAAGGGCAGCAGAAGAGAGGAGTTTAGTAAAGTCAGGGGAGAAATATCCAACATTGAGATAAGGAAAATGATACAAAGAATCAACCAGTACAAAGCTGATTGTTTGAAAAAAATAAGATTCATTCACCCCTAGATAAACTAACCAAAATCAAGAGAGAGAAAACCCAAATTAACAACACTAGAAAAGAAAATGGAGTTATCATAACCTATACACAAGAAATTCAGAGAATTATAATGTCAAATTTCAAAAACTTATACTCCATGCAATTTGATAACACAAAAGAAATGGATTAATTCTTGAGTAAGCACAACACGCCTAATTGAATCAAGAAGTTGAGATTTACTCAAATAGTCCTATAAAAATGAGGAAAGTGATGAAGAAATCTCCACTCTTCCCACCAAAAAATGTCATGGGTCAGATGGGTTCAGCACAAAATTCTACCAGATATTTAAAGAAAAACTAACACCACTACTCATTAAACTGTTCCATAAAATAACAAAGGAAGGAACACTTTCAAATTCTTTCTGTGAAACTAATATACTACTTATCCCAGAACCTAATAAAGATACACTTTATAAAGAAAATTATAGACCAATCTCTTGGATGAACACAGATGCAAAGATTCCCAACAAAATTTTAGCATATCGGATTCAAAAACATATCAAAAAATCATTCTCTTTGATCAAGTATGTTTTAATCCAGGCACAAATTTTTGGTTCAACAAGGGCAAATTAATAAATATAAACCATAATATAATCCAATCCAAAATCCAAGATAACATGATACTTTTTAGGTAGACACAGAAAAAGCTTTTGACAAGCTCCAACAGCCTTTTATGATCAAAACCCAGAGACAGTTGGAATGGGAGAAACTTTACCAACATAATAAAAGCTGTATACAACAAGCCAACAACAAGGATTATACTTAATGGGAAAAAACTTGAAGCCTTCCTGCCTTGATCAGGAACTAGACAACACTGTCCACTTTCACCACTTACATATGATATTGTACATGAAGTCTTAGCTGGAGACATAAGACAAGAAAAAGCGATAAAAGGGATTCAAATCAGAAAGGAAGAAGTATCTCTATTTACATATGACATGATCCTATGCCTTAGTCATGCTAACAACTCTACCAAGAAACTCCTCAAACTAATATATAAGTTGAGCAGAGTGTCAGGGTACAAATTAAACATGAAAAAATCAGTGATCTTCCTATACACCAAGGATAAAAAAGTGATAAATTTCAAAGAAAACAATCCCATTTATGACAGCCCCTGAAGAAATGAAATACCTTGTTGTAAATCTAGCCAATGAAGTAAGAGACCTTTATAATGAAAAATTTACACCCTATAGAAATAAATTATATGAGATGGCAGAATGGGGAAATTCCCCCAATGCTCCTAGAAAAGAATGGCAAAAAAATGACCATCCTACCAAAAACACTATACAGATTCAATGCAATACCAATCAAAATCCCCAAACATTTCTTTAAAGAAATTGACCAAAGAATATCAAAATTCATATGGAATCACAAAAGATTCAGGATAGCAAAAACAATCCTGAGTAAGAAAAGCACTGCTGAAGTTACCACTGTAACAATTCTTAATCCAGATTACAAATCTGTAATAATATAAACAGCCTAGTACTGGTCCCAAAATATACACATAGATCAATGAATAAAGGCTGAAGAAACAAATATAAACCCTCAAAATTATTGCCATTTGACCTTTGACAAAGGTTCCGAAAAGTTCAATGGAAAATGAACAGCATCTTCAACAAATGGTGTTGATAAAATTGGATGTTCACATGCAAAAGATTAAAACTGTACACATACTTGTCACCATGCACAAATATTAATTGCAAATGGATCAAGGAACTAAATGTTGGGCCAGACCTTTCAAAAACCCCAGTTGAAATGGTAAGGAAATCCCTCGAACTGATTAGGTTAGGGCAACATTTCATAAAGAGAAATCCAATGGCACATGGACTAGAACCATCACTCAACAAATGGGACCTTATGAAATTAAACAGCTTCTGTTTAGATAAAGAAATTGTAAACCCAGCCAAAAGGAAATCAAGAGAATGGGGAAAATTTTTTCACTGACCACATATCTTAAAGAGCTCTATTATTCAGAGTGCTCAAAGAACTTGAAAAACTAAACAGCAAGGAGATAAATAGCCCAATTAAGAAAAGAGCCTCAGAATTCAAAAAAAGCTTTTCAAGGGACAAAATTTAAATGTCTAACAAATATCTAAAAAAATCCTCCTCTTCCATAGCCATTAGGGAAATGCAAATCAAAACTATACGATATATCATCTCACCCTGGACAGTATGACAAAAATATGCAATACACACAACACCAAATGCTGGATAGGATGTGGAGAGAAGGGAATTCTTATTTACTGATGGTATGAATGCAGGCTATACAGCCACTCTGATGATTAGTTTCATCATTTCTAAAAAACTTAAAGTTTGAAATGCCATATGACCTTGCTATCCCACTTCTAGGAATAAACAATCCCCATAATGCAAAAATTCACTACAGTGAAACAAGTACAACCATGTTCATTACAGCACTAATTACAAAAGCAAAGTCATGGAAATAACAAAAATGCCCAACAGTTGAGGAGTGGATAAAGAAAATGTGGTATATTTATACAATGGAATACTACTCAGCCATAAAAAAAGATGAAACAATGAAATTTTCTGGGAAATGGATGAAATTAGAAAAATTATATTGAGTAAAGTATCCCAGACACAGAAAATTAGACACCATTTGTATTCCATAATACTACCAAACATACTTAATGAAATATTCAAAGATAAATCTGTCATACTTATTGTAATCACAAAGGTTTATAATAGTAGGGAAAGCGAAGGAGGGCCCTCCAAAAAAGGAAAAAGAGGATCACATTTCAGCAGACAAAATAGGCCATGATCAAGTATTACATGTAAGTAACAAAACATCTGATGCAGCTCACTCTCACTTCCCATCCTGGTCATTGGCAACTAAACATGTTTGATCTCACCAATCTGGGAGAACATAAGGACTAGCAGATAGATGGTAACTATCCTTCAAATGGGACACTGACCCTCCTCCCTCAGTGCTGTGTCCTATTGCTATTCTTACATCTACCTTTGAGTCTCCTGTTATATTAAGATCTTCATTTAAATACTCTTTTATCTTTGGCTAGGAGGCGACCTTCAATACCAGACAGGATGGAGCCAAGGACAGTGCAGGAAAAGCAAACCTGAAAACAACAGCAAACCATAATTCAAAACACCAAAGGCCCTACATTAATCATTTCAAACCAGACCAGCCAAATCTATCTCCAAACTAAAGCTCAGGGAATCTTGAGGAAGAAGGGGCGGCAGGATTATAAGAACCTAAACATGGGAAAGAACAACCTAATGCAAGATATTCCACACAACTTAGGGCTGCATCAGCCAGGATTGGGCTTTTTCCTGACCTGCACAATGGCTGTCTCCGTAAAGTCTAGCATTGATCATAGGAAAGAAGACTCCAGGCAGTAGGATCCTTAGAAGAAAGGGATTAAACAGTCATAAGACTTCCCATACTAACCGGGAGTGCAAGAAGGGGCTCTGGGCTATGCCACTGAGTCCTAAACTCTCACTAGAGTGACAGATTCAGAGGCAGGTTTGGAGTGCACACAAGAGGATGTTTCAGGGGATGGCAGGGAGGAAATGGGAGTCACTGGGATATGGCAAGGGAAAGAAGGGGGTAAAGGAAGGGGAAATGGGGGAGAGTTCAAGGAGGAATGACTGGGGATGGGAGGAGGGATGGATAGAGAAGGGGTACCTATTGAGATTGTGTGATTAGCTAAAAAGGAAAAAAGAAATTATGGGAGAAAAAAATAAATACAGTTTGGTATTGTGAGGTACCCAGGCTGCTCACACTTGTTATATCATCATATAAGCATTTTCTTTGGACTCAAGGTAACAAACACCATTCTGTATAATTCAGTGAAAGAATATGCATCTTTTGTTATCTGTTTACCATAAAATTGTGAAGAGATGAAATTGGGCATCACTGTCCTAGGGCAACCTACAGGAACTCATATATTTATTATTTTACTATATATCATTTTACTGTTATCATACTCCATGCTATTTAAAGTGTTCTGGGAATAAGAGAGAAGCATTATGATTTGTTGGTGACATTTTGGTTTCTGCATCAGGAATGGATCACTGTGTGAAGTGTGCAGATGATCACTATGCAAACAAAGAGCACACCCACTATCTCCCAAGGTCAATGTCCTTTCTGGCTTATGAAGACCCCTTAGGGATGCCGCTGGCCTACATGGCCCTGGGCTTCTCTGCACTCACAGCTCTTGTTCTTGGCGTCTTTGTGAAGCACCGAGACACTCCCATCATAAAAGCCAATAACCGCACTCTCAGCTACATCTTACTCATCTCCCTCATCTTCTGTTTCTCTGCTCCTTGCTCTTCATTGGACATCACAACACAGTCACCTGCATCTTGCAGCAGATCACATTTGGAGTTGTGTTCACTGTGGCTGTGTCCACTGTCTTGGCCAAGACAATCACTGTGGTTCTGGCCTTCAAGCTCACTGCTCCAGGAAGAAAGATGAGGTTGTTGCTGGTTTCATCCCTGTCTGCACCTTGGTCCAAATTATTTTCTGTGGAGTCTGGCTTGTAACATGTCCTCCTTTTATTGACACAGACATACATTCTGAACATGGCCACATCATCATCATGTGCAACAAGGGCTCAACCACTGCCTTCTACTGTGTACTGGGATACCTGGGCTCTCTGGCCCTGGGGAGCTTCACTGTGGCTTTCCTGGCCAGGAACCTGCCTGACACCTTCAATGAAGCCAAGTTCCTGACTTTCAGCATGATGGTGTTCTTCAGTGTGTGGGTCACCGTCCTTCCTGTCTACCATAGCACCAAGGGGAAGGTTATGGTGGCCGTAGAAGTCTTCTGCATCTTGGCCTTCTGTGCAGGCCTGCTAGGGGGCATTTTTGTCCCAAAATGCTATGTTGTTTTGATAAGGCCAGACAGAATTTCTCTCCAAAAGTTCAAAAATTAAAAACAATTCTTGACCCCTTTCAATGTCTAAAATTCTGAAGAATTTGTGAAAAGTTATTATAAAGCCAGAATGTGAGGCTATACAACCTTAATTCTCAAATGTGATCCTATAATATTAATTGTTGATATGTGACACATACTGGTCCCTTGAGGGTGTTTGCATAGTGGGTTTGATATTGTTAGTTTTCCCAATATTTCCTCTACTTATTTTCTGTCATCAGCACTATCATATGGATGATTTTTGGAAAAAGTGAAAGTGTTTTGTTTATTCTCCGAACTGCAAGGTGTCCCTAGTAATCCAGGCCCATCTCTGAGCATGAGGAAGAAAGGTGGTAAATTTCATTGTGATGAAATTTAATTGCTGTGAAAGCTGGTTATGTAGATGCAGAGAGGACATTCCTCTTATTTCCTGACAAAAAACATTTTTTACTAAAGAGAAAAAGGAACTTCCTGAAAATCACACTTCAATAGACAGTACTGGTGGACAAAAGGCAGTTGGACAATGAATCCTGGGGTCCTGGAGAGAGAGAAAGAAATGATGCATAAAGAATATTGTGTAAAATACATCACATACTGGGCCACAAAACGAATCTAAACATGTACAAAAAAGTTGAAATACTAACCTGTGCCCTGTCAGACCACCAGGCCTAAAGCTGGACATCCACAACACAACAAACAAGAGAAAATACACTAACTCCTGGAAACTTAACAATATGATGCTGAATGAGAACTGGATTCAGGAAGAAATTAAAAAGAAAATTCAAAATTTCCTGAAAGTGAATGATAATGAAAATACAACTTACCAAAATCTCTGGGACACAATGAAAGCTGCTCTAAGAGGTAGGTTCATAGCTTTTAATGCCTACATCAAAAAAATGGAAACATCAGAAATAAACAACTTAACAATACAGCTTAAAGCTTTAGAGAAACTAGAGCAATCTGATCCCAAAAGTAGTAGAAGAGAGGAGATTAGCAAAATAAGGGGAGAAATATTCGAAATCAGATTAAGAAAACAATAGAAAAAGTCAACCAGTCAAAAAGCTGGTTCTTTGAAAAAAATCAATAAGATTGATACACCCCTAGCTAAATTAACCAAAAGCAAGAGAGAGAAAACCCAAATTAACAAAATTGGAAATGAACATGGAGTTATCACTACTGATACCCAAGAAATCCAGAGAATTATAACATCATATTTCAAAAAATTGTACTATGTGAAGTTTGACAACACAAAAGAGATGAATGAATTTCTAAGTAAACACAACTTACCTGAATTTAATCAGGAAGTTGTGAATTATTTAAATAGTCCTATAACATATAAGGAATTCAATGAACTAATCTTGAATCTTCCCACCAAAAAAAGGCCTGGACCAGATGGATTCAGCACAGAGTTCTACCAGACATTTAAGGAATTAATAACACCAATACTCCTTAAACTGTTCCATCAAATAGCAAAGGAATGAACACTACCAAATTCCTTCTATGAAGCTAATATCATTTTAATCTCAAAACCTAAGAAAGATTCACTTAAAAAAGAAAACTATAGGCCGATCTCTCTGATGAACACAGACGCAAAGATTCTCAACAAAGTCTTAGCAAATCAGATTCAAAAACACATTAAAAAGATCATTCATGGGGACCAAGTAAGCTTCATCCACGGCACACAAGGTTGGTTCAACATACGCAAATCAATAAATGTAATTCATCATGTAAACCAGTCCAAAGTCCAAGACCACATGATACTCTCAATAGATGCAGAAAAAGCTTTTGACAACATCCAACAGCATTTTATGATCCAAACGCTAGAGACAGCAGGAATGGAAGGAACCTTTATCAATATAATAAAAGCTGTATACAACAAGCACACAGCAAGGATTATGCTCAATGGCGAAAAATTGGAAGCATTTCCACTTCGATCAGGAACTAGACAAGGCTGTCCACTCTCACCACTTCTATTCAATATTGTACTTGATGTCTTAGCTGAAGCCAATAAGACAAGAAAGGGACATAAGAGGGATTCAAATTGGCAAGGAAGAAGTCAAGCTACCCCTATTTGCAGATGACATGATCTTATACCTGAGTGATCCCAAAAACTCCACCAGGAAGATCCTGGAATTAATTGAGAAGTTCAGCAGGGTGGCAGGATACAAAATAAATGTGCAAGAATCAGAGGCCTTCCTATATGCCCAGAATGAAAGAATGGAAAAAGCCTTGAGAGAAACAATCCCATTTACTATAGCCCCTAAAAAAATGAAATACCTTGGTATGAACCTAACCAAGGAGGTAAAAGACCTTTACAATGAAAACTTTAAAACCCTAAAGAAAGAAATAGCAGAAGACACCAGAAGGTGGAAAGACCTCCCATGTTCCTGGATTGGCAGAATCAACATCGTAGAAATGACCATCCTACCAAAGGCAATATACAAATTCAATGCTAAACCAATTAAAATCCCAAAGAAACTCTTCAAAGCAGTTGACCAAACAATCTCAAAATTCATATGGAGGCACAAAAGACCCAGGATAGCAAAGACAATCCTGAGTAACAAAAACACTGCTGTAGGTATTAACATACTGAACCTTAGTCTATATTACAAATCCATAGTTATTAAAACAGCCTGGTACTGGCTCCAAAATAGACACACAGAACAATGGATAAGGAATGAAGACCCAGATATAAGCCCACAAAATTACAGCCATTTGATCTTTGACAAAGGGGCCCAAAGAATCAAAGGGAAAAAGAACAAAATCCTCAACAAATGGTGCTGGCAAAACTGGATCTCCACATGCAGAAGACTAAAGCTGGACCCATACTTGTCACCATGTACAAGACTTAATTCTAAATGAATCAAGGACCTTGATATCAGGCCAGAGACTATAAAAACCATAGTTGAAAGGATAGGGAACACCCTTGAGCTGATTGGGCTAGGCCAACAATTCCTAAACAGACATCCAATGGCACTGTCACTGCTACCAACTCTCAACAGTTGGGATCTTGTGAAATTAAAGAGCTTCTGTTCAGATAAAGAGATTGTAACACGAGCTCAAAGGCAACCCACAGAATGGGAGAAAATCTTCACTAACCACATATCTGATAGAGCTCTACTGTCCAGAGTGCACAAAGAACTTAGAAAACTAAACACCAAGGAAACCAATGGCCCAATTAAAAAAATGGGCTCTAGAACTTAAAAGAAACCTTACCAGGGATGGAATTAAAATGTCTAAAAAATATCTTAAACAATGCTCCACTTCTTTAGCCATCAGGGAAATGCATATCAAAACTTCCCTGAGATATCATCTCACCTCGGTCAGGATAGCAAAAATCCACAATACAAACAACAACAAATGCTGGAGAGGATGGGGAGAGAGAGGAACTCTCCTACATTGCTGGTGGGAGTGCAGGCTCATACGGCCACTCTGGCGAGCCATCTGGAGATTCTTAAAGAAATTAAAGATTGGAATGCCATATGACCCTGGGATTCCAATTTTGGGTATAACCCCCCATACAGCAGAGGTTCACCTCGATAGCACAAACACAACCATGTTCATAGCAGCACTGTTTACAATAGCAAACACATGGAATCAACCCAAATGTCCAACAGTTGACAAGTGGATAAGGAAACTGTGGTACATCTATACAATGGAGTACTACTCCGCCATCAAAAATGATGAATTACTGGAATTTGCCAGGAAATGGATGTCATTAGAAACAATTATATTAAGTGAAGTATCCCAGACCGACAAAATTAAGCACCGTATGTATGCCCTAATAGGTGGCTCCTAATACCAAACCCACCCAGCCCATCTTGAGACACTCATTGGTAAATTTATGTATTACCTACAGTAATTTCAAGGATTATGAACAGGAGGAATGTGGTTGGAGAGCCACACCAGAAACAAGGACAGAAGTGACCATGTTACAATAGAGAAAATAGGCCTCCATCAAGGACTGCAAGAAAGTAATGTGACACCTAGTTAAGTTCACAGACATTCATTCCTGGCGCAATGTCCAACACACTATTGACTTCACAAAATCTAGCATCTTCTAAAGGCACCAGGATCCTTGGAGGCAAGGGATTGACAGCCACAGTAGTGTTCCTATGCTTAAGGGGAACACAGGAAAGGGTTCAGGGAAATGCCACCGGTTCCTTCTACTAAGGGGGTATGAACTCACCAGAAGGGGAGGGCATATAGTCCGGCAGATTAAAAAGTAACCATTTTGCAAATGGGTGATTGACCCCTCCCATTGCCAAATGCCATATGACCCTGTGATTCCACTTTTGGGTATAAGTGTTACATCTACCCTTGAATGTGCTCTTATAATAAGACTTCAGTTTAACAGTTTTCTGTCTCTGGCCAGGGGGTGACATACAGTGCCCATCACGACAGAGTGAAGGGCATTGCAGGAGCAACAAAACTGCAAAAGAAAATCAACAAACTACTATCCAGAATTTCAGAGACTCTATATCAACCACCTAGAACTAAGCCAAACTAATCTCTCCCCATCCTGAAGCTCAGGGACATTTGCAGAAGAGGGGGTGGTACGAGCAAGAGCAAAAGGATGGGAGGAGCAATGATTTGCAAGATACTCCACACAAGTTAGGGCCGAAGAAATCATAATTGGACATTGCATGCCTGGCGCAATGTCCAACACACTATTGACTTCACAAAGTCTAGCATCTTCTAAAGACACCAAGATCCTTGGAGGCAAGGGATTGACAGCCACAGTAGTGTTCCTATGCTTAAGGGGAACACAGGAAAGGGTTCAGGGAAATGCCACTGGGTCCTTGTACATCATCGGAGAGGAGGGCCCAGAGGAGGGTCAGGCATGCACAAGAAAGGACTCTGGGAATTGGGGCGGGAGGCACTGGGGGATGGGGAGGGAGGGGTGAGGGGAGGGGGAGAAGAGGGTTCTGGGGGAGGAGGAGGGAGGGAGGGAAATGGTGTAGCTATTAAGTTTGTATGAGCTGAAATAATAATAAAAATGAATTAATAAAAAAAGATTAAAGCTGTACCCATACTTGTCACCATGTACAAAACTTAAAACCAAATGCATCAAGCACCTTGATATGAGGCCAGAGACTATAAAAACCATACTTGAAAGGATAGGGAACTCCCTCGAGCTGATTGGGCTAGCCAAAAGTTCCTAAACAGACATCCAATGGCACTGTCACTGCTACCAACTCTCAACAGTTGGGATCTTGTGAAACTAAAGAGCTTCTGTTCAGATAACGAGATTGTAACACG
This sequence comes from Typhlomys cinereus, assembly GCA_023101885.1. NCBI lineage: Eukaryota > Metazoa > Chordata > Mammalia > Rodentia > Platacanthomyidae > Typhlomys > Typhlomys cinereus. Next base: position 285,189 of record JALPQD010000714.1, read on the forward strand.
AGCTCAAAGGCAACCCACAGAATGGGAAAAAATCTTCACTAACCACATATCTGATAGAGCTCTACTGTCCAGAGTGCACAAAGAACTTAGAAAACTAAACACCAAGGAAACCAATGGCCCAATTAAAAAATGGGCCCTGGAACTTAAAAGAAACTTTCCCAGGGATGAAATTAAAATGTCTAACAAATATCTTAAACAATGCTCCACTTCTTTAGCCATCAGGGAAATGCAAATCAAAACTTCCCTGAGATATCATCTCACCCCGATCAGGATGGCAAAAATCCACTATACAAACAACAGCAAATGCTGGAGAGGATGTGGAGAGAGGGGAACTCTCCTACATTGCTGGTGGGAGTGCAGGCTCATACGGCCACTCTGGTGAGCCGTCTGGAGATTCTTAAAGAAATTAAAGATTGAAATGCCATATGACCCTGGGATTCCACATTTGGATATAACCCCCCATACAGAAGAGGTTCACCTCGAAAGCACAAACAAAACCATGTTCATAGCAGCACTGTTTACAATAGCAAAGACATGGAATCAACTCAAATGTCCAACAGTTGACGAGTGGATAAGGAAACTGTGGTACATCTATACAATGGAGTACTACTCCACCATCAAAAATGATGAATTACTGGAATTTGCCAGGAAATGGATGTCATTAGAAACAATTATATTAAGTGAAGTATCCCAGACCGACAAAATTAAGCGCCGTATGTATGCCCTAATAGGTGGCTCCTAATACCAAACCCACACAGCCCATCTTGAGACACTCATAGGTAAATTTATGTATTACCTAAGTAATTTCAAGGATTATGAACAGGAGGAATGGGGTTGGAGGGCTACACCAGAAACAAGGACAGAAGTGACCATGTTACAGTAGAGAAAATAGGCCTCCATCAAGGACTGCAAGAAAGTAATGTGACACCTAGTTAAGTTCACAGACATTCGTTCCTGATCATTTACAACTACGGGGATATGAACTCACCAGAAGGGGAGGGCATATAGTCCGGCAGATTAAAAAGTAACTATTTTGCATATGGGTGATTGACCTCTCCCATTGCCAAATGCCATATGACCCTGTGATTCCACTTTTGGGTATAAGTATTACATCTACCCTTGAATGTGCTCTTATAATAAGACTCCAGTTTAACAGTTTTCTGTCTCTGGCCAGGGGGTGACATACAGTGCCCATCACGACAGAGTGAAGGGCATTGCAGGAGCAACAAAACTGCAAAAGAAAATCAACAAACCACTATCCAGAACTTCAGAGACTCTATATCAACCATCTAGAACTAGGCCAGACTAATCTCTCCCCATCCTGAAGCTCAGGGACATTTGCAGAAGAGGGGGTGGTAAGAGTAAAAGCTAAAGGATGGAAGGAGCGATGATTTGCAAGATATTCCACACAAGTTAGTGCCGAAGAAATCATAATTGGACATTGCATGCCTGGCGCAATGTCCAACACACTATTGACTTCACAAAGTCTAGCATCTTCTAAAGGCACCAGGATCCTTGGAGGCAAGGGATTGACAGCCACAGTAGTATTCCTATGCTTAAGGGGAACACAGGAAAGGCTCCAGGGAAATGCCACTGGGTCTTTGTAGGTCATCGGAGAGGAGGGCCCAGAGGAGAAACTGGCATGCACATTAAAGGATTCTCCAGGGATTGGGCAGTGGAGGCACTGTGGGATGGGGAGGGAGGGGTGAGGGGAGGGGGAGCAGGGTATCGGGGGGGGAAGAGGGAGGGAGGGAACAGGTGTACCTATTAAGTTTATATTAGCGGAAATAATAATAAAAATGTTAAAATAAATAAATCAATAAATAAATATATAAAAAAGATAAAAACTGATAATGGACCATGCTCTATAAGCAAAAGCCTACAGGACTTCTTCACATTATGGAGGATTCAGCACACTACAGGGATTCCTTACATCCCACAGGGCCAAGCTATTGTACAATGTAATCATCAAAATATTAAGGCCCAATTACAAAAATAAAAGGGGGGAATAAGCCCCCACCAACAACTGAATATGGCCTTGTTCACTATTAACATTCTCAGTTGTCAAAAAAATCAAATAAAGTCCCACTTCCAAAAACAATGGGGGTGACAAGAACAGAGAAATACAGGTAAGATAGAAACACCCCATCACGGGATATTGGAGGGGCCCAGACCCATTATTAACAATGAGTCCAGGCTTCAGGTGTGTCTACCCTATAGGAGGCTCAAATCCCATATGGGTTCCTGCTAGAAATCTTAAATTCTATTGTCAGGGGGAAGATGACCCCAACCAACCAGAATCAGACCCCACCAAAGACTAATAAAGATAAAAAGAATGGTGGCTATGCAACAGGCTCAGCAGGTTCTTGACAAATACTCGTAAAAGGGAGAAGAAGGGAAAAAATGAAAAACAGAGCTATCCAGATCCATGTGCACCATCGCCCTTGAGATAGACTTTATTATCTCCCCACAGGCCATGGCGAACGCAGGATGGACCATCGCATTGATCCTCATCGGAGGGACCATCATTGTGGGGCTAACTTTGATCCTGTTCCTGACTACTTCCAATCTAATCCATCGGCTTGGGGGGGATCAACTCAACCTTTAGAGAGAAACTAAAATCATCTTTGCGGTGTTTCTCACATGGACATACTTAATGCTATTCTCATGGATCATCAGAGATGGTTTAAAGGCTATGGACTTGTGAGGCTCTTGCTACTGCTATGGGTAGAACATGAGGAGTTGGGATTGCTTTGGAGCTATGTAATTAATTCTGGTATGCTGCAACCGATGGGTTGGGACTGCCCATGGCCTGTATTGTTGGACTTGCTTTGCCATTAGATTATATACACCATAATCATACTACACAACAAAAGATGATTATGCTTGCACAGATCCTAGAGGAGACAGCCACTGGAGGCCCTCAGGACTTTTGGATACAAGTGGCCCTCCAAGAGGTTGCTCAGGTTCCTCAGTAGGGACGACTACTCTAAGGGTGTAGCCACATTCATGAGGTGCTCCCCTGGGGTTCGTTTGAGGGACAACCTTTTGAGCCCATCTCATTACAAAACAAAAAAGGGAGATATGTGAGGCCTCAGTCTAGGTGACCTCAATAATCTGGCAAGGTTGGACAAAGATGTTTTGATGGAGGAAGTCTGAAGGGTAGCTCAGGATGTTTTGAACAGCTCAGGATGGAGGAAGTCAGGAGGGAGTATCTCAGGATGTTCTGAGGAAAATTTCACTACATACAGCCTGCATGCTGGCTTGATCTTTAAGATGATTGGTTGCCCATTTCCCTAACCTGGAATTCTCATTAGGGTTTCTACTTTTATAAGATGGCTACGGACTTGCAATAAACATGTTCCTGCTTGACTAGACTCCCTGTCGTGTCTGATTGTCCTTGGGAAGGAGGACTGGGAATGGGCAGACACTGCACTCAACTTTCCCTGATCCCCCTGTGGAGGACCCGCTGGACTGGCCTGCAGGACGGAACTGCGATCCCCGGGGACTGCCACACTACATCAGTTTATCAACAGCAAGATGCAAAGTGTAACTGGAAATATTTCTAATAAAATAAAAAGTGGAAAGAGTAAAGCATGTAAATGTATAATCATGAAAGTCATACTTTCCTCTATTTATACAGCAGAATTACATTAAATGTGCATTGTTCTTCTCAGTCTCTGCTTGTGCCATTTTGCATGAAATAATGATTAGATGTGTGTTACATCTTTGTGATCATTTTTGTGCACATGCAATACTTTATTTTTGTTCTTCATTATTCTTTGACAATTTCAAAGAAAGCTCTCAATGAATTTATGTCATGTTTCCATGATACCATTCCTTCTGCTTTTCCCACTGAAAAACTTCCTCCCTTGCATATCTTTGCCTGTTGCAGATCACTGGTTCTTTGGAATTTGTGGAAAATATCTTTGAATTTGCAAATTGTGAAGTCATGTTGCTCAAAAATAAATGCTTATCACAGTCCAGGCCCATGTTAAAGCTAGGACATGCTCTTTGTCGAGTTTAAGGTCAAGATGTCCTTAAAGTACATTTTTCTGCCTAAAGTTAAGGTCTGCCTTAAAAAGATCATGTGGTCCCTCCCTTACATAATCTTCTGATAACTCACAAGGCAATGATGCTTACATAGCTTGTAGCTTACCTGTAAACGTTATTCTTAAAAGTAACTAAAAGTTAATGGAGCTAAGATTCTTGGGAGATTATGGGCATGCTGGTCCCCAGTTTTCTTAACCCTTCAACTGTCTGCTTTTGTGTCTATTATATCTCACTGCCCCCACTTCTAGAACTTGCCCTCACACCACCCATTTAAGACATATCATGTGTTTTTTATGTGTATCTGTCTGTCTGTCTATCTGTATATGTGTTTTGTGCATGTGCCTATGTGTATGCCTATGTGTGTCTGTATGTGTGTGTATGTGCCTATCTGAGTGGCTGTGTTTGTGCATGCATGTATTCGAGATTGTGTTCCACTTAGCATCCTCAACATTGTCTCTACTGACACATGTCTGAGAACTTTTTGGAATCTAGATTTTTATCAGTGAGTAATGTTTTTGGTAGTAAATAAAAATAGATCATTATCATGTAAATCATGGATGAATCCGTCCATTCATATCCATCCATTATGGACACAGACACACTTAACATACACATATCAAACATTCACACAGCATTGATTCCAGGACACGCATTAACACAAAATGGAGTAATGATCAAATGACCAAAGAGAAATTGTAACAATCATCTTACTAACATTTATAATTCTAAGTATAGAAAGAAAAGATATGTAAGAAAATTAGGACTTAGAGGAAAGAAATGTGTCTTATTTTCTTTACCTATGGTAGAAAAGAGCTTATGAAAGTAAGTGTTGAGAAGATATTAAAACTATGGTGCATTTTTCATCATTGGAAACATGGATATTTTATGAATAACATAAACTGAATATCTCAAGGAAAGCACTCCTTTTAATATTTCTGCTAAAAGAATTCCAATACAAAGACACTGAGAGATTTGCCCTCTGATAAGTGTACATATACTCCTTTGTAAATAGTACAGTGGTACATGTTTTCCTGACATTCCAAGACTTAGAAATAATGCAATACATATCTTCACACTGACAAATATCACTTATATATGATGTACCCCTAAGAATTCAACAATGCTTATTAGCTCCCAAAAGGAGAGTGTTAGCATTGCAGAAGTTCAGGGGGAAAAAACTTTGGTGCACAAAGTTCATGTTATTTGGTTGCAATGTGGTCAGCTCCACATGTATAATGATCAATACACTTCATTTCCATCTGTCATACTTGAAGTACCAATTTATCCTGTTGTGTTTTTTGCCATGATGGAGATCAACAGGAACCTTAACCTTTTGCCCAATGTGACCTTATCATTTAAGTTACTTGGGGAAGGTTGTGATATCACAATGGCATTTCTCAACAAGCTACATTTGCTGTTAAACTCTGGAACGATTCTTCCCAACTACAACTGCAAAAAGGAAACATGTGACATAATACTGACAGGACCAAAGTGGACAGCATCTGCCAGAACAGGGACACTCCTGCATCTATTCTTAATTATGTAGGTGAGGCTGCATGATGTAGACAGTTGGACCTGCCCAGGAATAACGGTCTTGGAGGGAGTGAGCAGGGCATGGCTTAGCACATGGGACCAAAGATGGCACTGGGAGCTTAGGTCCTAGGTGTAACCCTGATCACATTACAGAGAGTCCAAATTGGGTTATAGGAGCCAACATAGATATATGTTTAGTTTGACTTATGCAGCCTGTTTGCTGTACTGGCCATTAAGGTAATTGGCTGCCTGTTTCGTGCACTCTGTTTCTTTGTCTATATAAGCTGATTTGTTATCCCCAATAAACTGAGATCTTGCTCTGACAAACTCCTAGTCCATGGCCAAGTCTCTGGAGTGCTGAGGTGGAGGTGCGGCCGGTCAGGCTTTACTTATCTTCATCATCACGGCCAGGAGCTGTGTAACTGAGTGAGTGAATAAGTCTCGCCTTGACAGACTCCTTACTGTGTCTGGAGTCCCCTGGATTTGGGTGAAGGGGTAAAGGGCCTGCAGCACATTCACCTTTCTCCACCCGGATGGCCTGGAATCTTCACAGTGTATGCCTGGGAAAATAACCCCAGCAATAGACCCTGATGAAAATCTGGGCATTCTAATATGATTCTCAGAAGTTGACAGAGAACACGAGGAGGGACGTAGGGTTATGTCTATGTGTTTCTAATGATCACAAAAGAAATGTGGACTTGATGAGCCATGAACATTTCTTTTCTTGACAAGTCATGAAGAGACTAAGGAAACAAGCTTTTGAATTCTTTAAAATATGGAGATATTCAAGTGATACTCTAGATAGTGGGAAGTAAGACAGTCATTTAACTAGGGAAAGAAATGATCCATTCTGCCTTATCTAGAGAATGCTTTGTATCAGATGTTATAGTGAGTTTCCTGTCACTCATGTTACTTCAGATATTCTTTGTACCATTTCATCTTATCCTGACAGACCATGACCAGTTCCTTATCTGTATAAGATGGTTCCCAAAGACACATCTCTGACCCTTGCTATAGCCTCTTTGATGCTTCATTTCAGCTGGAATTAGATGGGGCTGGTCATTACAGATGACAACCAAGGTGCCCAATTTCTTTCACATTTGAGAGGAGAAATGGAAAAAAATGGAATCTCCTTGGCTTTTGTGAATATAATCTATGAAAACAGGTAGTTATATACAACAAAGACTGAGATATATTACAGTCACATTCTGATGTCATCAGCAAATGTCATCGTCATTTATGATGAAATGATCTCTACTCTAGAAGCGGGATTTAGATCATGGGATTGCTTGTTGTTGCAGTTCACCTGCATGATTGCTGATAAATGACCATGAAATGACTTAAGGGAACAAGGGGCTTATTTTCTTACTGTTAGTCTTGCCATAGTCTACATTCCAGCTTGAAGGGAGTGCATGAACCCACCTCAGGAGTAAGGGAAGTGGCTACGCCATCACCCCATAATGGCTGAGAGAGGAATGATCCTTACTTGCCAGACCAGCATGTCTGGCCAAGTGTACATAAGATGCCAACTCGCTCAACCACCTCTCCATGATTTATTCCAGTGCCTAATCCCACCCACCATAGGCTGGGCCTTGCCCATCGGCTACACGATCTCTTTTAGGTTGGCTCTAGGCTTAACTCAACTACTAATTCTCCACAAATGTGTCCAGAGCTCAAACCTGCAACCGTCAGGTTGACACCTGTGCCCAACTATGACACTCCACCCTTTGTCAATACTCCTTGTCAACTTGACAGAAAAGCATAGCACTTTTAAATAGTAACCTTCAATCCTTGTCCCCACAGATGTTAAAAGTGATCTTAAAAATATAAATTAATATAAATATAAATTCATTTAATATAAATTTTATTAATTCTAAATCTCTAAAAGTTCTCATAGGCAAATTTTAAAATGTTTTGTCATTAACGAGTGGATAAGGAAATGTGGTACATCTATACAATGCAGTACTACTCCGCCATCAAAAATGATGAATTACTGGAATTTGCCGAGAAATGTATGTCATTAGAAACAATTATATTAAGTGAAGTATCCCAGACCGAGAAAATTTAGTGCCGTATGTACTCCCTAATAGGTGGCTCCTAATACCAAACCCACCCAGCCCATCTTGAGACACTCATAGGTAAATCTATGTATTACCTACAATAATTGCAAGGATTATGAACAGGAGGGATGGGGTTGGAGGGCCACATCAGAAACAAGGAGAAAAGTGACCATGTTACAGTAGAGAAAATAGACCTCCATCAAGTACTGCAAGAAAGTAATGTGACACCTAGTTAAGTTCACAGACATTTGTTCCTGATCATTTACAACTAAGGGGGTATGAACTCACCAGAAGGGGAGGGCATTTCGTCCAGCAGATTAAAAAGTAACCATTTTGCAAATGGGTGATTGACCTCTCCCATTGGCAAATGCCATATGACCCTGCGATTCCACTTTTGGGTATAAGTATTACATCTATCCTTGAATGTGCTCTTATAATAAGACTCCAGTTTAACAGCTTTTTGTCTGTGGCCAGGGGGTGACATACAGTGCCCATCACGATGGAGTGAAGGGCATTACAAGAGCAACAAAACTGCAAAAGAAAATCAACAAGCCACTATCCAGAACATCAGAGATTCTATATCAACCACCTAGAACTAGGCCAGACTAATCTCTCCCCATCCTGAAGCTCAGGGACATTTGCGGAAGAGGGGGCGGTAAGAGTGTAAGAGCAAAAGGATGGGAGGAGCAATGATTTGCAAGATACTCCACACAAGTTAGGGCCGAAGAAATCATAATTGGACATTGCATGCCTGGCGCAATGTCCAACACACTATTGACCTCACAAAGTCTAGCATCTGCTAAAGACACCAAGATCCTTGGAGGCAAGGGATTGACAGCCACAGTAGTGTTCCTATACTTAAGGGGAACACAGGAAAGGGTTCAGGGAAAGGCCACTGGGTCCTTGTACGTCATCGAAGAGGAGGGCCCAGAGGAGAGTCAGGCATACACAAGAAAGGACTCTGGGAATTGGGGCTGGAGGCACGGGGGGATGGGGAGAGAGGGGTGAGGGGAGGGGGAACAGGGGGTGAGGGGGGAGGAAGAGAGAGGGAGGGAACTGGTGTACCTATTAAGATTGTAGGAGCTGAAATAATAATAAAAAATGTATTATATAAAAAAAGAATTGTAAACAGATAATCTTAAGCCAAAATAAAATCCCTTGTTCACATAAAAAAGAAGTATGTCTATTAAAATCTTGATAATTTAATTTTAAATATGACAGTAGTGCTATTAACATAACTTGATTAATAATATTCACTGTGTGATTAACTTGCATAGTTATGCAGCATCTCTAAGTGTAATATTTAAAAGAATTACCTGAGTTTTCAGATTTTAGAAGGGTAAGCAGAAAATTAAATAAAAGTTTAGTAGTTATTTCTTAAAATAAAATGAATATGTTGTTACATTTTCAAATTAGGCATGTTGGTGCTGAGTTTCAATCTCCTGATAATAATTTTATCTACTTCTTTATTTTTACTCAGATGAATATACTTTTTTTTAAATTTTTTATTATTATTATTTATTCAACTGTGCGCATGTGCGTGTGTATGTGCGCGCGCGCGCGTGCGTGTGTGTGTGTGTGTGTGTGTGTGTGTGTGTGTGTGTGTAGAACCACGGACAAATTCGTGAACCACCATGGACGCCCCCACCTCCTTCTGCCCTGGGATTCACAGGCTCTGCCCTACCAGGACCGGAAGCACAGGCCGCCCCCGCTTCCGCCTGGCATCTGTACGTGGGATCTGGCATCCGAACTCAGGACCTTCTGCCTGCAAGGCGGAGGCTTAACCCCTGAGCCACCTCTCCAGTCCAGATGAATATACTTTTGAGAGTAAAAGTAAATTACTTTTAAAGAGGAACATTTGTTTCAATTAAATGTTGGCAATAGAGTTGATTTGCAGCATGCTTATTGGTTTTGAAATAAAGTGATAGTGCCGGTAACAATTGTAAAAAAAAATGTTTTGTCATTAAAAGTTCAATTATTTAAATGTTGAAATTGAAAGTCCTAAAATATATCTCAAATCTTTGAACTATAAGAGTCTATCAAATCAAAATGTTAAATACTTCAATAAGGTAAAACATCAAAATAGAAGTATCATAACATAATAAGAAAATATTGTATTAAAATTAAGTCAGCAAATCACTGCATCCTGTACTTCAATGTCCATCTTCTGCCACTTATCATGTAGTCAAGGTGGCACAAAGATTATAATTATAGGCATTTCCAGACACTGTTTGCAACTTCAAGTTATAGAAATGGAGTTCCTTGTGAACAAGGCTGGATTTCCACTCCCAGTCGTCCTCAGCATACATCACATGCTTCTGGCATCTCCAACACTATGGGTTAGCATCTGCAGCTGTAAGCTTTACCTTCTCTCATAGGAACTCTACACCTGCCACTTGGTACCAAGCTTTAGCTGCTTTCCATGAACCCCTCAAATCGATTGCCAAAACCAACACCACCTAGCAGACACTGCCAGATTCTGAAGCAAGTTTTAAATGCAGTTTGATACACTTGAGCCACAGCTGCACCAAAGCTTGTGCTCTGGTGCTGGAAAAGCCTCTTCTAGGCAGCCAAACTTCCAAAGGGCAAGAAACAGCTTTAACTTGGGCTTTCAGCCCTGAAGGAATCTGGGTTTTCAAACCACAAACTTGCCATATGGTGGTTTTCATGTCTTCCACCATCCCAATGCAAGTCACTAGGTTCTCTTTCACTGATACTCATTTCTTCAACAGAAGCATATATTCTACTCCAGCCCTTTCCATATCCAGAGCTTCATGGCCACCAACAGAGCTCTACTCTGTCAATAAACCAGTCTATCATCTTCAACTTCAACTTCAACAAATTCCTTGTTTCCCTCATCACAAATTGGTCCCAAATATCCACAATTCTCTCACTATTCTCACTGTTCAAATGGCCAATTAAACTCTGAAGGATGGTATTTGTAATCCATAAAGTGAAAATCTTCAAGTGTTTCCAACTTTGTCAAATGAAACCATTCAAAATCCACAAAATCTACATAGTCAGATTTATCAGCAACTCCCCACTCTTTGTATCAAATTCTGTTGTAGTTCCCTTGCATGGTTGCTGATAAATGACCATCAAATGGCTTAAGGGAACAAGGGATTTATTTTCTTACTGATAGTCCTGTTATTCTAGCTTGAAGGGAGAACATGCACCAACAACAGCACAGAGGAAACTGGCTATGATGCCATCACCACATAATGGCTGATTGAGGGATGATCCTTACTTGCCAGACCAGCATGTTTGGCCAAGTATACACAAGATGCCAACTCTCTCAACAAGCTCTCCATGATTTATTCCAGGGCCTAATTCTACTCACTGTAGACTGGTCATCAGCTAGACAATCTCTTTCAGGTTGGCTCTGGGATTAGCTCAACTACTAATTCTCCACAAGTGTGCCCAGAACTCAAACCTTCAACTTTCAAGTTGATGCCTGTGCCCAACTATGACACTTAAGCATGCAGAGAATCTGGATGACCGCCTCACTGTGGTGGGATGTCATTACAAGAAGGAGAGTTTTCAGCCCTGACTCATTCAATGGGACTTTCACCTTTGCAGACCACCATAGTGATGCTTCCAGTTTGAAAGATTTTATTCAGAAAAGGGAAATTGCCCAATACCCAAAAGATAACTTTCTGGAGAGATTGGGGTGGATGCATTATAAATATTAACTCTCAAAATCTTACAAAAAGACACTGCATAACTGTTCATCCAACACCACATTGCAGTGGTTACTTGGATGCAGCTTTGATTCGGCCATGAGTGATGAGTGTCACGATTTATATAACGCAATTTATGGGGTGACCTAGAGCCTCCACGAAATGTTTCTTCACCAAGTAAATAATCAGACATTGGGACATGAGACAGAATTCATACATAAATATTTGCAGGTAAGCTGTTTTCCAAAGAATGATGTTTTATATCTTCACCATGACATATCCTTACATGTCATGTGCAAGCATAAATATCAGGGGATCTTCCTTTGAATTGAAACTTTCTTAGTTCATAGGAGCTCACTCTATGTTCTTCAGGAACAAGAAAGCATGTAATGTAACAACATCCTTTTAAAAGGATGGTCAGTGGTTTTGGTACACTGGTCTTCCACACCATAGTTAGTACTTGGAATATCTAAAATGTAGTCTTAGCTTTCTTTCATGAAATTCTTAAATGTGAGACATAGAAGATGTTACTTAAGTTCCAAACTACATTCATAAATATGGTGGGTAATTTGCATAAATTGTCCCAATTAATTCTTCCAAATGTGTGTCCTGTAAGGAACTCAATTTCTTAGTTGATATTCTCAAAACAATAACAGAAGAAACCATAGATGTTAACATTTATCTCATTACCTGATTATAATTTGATGATAATTTCCTTTATTAACTTCCCTCTACAAGAAATTAGCATCACAGAAACATAATGAAATTTTGATAAAATATCTGTTTGACTTCATTCATTTCTTTGCATGTTTTGCTCAGAGAAATGTTGTCTTTGGAATAGGAAATTCAAATATTTTTTGCGTGTGTAGATATGGGTTGCGCATGTGTATATATAGAAATTAGCAATGTGTACCTGTCGAAGCTCAGGGTCATCTTGGTAGCAATCTTGGTTTGCTCTAAATCCTTATTACCTTCCTCTGGTGTTTCCCATGTTCTGACTTACAGGGACAGTTCAGGCTGTCACCATATCTATGAGTCATTTCTAAGTAAGCTCTGGGGGTCCAAACCGATGTCCTTTTGCTTGGGAGGCAAAGGTTTCAACCCCCAAACTATCTCTACAGACTTGGAATAGCAGATTAAAAAGGATGCCGGTATCCCCCACATCACCTTACAGGTCTTAACGCATTGGCAATTTATCATAAAAGGGTGCATCTCTTTCAAATACCTTTCTGAGGAAAGCCAAATTTACTAACCCCATTGGAGACCCAGTGAATATGGATCAGAAAATAAAGGGAGATGCAAAGTATGACATTCTGAACAGCTGGAGTGCCCCACAAGGCTTTGGACTCCAGGTGACAATAGGACAGTTCTCCCCATACCTCCCCAATGGCCAAAAACTCCATATCTGAAGAAATAACAGAGTGGCCCCCAGGAAATAGTCACGTGTGTTGAACCAAATCATTTATACCAGAAATGAGTAGCCAAAGCCCTGAAGCACATTGGGCCTTTTGTTTTTTCTGTATTCCTAAATTGAGCCTTCATCTTCTTTTTTTTGATGGATGATTTTGGTGTTTGCATGTTTCTATTCATATATCCTAAAGCTTCCATTTATTTTTCCTTCTGAATTTCTTTCAGGAAGGACCATAGCTTTTGGTTTTGTTCAGTATATTCATACATGTGACTATGTTTTATTTAATAAATGGACTGTGACATTCAAATGTGTTACAGATTTTAAAATATTGAAAATAAGTTTTTTAAAGCATTAATAAGTTCAGTCTGCTTATGAAAAGAATAGCATAGAAATTCCAATTTCCTCAAAGTATCTTGCCAATGAACTATTGAAAAAAGTCTATTATGGTGCCCCTAAAAGTTCAAAGGCACTTTTGGAAGAGGGGACAGGAGACAGAATACAGGGCAAAGGGTAGTGGGATGCACTTTTCCAAAAACTGTGTGACAACAGCAGCCATAACCTTCAACAATGGCCTACTGACACGGTGGTGGTGGGCTCACCTATGCAATTGTCACAGTCTTAGTTTGGATGTGAGTCGACCGCACAGACTCAAGTAATTCAATCTCTGGCTGATGTTAATAATTAAGAGGTTATGCCAGAAGAAACTCACAGAAAATAACCAAGAAATCCAAACCCAAGATAATGAATTACCATGATCAATACTATGAAATTGGAAATCCAGAAGGAATTAAATAACCATTAACTATTAAATAAGCATTAACTACTTTGAACAGGAAAATAACAGGCACTTGGAGGAGATAAGAAAAACAGACCAAGAAACAAAAACAAAAAAGGCAGAGAGCAGTTAAAGCAGTCTCAAGAAAAGTATAAAATTGAACTAAAAGACAAATTATCTTCAACCCAGAACTCAACAGAGTCTTATCAGCAGAACTAACAAAGTAGAAAACAGAATGAAGACAAAGTGAAAGAAGTAACCAGCTAAATGGAAGAGGTTGTTAAAGACAAAAAGGTACTGAAGAGGAATATTCAAGAGTCATGGGACACCTTGAAGAAGCCTAACATGTGCATTCAAAGAATACCAGAACAAGAATCCCAAAATACCACACCTGAGGAAAATTTTCAATTTATCATAAAGGAAAACTTTTCTCTTCCAAAGGAAGGGAGGCCCATGCAAATACAAGAGGCATTCCACACCCCAAACAGATAAGACCAAAATAGAAACTCACCATGGCAAATAATGGTCAAAACACTCTACATTCTAGACAAAGAATAGGTGCTGAGAGCTTCAAGGGGAAAAAAAGTCACTTTTGAAGATAAACCTACTAAAATAACAAATGATTTTTCAATGGAAACATTAAAAGCAAGAAGAGATTGGAGAGATATACTTCAAATATTGAATGAGTAAAAATATCAACCCAAGCTGATATACCCAGCAAAACTATCAGTCATGATCAAGAGGGAAAGAAAAGTTTTCCAGCACAAAGACAAACTGAAGGGTTATATGTCTACCAAAACAGACCCTCAAAAAATGCTAGAAAAGATGCTCAAGCTTGAAGAAAACAACAAGTATATCCAGGAGGATAGAATGGAATTATAATACCACCAAAACCTAAGCCACACTTCTGCAAGCCACTAAACATAAAAGGTGTCAGGAATTGGGGCTGGAGTTAAGCCTCTGCCTTGTAGGCAGAAGTTCCTGAGTTTGGATCCTAGACACCACATATAGATGCTGGGCAGAAGCAGGGGCCACCTGGGTTTCTGGTTCTGGTAGGGCAGAGCCTGTGAATCCCGGGGCAGAGTAAAAAAGGAGGAGGTGGAGGCAGTCCATGGTGGTTCCTGAATTCCTCAGTGGTTCTGTATACACACATACAGACAGACACATACATACACACACATACACACAAGTGCATACACGCACACATGCACAACTGAATATATAATAAAAAATTTAAAAAATTTTTTAAAAAGTGTCAGGAATTAAAGGTAATTTCTCCATTAAAACACTAAATGACAATGGAAATAATGAATGTTAAATTACAAGAAGTTATCATTATTTCCTTAAAATAATGATTCATGATGTAATAACGCCAAATACAAAACTAAAAGAAAATAGACAAGTGCCAGGCAGAAATAGCAACGGCCTGTCATTTTGGCCCTGGAAGACAGAGACTTGGGAAACTCCAGAGAAGAGCAGTAAGGAGGTAGGACAATTCACGACGCAGGATGATTCCTCATGTCATCCATGGACATCCACTGGAACACACAATTATTGTGCCCTCTTATACACTTGTGTACACACATACATGCATGCACACATGCAATTTTTTTAAAAAAATAGACACTTTGTATGATATTCACATTTCATCCTTTGAAATACAAGGGTGCCCTCTACCCCTTCCACTGCCTGGGACAGGACGCTCACTCGAGCGTCCCAGGTAAGGTTCAACCAGCCCACAGGTGCTCCCACTCATCCCAGCTGTCCCCTCCAGCCAGCCTAAGCAATACCCAGTCTGCCCTGAACTTGTGCAGGTCATGCCCCAGGTCCCCAGTGAAGCACGCCACATCCCATCGCCCCTCTACTCCTTAGGCCCACACAAGACCCTTACTCGTGGTTCAGGAAGGACACACAGTTCCTCAGAATTCAACAGAGTCCAAAGGAAACTCGAGCAAAGTTCTAGGGGACAAAGGTCATACATCTAAAGTCCTATAAAATCATTTGATCACATGGAAGAGACTCTTCACATCCGGCCCAAAGATTAGGAAACCCCCTTTTTACCATCCTTCTTTCAACTACAAATCACTGTAGATTAACTTTTACATATACTCTCCCCCAAAACACATACAACTTCAAGGATTATACCACTCACCCTCACATATCACCAAGGTACTAAATCGTAAAAGTACACTACCATACTAATATTCACCCTGTTTACTAAACCTGACCTAAATGATGAACTAAAAGACTAATAGCATCATCTAGGAAATAACAATAATAACAGGAAAACATACAAAACTCCAAGGCATACAATGGTAATAACTGCCCGATAGTAGTAATACCAACTTAATTAGATCAGCCAAAAACACAGAAACAGAAAGGTCTTATGAGACAAAGCAACAATGCCCAAATCAAAGTGCAGATCCATGGGAAACAAAATCCAAGAAAACAAATCTCCCACCGAGTGAATTAAGACCATAATGATAGATTCTTACCAGAACAAATTCACAGAAAATAAAAAAGAAAGCCAGTCCCAAGAAAATGATATTCAAAGCATGATCATTACCATGATCAATATTATGTTTTTTAACATTTTCAATTATCTCCACTCATACAAACTTCATAGGTACACCGGTTCCCTCCCTCCCTCCTCCTCTCCCCACCCCTCTGCTCGCTCTCCCCTCACTGCTCCCTCCCCACCCTCCAGTGCCTCCCCTCCCCCAATCCCCAAAGAATCCTTCAATGTGCATGCCTGACTGTCCTCTGGGTGCTCCTCACCGATGACATACAAGGACCCAGCGGCATTTCCCTGAACCCTTTCCTGTGTTCCCCTTAAGCACAAGGAACACTATTTTGGCTGTCAATCCCTTGCCTCCAAGGATCTTGGTGCTTTTAGCAAACGTTAGACTTTGTGGGGACAATAGTGTGTTGGACATTGCGCAGGGCATGTAAAGTCCAATTATGATTACTTTGGCTCTAACTTGTGTGGAGTATCTTGCAAATCATTGCTCCTCTCATCCTTGTGCTCTTACACTCTTACCGCCCCCTATTCTGAAAATTTCCCTGAGCTTCAGGATGGAAAGAGATAAGGCTGGTCTAGTTCCAGGTGGTTGATATAGAGTCTCTGAAGTTCTAGATTATGGTTTGCTCTGCGGTTCCATCCCCAGCTGCCGCTAGCGGTCCCCAGGGCCTCTCGGGTTGTGATTTTTAATCCAAGTTTGTAATCTGTATCTCTTGATCAGTGAGTTAATTCCATTGACATTTAGTGTTATAATGGAGAAATTACTTTTAATTCTGGACATGTTTTATGATTAGTGGCCTTTGTAAGTGTATGATTTGGCTTTTTAGGTCCTCCTGGATATGCTTGTTTTTTTCTTCAAGCTTGAGGATCATTTCTAGCATTTTTGAAGGCCTGGTTTGGTAGACATGTAAACTGAGACTGGCATGCACATTAAAGGATTCTCCAGGGATTGGGGGGGAGGCACTGGGGGATGGGGAGGGAGGGGTGAGGGGAGGGGATGCAGGGGGGTTGGGGGGAGCAGAGAGGGAGGGAGGGAACTGGTGTACCTACTAAGTTTGTATGAGGGGAAATAATAATAAAAAATGTAAAAAAACAACAACAACAACAAAAGTTGTTTTTTGTGCTGGTAAACTTCTTTCTCCCTAGATCATGATGTATAGTTTTGCCAGGCATATCAGCCTGAGTTGACATTTTTGCTCATTTAGTACTTGAAGTAAGTCTCTACAAGCTCTTCTTTTTTTATTTCTTCCACTCATACACAGTTGATAAGTACCCCATTCCTCTCCCCCCCTCCACTCCTCCCTGGACCCTCTTGCTCCCTTCTCCCTTTTCTCCTTCTTTCCCCCATCCCTCCCTTTCTTCCAGTCCCCCTTCCCCCCCCATTCTGGAGCATTTTTTAGTGTGCATTTCAAACTTTCAAACTTCCCTCTGGGTCCTCTTCTCTAATGAGGTGTAAGGACTCAGTGGCATTGTCTAGAGCTCATTTTTTGTATTCCCCTTTAGTATAGGAACACTATTGTGGCTGTTAACCCCTTGTTTCTAAGGATCATAGTGCCTATGATACATGCTAGACTATGGGGGTTCAATGATTTGTTGGTCATTACACAGGCCATGCAAAGTATTATCATGATTAACTCGGCCCTAACTTATATGGAGTATCTTCCATATCATTGCTTCTCCCCATCTTTAGGCTCTTACAATCTCACTGCCCCCTTTCTGAAAATTTCCCTGAGCTTTAGAATAGGGAGCAGTTAAGCTGGTCCTGGTTCCAGGTAATTGATGTAGAATCTCTGATTTTATGAATTATGCTATGTTGACTTTTTTCAGTTTTGCTGCTCCTGCATCACCCTTGACTCCATCCTGATAGGTATTGGATGTTACCCCCTGGCCAGAGATAAAAGGCTATTAAAATGGAGTTTTATTATGAGAGTAGATTCAAAGCTAGGTGGAATAAGAGTAGGAGACTGCTGTTGGGGGGGTCAGGCTCCCATTTGCAGGATGGTAATTTTCTATCTACTAGACTTTATGCCCACCCTTTCTGGTGATATCATACACAATCAGGTGCAAGTGACTAGTAAGGAAAGTTTGCAAACCCAACCAGATATCTTATTACTTACTTGCAGTCCTTGATGGTGGCCTATTTTCTCTGCTGTAACATGATCCCCTCTCTCCTTGTTTCTGGCAGGGCTTTCCTTCTACTTCCCTCCCTGCTTATAATCTTTAAATTACTGTAGGTTTTACAGAGATTTATCTGTGAGTTTGTAACAAAGTGGGTTTGGTACCAGGATCCACCTATTAGGGAATAAATATGGTGCTAAATTTTCGGTGTCTGGGATAATTCACTCAAAATAATTTTCTCTAATTCCATCCATTTCCCAGCAAATCTCATTAATTCATCTTTTTTGATGGCTAAGTAATATTCCATTATATAAATGTACTACATTTTCCTTATCCACTCATCAACTGTTGGGCATTTGAGTTGATTCCATGATTTTGCAATTGTAAGCAGTGATGCTATGAACATGGTAGAGTTTGTGCAATAGAGGTTACTTTTTGCTGTATGAGGGATTATTCCTAAAAGTTCAAAAGCAGGGTCAAATGACATTTCAATCTTTACCATTTTTAAGAATCGCCAGATGGCTTGCCAGAGTGGTTGCATAAGCCTGCAGCACCACCAATATAATAAAGCTCTCTGCTCACCACATCCTCTCCAGCATTTTGGGTTATTGGTATTGTGGATTTTTGCCATCCTGACGTGCGTGAGATGATATCTCAGGGAAGTTTTGATTTGCATTTCCCTGATAGCTAAGAATGCAGAGCATTTTTGAAGATATTTGTTAGACATTTCAATTTCATCCCTGGTACAGTTTCTTTTAAGTTCCAAGGCCCGTTTTTTAATTGGCCCATTTGTTTCCTTGGTGTTTAGTTTTCTAAGTTCTTTGTACACTCTGGATAATAGAGCTCTATCAGATATGTGGTTAGTGAAAAATTTCTCCCATTCTGTAGTTTGCCTTTGTGCTCGAGTTACAATCTCTTTATCTGAATGGAAGCTCTTTAATTTCATAAGATCCCATCTGTTGAGTGTTGGTTGTATTGACTGTGCTATTGGCTTTCCAATTAGGAACTATTGGCCTAGTCCAATCAGCTTGAGGGAGTTTCCTACCCTTTCAACTAAGGTTTATATAGTCTCTGGCCTTATATTGAGGTCCTTGATCCATTTGGAATTAAGTCTTGTACATCGTGACAAATATGGGTTGAGTTTTAATCTTCTGCATGTGGTCATCCAGTTCTGCCAGCACCATTTGTTGAAGATGCTGTTCTTCAAAGATCAAATGGCTGTTATTGTGTGGAATTATATCTTGGTCTTCAATCCTTATCCATTGATCTGTATGTTTATTTTGGAGCCAGTACCAGGTTGTTTTTATAACTATGGATTTGTAGTATAGACTAATGTTTGGTATGATGATTTTATTACTCAGTGTTTTTATTACTCAGGATTGTTTTTGCTCTCCTAGGTCTTTTGTGCCTCCATATGAATTTTGAGATTTTGTCATCAACCTCTGTAAAGAATTGGTTTGGGACTTTGATTGGTATAGCATTGAATCTGTATATTGCGTTTGGTAGGATTGTCATTTTTATGATATTGACTGTGCCAATCCAGGAACATGGGAGGTCGTTCCACCTTCTGGTGTCTTCTGTAATTTCTTGCTTTAGCATTTTAAAATTTTTATTGTAAAGGTCTCTTACTTCCCTTGTTAGGTTTATACCAAGGTGTTTCATATTTTTTAGGGGCTATAATAAATGGGATTGTTTCTCTCAGGACTTTTTAACTTCTTTCATTCTAGGCATATAGGAAGGCCACTGATTTTTGTACATTTACTTTGTATCCTGCCACCATACTGAACTTCTGTATTAGTTCCAGGAGATTTCTGCTGGAGTTTCTGGGATCACTCAGGTATAAGATCATGTCATCTACAAATAGAGATCATTTGACTTCTTCTGTGCCAATTTGAATCCCTTTTATGTCCCTTTGTTATTTTACCACTTCAGCTAAGACTTCAAGTACAATATTGATTAGAAGTGGTAAGAGTGAAGCAGGAATTCTTCAAGTTTTTCCCCATTGAGTATAATCCTTGCTGTAGGCTTGTTGTATACAGCTCTTATTATATTGACAAAGGTTCCTTCCATTACAAATGTCTCTAGGGTTTGATCATATAGGGCTGTTGGATCTTGTCAAAGGCATTTTCTTCATCTATGGAGAGTGTCATGTGGTCTTGGACTTTGGATTAGTTTATATGGTGAATTACATTTATTGATTTGCATATGTTGAACCAACCTTGTGTGTCTGGGATAAAGCCTACTTGATCATCATTACTTATCTTTTTCATATGCTTTTGAATCCAATTTGGTAAGACTTTGTTGAGAATCTTTGCATCTGTGTTCATCAGAGAGATTGGCCTATAGTTTTCTTTTTTAGGTGCATCTTTATTAAGTTTTCGGAGTAAGTCAATATTAGCTTCATAGAAAGAATTTGATAGTGTACCTTCTTTTGCTGTTTGATGGAACAATTTAAGGAGTATTGCTGTTATTAGCTCCTTAAATGCCTGGTAGAACTCTGTGCTGAATCCCTCTGGTCCAGGACATTTTTTGGGAAGATTTGAGATTACTTCATCAATTTCCTCATATGTTATATGACTATTTAAATAATTCAAAACTCTCTGATTTAATTTAGGTACGTTGTATTTACTTAGGAATTCACCCATTTCTTTTGTGTTGTAAAATTTCACAGAGTATAAGTTTTTGAAATATGACGTTATAATTCTCTGGATTTTGTGGGTATCAGTAGTGATAACTCCATTTTCATTTCTAATAATGTTAATTTGGGCTTTCTCTCTCTTGTTTTTGGTTAATTTACTATGGGTGTACCAATCTTACTGAATTTTTCAAAGAACAGCTTTTTGACTGGCTGATTTTCTGTATCATTTTCCTAATCTCGATTTTGGATATTTCTCCCCTTATTTTGCTTATCTCCTCTATTCTACTGCTTTTGGGATTGGATTGTTCTAGTGTCTCTAAAGCTTTAAGCTGCATTGTTAAATTATTTATTTCTGATGTTTCCATTTATACCATGGTTGTCTGATAGAGTACAGGCTAGAATTTCAACCTTCCTGTATATGGGGAGATTCATTTTGTGGCCCAATATGTGATCTATTATGGAGACAGTTCCATGTGTTGCTGGGAAAAATGTGTATTCTATGGTGTGTGGATGAAAAGTTGGATAGAGATGTGTAAGGTCCATTTCAGTAAGGGTCTGATTAAGCTCCAAAGTGTCTCTGTTAAGTTTTTTTTAACATTTTTTATTATTATTTCTGCTCATACAAACTTAATAGGTAGACCAGTTCTCTCCTCCCCTCCTTCTCCCCCCGAATCCCCTGCTCCCCCTCCCTCCCTCCCCATCTCCCAGTGCCTCCCCCCCAAATCCCAGAGAGTCCTTTATTGTGTATGCCTAACTCTTGGTCCTCCTTTCCGATGACGTACAAGGACCCAGTGGCATTTCCCTGAACCGTTTCTCGTGTTCCCCTTAAGCATAGGAACACTACTGTGGCCATCAATCCCTTGCATCCAAGGATCTTGGTGCCTTTAGCCGATGTTAGACTTTGTGAGGTCAGTAGTGTGATGGACATGGCGCAGGGCATGCAAAGTCCTATCATGATTGCTTCAGCCCTAAATAGTGTGGAGACTCTTCAAATCATTGCTCCCCCCCATCCTTTTGCTCTTACAATCTTACCGCCCCCTCTTCCGCAAATGTCCCTGAGTTTTAGGATGTGGGGAGATTAAGCTGGCTGTGGATGATATAGAGTCTCTGAAGTTCTGGATTGTGGTTTGTTGATTTCCTTTTGCAGTTTTGCTGGTCCTGCAATGCCCTTCACTCCATCCTGATGGGCACTGTATGTCACCTCCTGGTCAGAGACCAAAAAAACTGTTAAACTGGAGTCTTGTTATAATAGCACATTCAAGGGTAGATGTAATAAAAGCAGGAAACCTCGTTGAGGGAGGGATCAGTCACCCATTTGCAAAATGGTAACTTTTCATCTGCCAGACTATATGCCCTCCCCTTCTGGTGAGATATACCCCCTCAGTTGTACATGATCAGGGAGGAAAGTCTGTGAACTTAACCAGATGTCACATTACTTACTTGCAGTCCTTGATGGAGGCCTATGTTCTCTGCTGTAACATGGTCCCCTTTCTACTTGTGTCTGGTGTGGCCCTCCAACCTCATCCCTCTGTTCACAATCCTTGCAATTACCGTATTACATAGGTTTGCCCTTGAGTGTCTCAATGTGGGCTGGGTCAGTTTGGTACTATGAGCCACGTATTAGGGAGTACATATGGCACTTAACTTTCTGGGTTTAGGATACTTCACTTAATATAATTGTTTCTAATGACATCCATTTCCCAGCAAATCAGTAATTCATCATTTTTGATGGCTGAGTAGTACTCCATTGTATAGATGTACCACAGTTTCATTATCCACTCGTCAACTGTTGGATATTTGGGTTGATTCCATGACTTTGCTATTGTAAACAGTGCTGCTATGAACATGGTCATGCTTGTGCTATCGAGGCGAACCTCTGCTGTATGGGGGGTTATACCCAAAAGTGGAATAGCAGGGTCATATGGCATTTCAATCTTTAATTTCTTTAAGAATCTCTAGACGGCTCACCAGAATGGCTGTATGAACCTGCATCCCCACCAGCAATGTAGCAGAGTTCCCCTCTCTCCACATCCTCTCCAGCACTTGTTGTTTGTATTGTGGATTTTTGCCATCCTGACCGAGGTGAGATGATATCTCAGGGAGGTTTTGATTTGCATTTCCCTGATGGCTAAAGAAGTGGAGCATTGTTTAAGATATTTGTTAGACATTTTAATTTCATCCCTGGTAAAATTTCTTTTAAGTTCCAGGGCCCATTTTTTAATTGGGCCATTGGTTTCCTTGATGTTTAGTTTTCTAAGTTCTTTGTGCACTCTGGACAGTAGAGCTCTATCAGATATGTGGTTAGTGAAGATTTTCTCCCATTCTGTGGGTTGCCTTTGAGCTCAAGTTACAATCTCTTTATCTGAACAGAAGCTCTTTAATTTCACAAGATCCCAACTGTTGAGAGTTGGTAGCAGTGACTGTGCCATTGGATGTCTGTTTAGGAGATGTTGGCCTAACCCAATCAGCTCAAGGGAGTTCCCTATCCATTCAGTTATGATTTTTATAGTCTCTGGCCTGATATCAAGGTCCTTGATCCATTTGGAATTAAGTCTTGTACTTTGTTAAGTTTTTTACCTATTGATCTATTTCATGTTGAGAGGGCAGTATTGAAATCCCCAAGAATCATCATTTTGAGGTTTATTTCTCGCTTTAGATGCTGTACGGTTTGATTAATGAATGTGGGGGCACCCATCTTGGGTGCATATATGTTCAGTATTGTGAAGTCTTCTTGGTGAATTGTATCTGTGACTAAAATGTAGTATCCTTCTGTGTCTCTTATGATTTTTTTTGGTTTGAAGTCCACTTTGTCCTATAGAATAATGGCTACCCCTGCCTGTTTTCTGGTTCCATTATCTTGCAGAATTTTTGATCAGCCTTTTATTTTTAGGATGAGCCTACCTTTTGTGTTGAGATGGGTTTCCTGCAGGCAGCAGATTGGTGGATTGTGATTTTTAATTCAAGTTTGTAATGTCTGTCTCTTGATAGGTGAGTTAATTCCATTAACATTTAATGTTATAATGGATTAATTATTTTTAATTCCGGACACTTATAATGTTTAGTTGCTATTGTAAGTGTATTGTTTCGCTTTTACGTTTTGGTGGTATTATACTTCTCTTTTGTTCTCCTGAATATGCTCGTTTTTTTCTTCAAGCTTGAGTATCATTTTTAGCATTTTTAAAAGCCTGGTTTAGTGGACATGTATCCCTTCAAGTTGTCTTTGTGCTGGAAGATTTTTCTTTCTCCCTTGATCATGATGGATAGTTTTGCAGGGTATATCAGCCGGGGTTGACATTTTTGCTCATTCAATACTTAAAGTACCTCTCTCCGAGCTCTTCTTGCTTTTACTGTTTCCATTGAGAAGTCATTTGCTATTTTAATACGTTTACCTTTAAAAGCGACTTCTTTTTTTTTTTTCTTGAAACTCTCAGCACCGTTTCTTTGACATGAATCTGGAGTATTTTAAGTATTATTTGCCATGGTGAATTTATTTTGTTCATATCTGTTTGGGGTTCTGAATGCTTCTTGTATATGGATGGGCCTCTTTTTTTTTAGATGAGGAAAGTTTTCCTTGATGATCGTTTGAAAAATTTCCTCATGTGTGGTATTTTGGGATTCTTGCTCTGGTATTCCATGAATGCGCATGTTAGGCTTCTTCAGGGTGTCCCATATCTCTTGAATGTTCCTCTCTAGTATGTTTTTGGCTTTAACAATCTCTTCCATTGAGCTGATTAATTCTCCCACTTTGTCTTCAAGGTCTAAAATTCTATTGTCTGTGTCCTTAGTTCTGCTGATAAGACTCTCTGTTGAGTTTTGGGTTGAAGATAACTTGTCTTTTAGTTTGATTTTAAATTCTGCTTGAGTCTGTTTAACTGCTCTATGCCTATTTTTGTTTCTTGAACTGTTTTTTCTCAACTCCTCCAGTTGTCTGTTGTGTTCCTCTTCAAAGGGTTTGATAGTGGTTATTGAACTCCTCCTGGATTTCCTCTTTCATAATATTGATCATGATAATGATCATGCTTTGAATGTCCTTATCTTCGGTCAGACTTTCTTGGCTATTTTCCATGAATTTGTTCTCATTGGAATCTATCGTTATGGGGCTAATTCCTTCAGTGGGAGATTTATTTTCTTGAGTTTTGTTTCTTATGGGTTTGCACTTTGACTTGGGCATTGTCGCTTTATCACTTAAGACCTTCTTTCATTTTCTTCATGTTTTTGACTAAACTGAATTATTTTGCCTGGAGTGGCGCTTGCTCTGACTGGCTGGTGGGAGGAGCTGGGAGTGGTGGTGGGGGTAATTGACTGAAGCTGGGGAGTGGAGCTGGGGAGTGACCCAGATGTCTTCCCCGACCTAGAAGACCTTGCTTCAGAAAGCCCAGGCTGGCTCTGAACTTACATAGCTGAGGACAACCTTTGAACTTATGTAGCTGAGGATGAATTTGGACCATGTGCCTCTGAGTTGTGTGTGTGGTGCTGGGGATGCTTGCCAGGGCTTCACACCTGCTTCAACACTC
This sequence comes from Typhlomys cinereus, assembly GCA_023101885.1. Classification (NCBI taxonomy): domain Eukaryota; kingdom Metazoa; phylum Chordata; class Mammalia; order Rodentia; family Platacanthomyidae; genus Typhlomys; species Typhlomys cinereus. The sequence goes on from JALPQD010000714.1 coordinate 310,492, forward strand.
TTCCAATCATGACTCCTCACATTGATCCATTTGCCCCTAGATAGTCCATTTTTTTCTTATGCGTGCGTGTGTGTGTGTGTGTGTGTGTGTGTGTGTGTGTGTGTGTGCATCAGAGGGCACCGTGTATCCCTGTTAAAGATCAAGGGTGACTCAAGAATCATCCTACATTACTTCTACCTTGTATTTGCTTTGCTCTCAGATTCTCCAGGTGCTGCCTTCCAGGACCGGAAGTGCAGCCCATTGACATTTCCACCTGGTATTTTTATGTGGTACCTGGGATGGTAATTCTGGACGTTCTGTTAGTGAGACAGAGTCTTAATATCTGAGTCATCTCTTCAACTCCTGGCTAATCTATTTTTTGTGTCTTCAAGAGCATGTGTACCCGTCTTTGTTTCCTCCTCCTCCTCCTTCTCTTTCTCTTCTTCCTCCTGCTCTTTCTCTTTCTCCTCCTCTCCTTCTCCTCAACCTCCTTTTCTTCCTCCTTTTCCATCTCTTCCTCCTCTTCTTCTTTTCCTCCTCCTTTCTTCCCTTGCTCTTTGTCTTCCTCTTTTCTTCTCTTCCTCATTTCCCTCCTCCTCTCCCATCTCTTCCTCCTTCATTCCCTCCTCTTTGTCCCTTCTATCTCCTTCTCCTCCCTCTCCTTCTTCTCTTCCTCCTCTTTTACTCATCCTTCATCCCTCTCCCTCCTTCTTTCTCCCTTTCCCCATCTTCCCCTTTCTGGAACCCAGAACTTCTATACTCTGAACTATAACCCCAATCCCAGCTTCTTTTTCTTACAACTGTTGTCAGAGGTTCCCCACCAACATCAGAGAGTCCGAGACCTCCACCTCATTCCCAAGTTTTGCCGGCTGCTAACAATCTCCATGGGTTGACGAGTCCTGTATGACTTCTTCCTTGTAAGTACAGTGCTGTCTTGCCTGCCCCCTGTCTACACCTCAGGCCCAGTAGGAAGCAGCTGAGTTGATAGCTCTTTGTAACTAGAGATAGTTTCATTATCTGCCATCTGTTCCCCAAGCTGCCACCAGATGGCAACAGCGGGTAATACAGTCAGGCTACCTTTGTGGAGTTTGGATTTGGTTTTCTCTGCCCACTGCTTCCCAGGGCTATTAGCTCTCTCCAACCAACCCACAAAGTCCTCCCAATGACATAGATGGTTATCCTGATATGACTTGCCCCACCAACTGCTCTAACCATGCCCGTTCATGTTCCTCCAACATTTGGGCCACAGTCTAGCCTCATGGGCCTTTGCACATGCCCTTCCTTTGGCCTGGACCATGCTTCCCGAGTATTAGCTCATTCCTGTGCCTCCAGTTTTTGGGCTAGCACACTGCCATCCCTGCAGCAATATCCATCCAATGCAGATGGCATTCACTCCTGCTTCCTGCTGCCTTCATGACACCCTCCATTTTTTTTTTGTCTAATTATACAAGCTCAATAGGTAGGCCCCTTCTTTTCCTTCCCTCTCCCTTCATTCTTGTTGTCCCCTGTAGGTGAGCATGGAGTCCAGTCTTTGTTGACTGCTGTGGCCAGGCTGTAGAGTGAGCAAAAGCCACTCTGTTCACAAGCCAGTTAAACACACTTAATGGTGGTTTGGCCCACTCCCAGCCAAACTCCTAGTGCCTCTATGCAATTTCCCTGTTGGTAAATGCTTTAGAATGGCAGTCAGAACTTGTGGTCTGGTCGGCCCATGAAAGGGCCACCTGTGTACATGACAGTGGCAGGATTGGCCAGCTTGCCTTACATAAGCCTTTGCTCCTGCACAATAAAGTAGACACCATCTTCCCCCACATGTCTCCTGTGCCTGTCTCTGTCTCTTAGTGGCATCATTGAACTTACCACTGTCATGTCCCAAGAATAGCCTGGGCTGGGCCATCACAATAGTCACTGCTGCTGTGCCCACCACTGCAACAGTTCCACCCATTTCACTTTCTCACCCTGCTCACTCTCTTCCCCCTCTCTCTCACCTTCTTTCCTTCCCTCCTTCTCTCTTGGTGCTTCCTGCTTTCTCCCTCCCATTATCCAGAGAACGTCTATGAAGCACTGAATTTCCTTCTGAGTAGTCTACACTAGTGAGGATTCAAGACTCAGTGGCATAGCTTGGAGGCCCTTCTTTGGCTGCCTGCTAGTACGGAAACTCTATTATAACTGTTTAACCCCTTGACTCTAAGGATGCTAGTGCCTGAAGCCTTCTCCCCTGTAATCTATGCTAGACTTTGGGGGGTTGTTGACATGACAGCCATAGTGCAGGTCAGACAAGATCCAATCACATTGTGGCTATATCCGGTCTGCTACATCCTTGACTTGTGTGGAGAACCTTGTATGTCATTGACCCTCCCCATCTTTAGGCTCTTACAATATTGCCACCATCTCTTCCATAAAGTTCCCTGAGTTTCAGGATGGGGAGAGATTTGGCTGGCCTAGTTCTGGATATATATTCCTTAACAAAATTAACAAAACAATCTCAAAATTAGTATGGACTCACAAAAGGCCCAGAATATCAAGAAAAATCCTGAGTGACAAAAGGACTGCTGGCAGTATCATGATAACAAAACTTCATCTACACTAAAAATCCACAGTAATCAAAAACAGCTTAGTCTTGTCTCCAAAATAGACAAGTAGATCAATGGATAAGGGTTGAAGTCCCAGATGTAAACCCACACAGTTGTACCCATTTGATCTTTGACAAAGGGGCCCAAAAATTCAATGGAAAAAGAACAGCATCTTCAACAAATGGTGTTTACATAACTGAATATCCCCAATTCTAAGATTAAAACTGGACATATACTTATCACCATGCAAAAAAATTAATTCTAACTTGATCAAGGACTGTAATATCAGTCCAGAGGCTACAAAAAACCCTTGTTGAATGTATAGGGAACACACATGAGCTGATTGGGCAAGGCCAACAGTTCCTAAACACAAATCCAACATCACAGTCACTAGAACCAACACTCACCAAGTGGGATCTTATGAAATTAAAAAGCTTTTGTTCAGATAAGGAGATTGTAAACTGAGCAAAAAGGTATGCCTCAGACTGGGAGAAAATCTTCACTAACCACATATCTGTTAGAGCTTTATTATCCAGAATGTACAAAGAACTTATAAAACTAAACACCAAAGAGAAAAATGTCCAACTAAAAATTGTGCCTAAGAACTCAAAAGAAAGATTTCAAAGGACAAAATTGAAATGTCTAAGAAACATCTTTAAAAATGCCTCACATGACCCCATGCTGGCCGACTGGAATGCTCCATCGCTCCCTCGCTCACGATCCAGGTAAGATACCCTGCTTCCCAGGTACTTCCCATCAGCATTAGGGTCACCTACTCCTCCCAGCCCTTTCAACCATCCAGCCTGAGCAGCGCCCAAGTTGCCTAGGGCTTGGATGGACCATTAGGGATTGCCTCAGGTCCCAGTTGAAGCCCTCCGATCTTCCTCAGCCCTTACCCCCTTCTGCCCACCCAGAATGCGTGCTTGCTTCCTTGAGGTTCAAGTAAGGCACGCTGCTTCCCAGGTGTTTCCCACTAACACCCAGATCACCCGCTCCTCGCAGCCCCTCCAACTATCCAGCCTCGGCAACTCCCAAGGTGCCCAGAACTTGTGTACATTAGGCCATGCCCCATGGTCCAACGAGGCCACCCTGCTTCCCAGAATTCAACAGAATCCAAAGAAAACCCAAGCAAAGCTCTAGGGGACAAAGGCCATACATCTGAAGTCCTCTAAAATCATCCTATCACATCGAAGAGATTCTTCACATCCAGCCCAAAGATAAGTAAACCCACTTTTTACCATCTGGCTCCTTCCAATTATTAATCACGGTGGATTAAATTTTACATATAGCCACCCCCATAACATATACTACTTCAGGGACTGTACTACTCACACTCACGTATTACCAAGGTACTAAATTATAAAAGTGCACTACCATACTAATCTTCACCCCCTGTCTCCTAAACCTGATTTAATTGATATACTGAAAGTCTAATAGACTCATCTAGGAATAACAATAACAACAAACACACCAAACTCCAAGGCAATCACTAGTAATAACTGCCAGAGAGTAGTGATACCATCTAATTCAGTTCAGTCAAAAACACATAGAAACTGAAAGGACTTCAGAGACAAAACAGCAATGTCCCGGTAAAAGTGTAGATCCATAAGAAACAAAACCCAAGATAATAAATCTCCCACTGAAAGAGTTAACACCATAGAGACAGATTCCAACCAGAACAAATTCACAGAAAATATCCAAGATAGCCAGGCCCAAGATGATGAATTTCAAAGCATGATCATTACCATGATCAATACTATGAAAGAGGAAATCCAGGAGGAATTAATTAACTGTATCAATCACTTTGAAGAGGAACACAACAGACACTTGGAGGAGATGAGAAAAACAGTTCAAGAAACAAAAATAGGCATAGAGCAGGTAAAACAGTCTCAGGCAGAGTTTAAAATTGAACTACAAAAGAAGTTATCCTCAAACCAGAACTCAACAGAGAATCATATCAGCAGAACTAAGGAGGAATATAGAATTTCAGATCTTGAAAACAAAGTGGAAGTACTGAACAGCTCAATGGAAGAGGTTGTTAAAGCCAAAAACATACTTGAGAGGAATATTCAAAAGTTATGAGACACCCTGAAGAAGCTTAACATGCGCATTCATGGAATATCAGAGTAAGATTCCCAAAAGATCACACTTGAGGAAATTTTTCAAACTATCATAAATCAAAATTCCCTCATCTTAAAGATTGAGAGGCCCATCCAAATACAAGAGGCATTCTACACACCAGATATAACCAAAATAGAAACTCGCCACGGCAAATAATAGTTAAAACACTCCACATTCAAGACAAAGAAAAGGTGCTGAGAGCTTCAAGGGAAAAATAAAAAACAAGTCCCTTTTAAAGGCAAACCTATTACAATAACAAATGATTTCTCAATGGAAACAGTAAAAATAAGAAGAGCTTGGAGAGACATACTTCAAGTATTAAATGAAAAAAAAAATGTCAACCCAAATTAATATACCCAGAAAAACTATCTATCATGATCAAGGGAGAAAGAAAAGATTTCCATCACAAACACAAGTTGAAGGCTTATATATCTACCAAACCAGGCCTTCCAAAAATGCTAGATATCATACTCAAGGTTGAAAAAAAAAAACAAGCATATCCAGGAGGACCTAAAGAAAGTATAAAACCACCAAAACCTAAAAGCTGAATAATACAATTACAAAAGCCACTAAACATAAAAAATATTCAAAATTAAAAATAATTTCTTTACCAGAACATTAAATGTCAATGGAATTATGTCACTAACTAAGAGACAAAGATTACAAACCTGTATTAAAAATCAAAACCCATCAATCTGTTGCCTTCAGGAAACTCATCTCACCACAAAAGATAGGCACATCCTAAAAATAAAAGGCTGGCCCAAAATTCTGCAAGCTATTGGAACCAGGAATCAGGCAGGGTTAGCCATTATGCTATTGGAGAAAGTGGACTTCAAACCAAAAAAATCATAATAGACACACATGGTTACTACATTTTGTCACAGATACAATTCATCAGGAAGACTTCACAATACTGAACATACATGCACCTAATACAGGCCATTCCACATTCATTAAGCAAAACAACATCTAAAGTGAGAAATCAACCCCCAAAATGATAATTTTTGGGGATTTCAACACTTCCCTCTCAACATACGATAGATCAACAGGTCAAAAACATAACAGAGACTCTTTGGAATTTAACCAAACCCTTAAGGAAATGGACCTTACAGATCTCTATCCAATTTTTCATCCACGCACCAAAGAATACACATTCTTCTCAGCAGCACACAGAACTTTCTCCACAATAGATCATATATTGGGCCACAAAATTAATCTCCACATATACAGGAATGTTGAAATTCTAGCATGTACACTATCAGACCACCATGGTCTAAAGCTTGACATCCACAACACAACAAACAACAGAAAATACACTAATTCCTGGAAACTAAACACTATGAAGCTGAATGAGAATTGGATCCATGAAGAAATTACAAAGGAAATTCAAGATTTCCTGGAAGCAAACAATAATGAAAATACAACTTATCAAAATCTTTGGGACACAATGAATGTTGCCTTATGTGGTAAGTCAATAGTTCTTAATGCCTGCATCAATAATATGGAACTATTACAAATAAATAACTTAACAATGCAGCTTAAAGCATTAGAGACACTAGAGCAATCTGATTGCAAAAGCAGTAGAAGAGAGGAGATTATCAAAATCATGGCAGAAATATCCGAAATTGAGATTAAGCAAGTAGTCAAAAAGCTGGTTCTTTGAAAAAAAAAAAACAATAAGATTCATACACCCCTAAGTAAATTAACTGGAAGGAGAGAGAAAATCCAATTTAAGAAAATTAGAAATGAAAATGGAGTTATCACTACTGATACTCAAGAAAATCAGAAAATATAACATCATATTTCCAAAACCTATACTCTGTGAATTTTGACAATACAAAAGAAAAGGATGAATTTCTTTTTTTTTATTAAAAATTTAATTATACATTTTAAAATTTTTTACCAGTTCCCTCCCTCCCCCCTCCTCCCCCTCCCCTTCCCCCAGTGCCTCCCCCCCAATTCCCAGAGAGTCCTTTATTGTGTACGCCTAACTCTCCACTGGGTCCTCCTCTCCGATGACATATAAGGACCCAGTGGCATTTCCATAAGCCCTTTCTCTTGTTCCCCTTAAGCATAAGATCACTACTATGGCTGTCAATCCCTTGCCTCCAGGGGTCTCGGTGCCCTTAACAGATGCTAGACTTTATGAGGGCAACAGTGCGCTGGACATTGCGCAGGGCATGCAAAGTCCCATTATGATTGCTTTGGCCCCAACTATTGTTGAGAATCTTGCAAATCGTTGCTCCTCCCATCCTTTTGCTCTTACAATCTTACCGCCCCCTCTTCCGCAAATGTCCCTGAGCTCCAGGATGGGGAGAGATTAGGCTGTCCTAGTTCTATGTGATTGATATAGAGTCTCTGAAGTTCTGGATTGTGGTTTGTTGATTTTCTTTTGCAGTTTTGCTGCTCCTGCAATTCCCTTCACTCCATTCTGCTGGGCACTGTATGTCACCCCCTGGCCAGAGACAAAAAGCTGTTAAACTGGAGTCTTGTTGTAATAGCACATTCAAGGGTAGATGTAATAAGAGTTGGAAACCTCACTGAGGGAGGGGTCCATCACCCATTTGCAAAATGATTACTTTTTATTTGCTAGACTATATGCCCTCCCCTTCTGGTGAGATCAGGAAAGAACGTCTGTGAACTTAACCAGGTTTCTCATTACTTACTTGCAGACCTTGATGGAGGCCTATTTTCTCTGCTGTAACATGGTCTCCTCTCTCCTTGTTTCTGGTGTGGCCCTCCTAACCCATCTCTCTTGTTCATAATCCTTGCAATTACTGTGTTACATAGGTTTACTTTTGAGTGTCTCAATGGGGACTGGGTGAGTTTGGTACTAGGAGCCACCAATTAGGGAGTACATACGGCGCTTAATTTTCTGGGTTTGGGATACTTCACTTAATATAATTCTTTCTAATGACATCCATTTCCCAGCAAATTCCAGTAATTCATCATTTTTGATGGCTGAGTAGTACTCCATTGTATAGATGTACCACAGTTTCCTTATCCACTCGTCAACTGTTGGACATTTAGGTTGATTCCATGACTTTGCTATTGTAAACAGTGCTGCTATGAACATGGTCGAGCTTGTGCTATCGAGGCGAACCTCTGCTGCATGGGGGGTTATTCCCAAAAGTGGGATAGCAGGGTCATATGGCATTTCAATCTTTAATTTCTTTAAGAATCTCCAGACGGCTCGCCAGAGTGGCTGTATGAGCCTGCATTCCCACCAACAATGTAGGAGAGTTCCCCTCTCTCCACATCCTCTCCAGCATTTGTCGTTGTTTGTATTGTGGATTTTTGCCATCCTGACCGGGGTGAGATGATATCTCAGGGAAGTTTTGATTTGCATTTCCCTGATGGCGAAGGAAGTGGAGCATTTTTTAAGATAATTGTTAGACATTTTAATTTCATCCCTGGTAAAGTTTCTTTGAAGTTCCAGGGCCCATTTTTTAATTGGGCCAGTGTTTTCCTTGGAGTTTAATTTTCTAAGTTCTTTGTGCACTCTGGACAGTAGAGCTCTGTCAGATATGTGGTTAGTGAAGATTTTCTCCCATTCTGTGGGTTGCCTTTGAGCTCGTGTGACAATCTCTTTATCTGAACAGAAGCTCTTTAATTTCACAAGATCCCAACTGTTGAGAGTTGGTAGCAGTGACTGTGCCATTGGATGTCTGTTTAGGAAGTGTTGGCCTAGCCCAATCAGCTCGAGGGAGTTCCCTATCCTTTCAACTATGGTTTTTAAAGTCTCTGGCCTGATATCAAGGTCCTTGATCCATTTGGAATTAAGTCTTGTACATGGTGACAAGTACGGGTCCAGCTTTAATCTTCTGCATGTGGAGATCCAGTTTTGCCAGCACCATTTGTTGAAGATGCTGTTCTTTTTCCATTGGATTCTTTGGGCCCCTTTGTCAAAGACCAAATGGCTGTAACTTTGTGGGCTTATATCTGGGTCTTCAATCCTTATCCATTGATCTGTGTGTCTATTTTGGAGCCAGTACCAGGCTGTCTTTATAACTATGGATTTGTAGTATAGACTTAGGTTTGGTATGGTAATACCTCCAGCTGTGTTTTTGTTACTCAGGATTGTTTTTGCTATCCTGGGTCTTTTGTGCCTCCATATGAACTTTGAGATTGTTTGGTCAACTTCTTTGAAGAATTGCTTTGGGATTTTGATTGGTATAGCATTGAATCTGTATATTGCCTTTGGTAGGATGGTCATTTTTACAATGTTGATTCTGCCAATCCAGGAACAAGGGAGGTCTTTCCACCTTCTGGTGTCTTCTGCAATTTCTTTCTTTAGGGTTTTAAAGTTTTCATTGTAAAGGTCTTTTACCTCCTTAGTTAGGTTTATACCAAGGTATTTCATTTTTTTAGGGGTTATAGTAAATGGCATGGTTTCTCTCAAGGCTTTTTCACTTCTTTCATTCTGGGCATATAGGAAGGCCTCTGATTTTTGCACATTTATTTTGTATCCTGCCACCCTGCTGAACTTCTCAATTAGTTCCAGGAGCTTCCTGGTGGAGTTTTTGGGATCCCTCAGGTATAAGATCATGTCATCTGCAAATAGGGATAGCTTGATTTCTTCCTTGCCGATTTGAATCCCTCTTATGTCCCTTTCTTGTCTTATGGCTTCAGCTAAGACTTCAAGTACAATATTGAATAGAAGTGGTGAGAGTGGACAGCCTTGTCTAGTTCCTGATCGAAGTGGGAATGCTTCCAATTGTTCCCCATTGAGCATAATCCTTGCTGTGGGCTTGTTGTATACAGCTTTTATTATATTGATAAAGGTTCCTTCCATTCCTACTGTCTCTAGCGTTTTGATCATAAAAGGCTGTTGGATCTTGTCAAAAGCTTTTTCTGCATCTATCGAGAGTATCATGTGGTCTTGGACTTTGGACTGGTTTACATGATGAATTACATTTATTGATTTGCGTATGTTGAACCAACCTTGTGTGCCGGGGATGAAGCCTACTTGGTCCCCATGAATGATCTTTTTAATATGTTTTTGAATCCGATTTGCTAAGACTTTGTTGAGAATCTTTGCGTCTGTGTTCATCAGGGAGATCGGCCTATAGTTTTCTTTTTTAAGTGAATCTTTATTAGGTTTTGGGATTAAAACGATATTAGCTTCATAGAAGGAATTTGGTAGTGTTCCTTCCTTTGCTATTTGATGGAACAGTTTAAGGAGTATTGGTGTTATTAACTCCTTAAATGTCTGGTAGAACTCTGTGCTGAATCCATCTGGTCCAGGACATTTTTTGGTGGGAAGATTCGAGATTACTTCCTCAATTTCCTTATATGTTATAGGACTATTTAAATAATTCACAACTTCCTGATTCAATTTAGGTAAGTTGTGTTTACTTAGAAATTCATCCATCTCTTTTGTGTTGTCAAACTTCACAGAGTATAAGTTTTTGAAATATGATGTTATAATTCTCTGGATTTCTTGGGTATCAGTAGTGATAACTCCATGTTCATTTCTAATTTTGTTAATTTGGGTTTTCTCTCTCTTGCTTTTGGTTAGTTTAGCTAGGGGTGTATCAATCTTGTTGATTTTTTCAAAGAACCAGCTTTTTGATTGGTTGATTTTTTCTATCGTTTTCTTAGTCTCGATTTCAGATATTTCTCCCCTTATTTTGCTAATCTCTTCTCTTCTACTGCTTTTGGGATCAGATTGCTCTAGTTTCTCTAAAGCTTTAAGCTGCATTGTTAAGTTGTTTATTTCTGATGTTTCCATTTTTTTGACGTGGGCATTAAGAGCTATGAACTTACCTCTTAGAACAGCTTTCATTGTGTCCCAGAGATTTTGGTAAGTTGTATTTTCGTTATCATTCACTTTCAGGAAATCTTGAATTTCCTTTTTAATTTCTTCCTGAATCCAGTTCTCATTCAGCATCATAGTGTTAAGTTTCCAGGAGTTAGTGTATTTTCTCTTGTTTGATGTGTTGTGGATGTCCAGCTTTAGGCCGTGGTGGTCTGATAGGGCACAGGTTAGAATTTCAACTTTCTTGTATATGTGTAGATTCATTTTGTGGCCCAATATGTGATCTATTTTGGAGAAAGTTCCGTGTGCTGCTGAGAAAAATGTGTATTCTTTGGTGCGTGGGTGAAAAGTTCGATAGAGATCTGTGAGGTCCATTTCTTTCAGGGTTTGATTAAGTTCCAAAGTGTCTCTGTTAAGCTTTTGACCTGTTGATCTATCCCATGTAGAGAGGGCGGTGTTGAAGTCCCCAAGAATTATCGTTTGGGGTTGATTTCTTGCTTTAGACGCTGTAGGGTTTTCTTAATGAATGTGGAGGGGCCCGTATTGGGTGCATATATGTTCAGTATTGTGAAATCTTCCTGGTGAATTGTACCTGTGACTAAAATGTAGTATCCATCCGTGTCTCTTATAATTTTTTTTGGTTTGAAATCCACTTTGTCTGATAGCATAATGGCTACCCCTGCCTGTTTTCTGCTTCCATTTGCTTGTAGAATTGTTGACCAGCCTTTTATTTTTAGAGCATGCCTATCTTTTGTGGTGAGATGGGTTTCCTGCAGGCAGCAGATTGATGGATTGTGATTTTTAATCCAAGTTTGTAATCTGTGTCTCTTGATCGGTGAATTAAGTCCATTAACATTTAGTGTTATAATGGAGAAACTATTGTTAATTCCAGACATTTATTATGTTTAGTAGCTTTTATAAGTATATTGCTTCGCTTTTAATGGTGTTATATTTGCCTTCTGTTCTCCTGGATATGCCTGTTTTTTTCTTCACGCTTGAGTATCATTTCTAGCAGTTTTTGAAGGCCTGGTTTGGTGGCCATGTATCCCTTAAAGTTGTCTTTGTGCTGGAAAATTTTTCTTTCTCCCTCGATCATGACTGATAGTTTTGCAGGGTAAATCAGCCTGGGTTGACATTTTTGCTCATTCAATACTTGAAGTATGTCTCTCCAAGCTCTTCTTGCTTTTACTGTTTCGACTGAGAAGTCATTTATTTTAATAGGTTTGCCTTTAAAAGTGACTTGTTTTTTCTCCCTTGAAGCTCTCAGCACCAGTTCTTTATCTTGAATGTGGAGTGTTTTAACTATTATTTGCCGCGGTGTGCTTCTATTTTGGTCGTATCTGTTTGGGGTGCGGAATGCCTCTTGTATATGAATGGGCCTCTCTTTTTTTAGATGAGGAAAGTTTTCCTTGATGATCGTTTGAAAAATTTCCTCAGGGGTGGTATTTTGAGATTCTTGCTCTGGTATTCCATGAATACGCATGTTAGGCTTCTTCAGGGTGTCCCATATCTCTTGGATATTTCTCTCAAGTATCTTTTTGGCTTTAACGACCTCTTCCATTGTGCTGGTTAGTACTCCCACTTTATCTTCAAGGTCTGAAATTCTGTTTTCTGCTTCATTAGTTCTGTTGATAAGACTCTCTGTGGCGTTCTGGGTTGAAGATAACTTGTCTTTTAGCTCAGTTTTAAACTCTGCTTGAGTTGTTTTAACTGCTGTATGCCACTTTTTGTTTCTTGCACTGTTTTTCTCAACTCCTCCAGATGTCTGTTGTGTTCCTCTTCAAAGCGATTGATTCGATTATGTAATTCCTCCCGGATTTCCTCTTTCATAGTATTGAACATGGTAATGATCATATTTTGAAAGTCGTTATCCTGGGTCAGGCTTTCTTGGCCTTTTTCCGTGGGTTTGTTCTTGTTGGAGTCTAACATTATGGGATTAATTTCTTCAGTGGGAAATTTGTTTACTTGAGTGTTGCTTCTCATGGATTTGCACTTTGACTTTTGCATTGTCATTTTAACTCTTAAGATCTCTCAATTTCACTAAACTGAATTATTTGGCCTGGGGTACTGGTGGGCGGGCCGAACAGGGACTTACCTAGGGCGCGGGGTGAGTCCCGGGTGGACCGCGCGCATGTCCCGACCGGTGGAGCGGGGTGGGGTGAAAAGGGACGATGGGCGCGTGGGCGTGGAGCTATTTAACCTGAGGGCAGCTGGGGCGGGGCCCGGGCGCAGGGGGAGGTCCTCCTCGTCCCTCGGCCCCGCGCGCGGCTCCGGCTGGATGGTGGGAGTCGGAGCCGGGTCCCTGTGGGCTGACCTGGGGTCCTAGAGCGCGTGGTGAGGCCCGGCTGGATCGCGCGTACACATCCCGACCGGCGGAGCGGGGTGGGGTGAAAAGGGTGAAAAGGATGAATTTCTAACTAACACAACTTACTTAAATTAAATTAGAAAGGTTTGAATTATTTTAAACAGTCCTTTAATATATGAGGAAATTGATGAAGTAATCTGAAATTTTCCTATCAAAAAAATGTCCTGGACGAGAAGGATCCAGCATAGAGTTCTATCAGATATGTAAGGAATGAATAACACCAATACTCTTTAAACTGTTCCACAAATAACAAAGGAAGGAACACTACCAAATTCGTTCTATAAAGCTTATTGCCAAAACTAATAAAATATACTTAAAAAAGAAAACTGTGGATGAACACAGATGCAAAGATTCTCAACAAAGTCTTAGTAAATCTGATTCAAAGACATACCAAAAAGATCATTCATTGGAATCAAGTAGACTTTATCCCAGTCACACGAGGTTGATTCAACATCTGCAAATCAATAAACACAATTTACCATATAAACAAGTCCAAAATTCAAGACCACATGAAACTCTCGATAGATACAGACAAAGCTATGGACGAGATCAAACAACCTTTAATGATCAAATCCCTAGAGACAGTTGGAAAGGAAGGAACCTTTACAATATAATAAAAGCTGTATACAGAAAGCCAACAGCAAGGATTGTACTCAATGGGAAAAAAAACTTGAAGCATTCCCACTTCAGTCAGGAACTTCACAATGCTATACACTCTCACCACTTCTATTCAATATTGTACTTGAAGTCTTAGCTGAAGCCATAAGACAAGAACAGGAGATAAAAGAGTTTCAAATTGACAAGGAAGAAGTCAAGTCATCTCTATTTGCAGATGACATGATCATATACCTGAATGATTCTAAAAACTCCACCAGGATACTCCTGGAACTAATACAGAAGTTCAGCAGGGTGGCAGGATACAAAACAAATGTACAAAAATCAGTGGCCTTCCTATATGCTCATAGTGAAAGTAGTAAAAAAGCCTTGAGAGAAACAATACCATTTACTTTAGCCCCCAAAAAATGAAATACCTTGGTATTAACCTAACCAAGGAGGTAAGAGACACTTACAATGAAAACTTTAAAACTCTATGAAAAGAAATTACAGAAGACACCAGAATGTAGAAAGATGTCCCAAATCCCTGGATTGGCAGAATCAATATCATAAAAATGATGATTCTACCAAAGGCAATATACAGATTAAATGCTATACCAATCAAAATCCCAAAGCAATTGTTTACAAAGGTTGATGACAAAATCTCAAAATTCATATGGAGGCACAAAAGACCCAGGATAGCAAAAACAATCCTGAATAACAAAAAACACTGCTGAAGACATCACAATAACAAACTTTAATCTATTATACAAATCCATAGTTATAAAAATAGCCTGGTACTGGCTACAAAATAGACACACAGATCAATGGATAGGGGTTGAACATCCAGATATAAGCTCACAAAAGTACAGCAATTTGATCTTTGACAAAAGGGTCCAAAAATTCACTGGAAAAAGAACAGCATCTTCAACAAATGGTGCTGGAAAAAACTGGATGTATACATGCAGAAGATTAAAACTTGACCTGTGTTTGTCACCATGTACAAGACATAATTCCAAATGCATCAAGGACCTCAATATAAGACCAGAGATTGTGAAAACCTTAGGTGTAAGGGTAGGGAACTCCCTCACGCTGACTGGACTAGGCAAACAGTTCCTAATCAAAAATCCAATAGCACAATTGATATAGCCAATATTCAGCAGATGGAATCTTATGATATTTAAGAAATTCTGTTTACATGAATAGATTGTACCCTGAGCACAAAGGCAACCCACAGAATGGGAGAAAATCTACAATAACTACCTATCTCATAGAGCTCTATTATCCAGAGTGCACAAAGAACTTAGGAAACTAAATACCAAGGAAACAAATGGCCCAATTAAAAAATGGGCATTGAAACTTAAAAGAAACTTTACTAGGGACGAAATTGGCATGTCAAACAAATGTATTTAAAAATGCTCTGCATCCTTAAGCATCAGGGAAATGTAATTCAAAACTTCCTTGAGGTATCATCTCACCCAGGTTAGGATAGAAAACACCAATATCAACAACACCAAATGTTGGAGAGTAGGTGGTGAGAAGGGAACTCTCCTACATTGCTGGTGGGAATGTAGGACTATACAACCACTCTGGCGAGCCGTCTGTGATTCTTAAAAAACTTAAGGATTGAAATGCCATATGTCCCTGCTATTCTACTTTTGGGAATGATCCCCCATACAGCAAAAATTCACCTTGATAGCATAAGCATGACCATGTTCATAGCAGCACTGTTTACAATAGCAAAGTCATGGAATCAACCCAAATGCCCAACAGTTGATAAGGAGTCTATAAGGAAAATGTGATACATTTATACAATAGAATACTACTGAGCCATCAAAAATGATGAATTAATGAAAATTTCCGGGAAATGGATGGAATTAGGAAAAATTATATTGAATGAAGTATCCCAGACACACAAAATTAAGCAAATTTATACTCCCTAATAGATGGTTCCTAGTACAAAACCCACTTAGTGACACAATCAAAGATAAATCTCTATAATACCTACCGTAATTGCAAAGATTATAAACAGGAGGGAAGAGGAAGGAGGGCCTCTCCAGCAACAAGGAGAGAAAGGGTTATGCTACAGCAGAGAAAATAGGCCACCATCAAGAATTGCAAGTAAGTAGTGAGATATCTGGTTAAGCTCACATATTTTCCTTCCTGAGCACTTGAAAGTGATGGGGTATGATCTCACCAGAAAGGAGGGCATAGAGTCTAGCATATAAAAGGTACACATCCTGCAAATGGGAGACTGACCCCCCCCTCACTGTGGTCTCCTACTCTTATTCCATCTACTTTTGAATCTATTCTTATGAAAAGACTCTGTTTTAATAGCCTTTTATCTCTGTCCAGGCGGTAATATTCAATACCCATCAGGATGTAGCCAAGGGTGGTGCAGGAGCAACAAAACTGAAAAAAAAATGAACAAACCATCATAGACTCTACATCAACCCCCTGGAAGCAGGCCAGCCTAATCTCTTCCCCTCCCCATTCTAAAGCTCAGGGAAATTTGTGGAAGAAGGGTGGTAAGATTCTAAGAGCCTAAAGATGGGGAGGAGCAATACTATACAAGATACTCCACACAAGTTAGGGTCGAAGTAATCATAATAGACTTTTCATGACCTGCTCAATGACCAAAAAATCTTTGACCCCCAAAGTCTAGCATGGATCACAACACTAGGATCCTTAGAGGCAAGGGATTAACAGCCACAATAGTGTTCCTATACTAAAGGGGAACACAAGAAAGCTCTAGGCAATGTTACTGAGTCCTAACACCTCATCAGAGAGGAGGACCCAGAGGGAAGCTTGACATGCACACTAAAGAATGTTCCAGGCCTGGGGGAGAGGGAGCACTGGGAGAAAGGGAGGTGGGTGGAAAGGAAGGGGAAAAAAGGGAAGGGAGCATGGGGATCCAGGGAAGGGTGGAGGTACAGAGGGGAATTGGTACTTAAAGAAATAAAAAAAGAAACATTTAAAAGAACTCAGAATAAAAAGCAAAGGAAGTAGGTTTTGTTATTATGCACTGTATAAAGATTTTGAATTACCATAATACATTCATAACATGTATGAATTCTACATCTCAATAATAATAAACAAAAAATACACTAAAAAAGAAAGCTATAATCCCTAATTGGTGGATTCTAGTACCAAACTCACTTAGTGACATATTCAAAGATAAATCTCTCTAATATCTACAGTAATTTCAAAGATTATAAACAGGAGAGAAGGGGAAGGAGGGCCTCACCAGAAACAAGGAGAGAGGGGATCATGCTACAGCAGAGAAAATAGGTCACCATCAAGAACTGCAAGTAAGTAGTGAGACAGCTGGTTAAGCTTACAGACTTTCCTTCCTAGCCACTTGCAACTGATGGGGTTTGATCTCCACATTCAGGGGAGGGCATAGATTCTGGCAGATAGATGGTAACCATCCTGCAAATGAGAGACCGATTGTCCCTCACCATGGTCTCCTACTCTTATTCCATCCACCATTGAGTCTACTAGTATAAGACTCTATTTTAACAGACTATTATCTCTGGATAGGAGGTAACATCCAATACCCATCAGGATGGAGCCAGTGGTGGTGCAAGAACAGCAAAACTGGAAGAGGAAAAAAAATAGAATTACAAACCATAAATCAGAACATCAGAGGCCCTACATTCCTTACTGGGAACTGTTCTAGCCTTGTCTCTCCCAATCTAAAACCCAGGGAAATTTGCAGAAGAGGAGGCAGTAAGATTGTAAGAGCCTAAAGATGGGGAGGAGAAACGATATGCACATTACTCCACACATGTTAGGGCCAAAGTAATCATAATAGGACTTTGCATGACCTGCACAATTACCTACATATCATTGAACCCCCCACAGTCTAGCATGGATCACAGGCACTAAGATCCTTAGAGGCAAGGGATTAACAGCCACAATAGTGTTCCTATATTAAAGTGGAACACAAGAAAGAGTTCTAGACAATGCTACTGAGTCCTTATACCTCATCAGAGAGGAGGACCCAGAGGGAAGTTTGATGTGCACCCTAAAGGATGATGCAGGAATGGGGGGAGGGGACACTGGGAGAAAAAGAGTGAGGGGGGAAAGGAAGGAGTAAAAGGGGAGGGAGCATGGGGATCCAGGGAATGGTG
This sequence comes from Typhlomys cinereus, assembly GCA_023101885.1. Lineage (NCBI taxonomy): Eukaryota > Metazoa > Chordata > Mammalia > Rodentia > Platacanthomyidae > Typhlomys > Typhlomys cinereus. Next base: position 328,018 of record JALPQD010000714.1, read on the forward strand.
GAGGGAAGGAGGGGAATGCAGTACCTATCAAGTTTGCATGAGTGGAAAAAATAAATCAAAAACTACCAAAACCAAGCAAATGAATAAAAAAGTATTGAAACAGCTTTAAGATGATATAACAGGGTGGATATAGTAGAAAGGGTTTTGAGTTGTGTGAGATATGGCTGCTTGTAGATGGTTAGTGGTATGAGATGGTGAATGGCTAATACCATGGAAGGATGGGTGTATGGGGCTTTGTGATAACTGTATCCAAATCTTAATATGTGGTAGTTATCAATTGATGTTAAAAGGAAAATAAAATGGGATACTTATGGTTATTTGAAAAGTTTTACTTCTGTTGAATTGTGAGATTGTTAGCGACTTCCGTTGTAAGACATTGGTCACTGGTCACCAGTCTGAGATTTCAGTGATCACTATTAATTTCTTGGAGGCTATTTTAATGATTAGCAGGATGGTGGGGGACAGAAAGAAAGCTAGAGTTTGGTAGATAATAAGGGGTGTGTGGGAAATTGAGCTGCCTTCTCCTGGGCCAGGCCACATGGTCAATCTGCACTGGAAGATTGTTATGGCCATGGGAAGACAATTAACTTATTTTGAGAGAGAAAGAGAGAAAGGGAGAATCAGATGCAGAGACAGAGACAGAGAAAGAGAGAGTATAGTCATGCCATCGTGCATGGGTGGAGCTAAGATGACTTTCAGAAGAGAAACAGAGCATTATCATCACCATCTCCATTATTTTTAAAAACATAAAGAACATAGAATTTACTATGAAGCCAAAGGTGATACTACACAGGAGAGGTTCATGAGAAAGGAAAAGCAGCTGATGTTTAAATTCTGTGAACTTACTATTACATATCCATAAATACAAAAGTAGGGGATCACAAAAGCATGATAGATAGGAGGAGAAAAACACAAGGATGTAAGACCCTCAGATCCCATTTTCCAATAATGGTGTTTTATAAACACCAAAAAAGAAATCCTTCTGCAGGTTATGGATCACTAAAAGGGAGCGTCTTCAAGTGTGAAGGACAAATACACTACCATAGGGACCTGGTTCCTCAGATCTAGTACAGGTGCCCCAAAAGGAGCCTGTTATCCATCCATGCTGAGGGATGGGAGGTGAGATAGACATAGCTGGATTGGTGAATGGAGGTGAAGGTGAACAAGGAGGTTAGAAGAGGGGGCGATGGGGCAAGGACGAAAACTCATTTTGTTTGCACATGTAAAATTCTCAATAAAAGTTTTGTTTCTCAATTGATTGATAAAATATATGGTATTTTAGTCTGCACAGAGAATATTAGTTTCTTTGTGGATTAAGATTCTTTGATAATAGTGACTGTGTATCAAATTCTGGATATCCGTGAAAATATTTATGGTGTAACTATAGACATTACTGTAATAAAATGAACAAAACTGATAACTTTGAGAACTAATTATCTTTGCCTAAGCACTACAAGGGTGAAAAATCATACATGTGATTAGCGTCCTCTGAAAAACCTAGAAACGTTTTCAGAGATTGTTCAGGCGTTAAAGTCTCTGCCTTACATGCAGAAGGAGCTGAGTTCAGATCCTGGATTTAAATGTAAAAAAGTAGGACTGAAATGGTGGCGACCTGCAGTTCAATCCTTGGTATGGGGAGTCTGAAAGATTCAAGAGTAGAGTAGTAAAGAAGCAGGATTATGGAAGATAATCTCCCATGACACCCTTGACCCTCTATAAGCACGCACATTCAAGTGTCCTCTGGTACACACACACACACACACACACACACACACACACACATGAACAGAAATAAAGCAAACTTTAGAGATTTCTTACTTCCCTGTGTCTTCTGAGAGATCATAGGAAACATTATTTACCATCTACGGACCAAAAAATAGGAACAAGTCACTAGTTAATTCACCTACTTGTGCCTTGATCTTGGAAATTATGTCTTTTACATAGGCAAATGAAAACAGCGGTTTGAGCATTTTGTCTCTGTAGATATTTACTTGGCAAACCTCTGATATTTAAAACAATGATCTAATTAAGGATGAAACATAGTCAAGGCATTAACTCTGTGGTAACAGTTGACACTTAAAGTGTTTCCATGTTTATTTATTTATATCTGAGGGCTGCATCAGTGTGATTAGCAAGAGTGAGAGCATACAATGTGAAGGTCATATCCAAAATATTCTGGAAATTTCTGCGTTTAGCATGATTCTTGTTTCTCCAGGTTATGCAGCTATTGAGAAATCTACGAAATGACACATGAACTATACAGTAAATATTCTGATACATGCTGAGTGTCATCTATCTGGGACAGTGGAGTTTATGTAAGGTTGTATATGTCTCTCACAGCTCTGACTATTTGGGACCTCTGTGACACTTTCCTCTCAAAAGTTAACTTCAAATTCTCTGATGAAATCCACTTACATCATGAAATGTGTTGTTTAAAGAATACGCTTGTTGACACAGAACTGGGAACAGCTCTGTTCCAGATCACTTCATCTGGAGGCAAGGACAGGAATGAACTCATGGCACCTGAGGCAGGAAGAAGCTATGTTCAAAACATGCTGTCATTATCTCTTTGTCACCTGGATCTGGACCACAGGTGCTTAGCCCCAGGGTACTGTATCTAATGTACTTCAGAGCAGATGGTGTGAGCTTGATATAAACAATGGCAAGATTTTGTTGGCATCTCCCAGCAGCTACAAAAATAAAACCAGATACTGGCATGAATACACATGTGTCATATGTTCATCTCTTGGATGCTACAGGTTCCTTTTGTACTCAAATTGACATTCTGCAAGACAAGGAAAAGATGCTCAGGTTATTGTTTGTCTTCCTGCTTCTGAGGCATCCTCTCTTCTGGTGCAGTCTCAATGGACACGGTTGTTTCTGGAGAATAAAGCAGGAATGGGACAGTGACAGAGATGATCGGAATGACTGTGTTTTCCTCCTTTACCCATCATTTGAATACTACCCACCAATAGTTGATTTCTCTTTCATACCTGATCTAAAGTAAGTGCTCTTTTCATTTCTTTCATTTTATGTTTACCAGCATGAACAAGGCATTACAGGCACATTGAGTGCTGAGGAGCTGGCTCAGGGATTGCAGCCTTTGCCTCCCAAGAAGAACCTGAGTGTAGATATCCAGATTCCTTAGAAAAATGCCAGGTAGAAACAGAGACAGCCTCCAATTTCAGGCCTGGATAGCAGAACCTGGTATACAGTAAAAGAAAGCAATAAGGGCATATAGCAATGCTGAGTGATTCCTTTATCATTTTTATGCCTCCCACAGGCACCCTCACTCAGGTACCCTGTAGCATGCAAACACACACACACACACACACACACACACACACACACACACACACACACACAGAGTCGTGTCGATGGACACTTTCTAAAAGTTCTGTCTCATTCTTTCAATCTACACTTCTGGACAAGAGCCAAGATTTATTTTGATATGCTGTAAGCCTAGAGAGGAAGTTCCCTGTTTTAGTTCTCCTTCCTCTTCCATGATCTCTTTCATGACATATACAGTTATTTTTCTTGAAAGATGTTTCAAACACTCACTTGAATTCTTTGTCAATGGGCAGCAGAAAAGTGTTCAGTGTCTGCTAATGCTTCATTTGAACATGTGATTATCCAAACCTATACAAAGAGTCACTTTGTATAGGTTTTTGGTCAATTTGTTTCCATAGATAGTGATCATATTCAGTGATACATCACAGCATTTCATGCTATTGTGTTCTGTGCATACAGCATATGAAACTGATTAAAGGGACAGGATCTCTCTCAGCTAGGACACTAGTAGACTTTCCACATTTATTCTGGCAGAGTGTGACATGAATTCTGTCTTGAAATTGGACTGTTAAAGCATTAAGTCAAAACTATCATTCTGACATACAAATTGCAGGGAAATACAATTGGAGTGAAATGTTCTTGCATCTCTTATAAAAGGATGTATCACTGACAGAAATGAATGCTTACATATCAGTCACATCCCAGGCTGACAAGCAGGGAAGAAGTGTAACAGAGTCATTTTTCTTTTCCTGAATCTTTTATTGTCACTGATGAGAGTTTTACATTTATACATCCTCTAATCCTGACAATATGAATTATATTTCTCTTGACATTTCTTCATCATTTTCCAGAATGTAAACACAGTTTTATGTGAAATGGAGCACATACACTTTTTGACTCTCATTGCTCATTCTCAGTGTTGGGTGTGCAACATGTATCATTTCTGTAATGAGAAAGTGTAAGTGGAGAATGAAAGGGATTATTCATCTAGTTGTTTCAGTTTTATATTTATTCCACAACTGGAGGATGAAATCTAGACACTTAGGAAGGTGTCCTAGGGACACATCTTCATAAATTGGTGACTTTTTGCCAACACACTAACCTGACGGCTAAATAACCCTTACTACATACTGTTCTTTATATCTGAGGGAAGGTTGTTGTGTTAAGAACAATATGCAATGAATACTGTGTTCTCTTTTCAGCTGGACATCAAGAAAATACCAACATGCTCTGACCTATATGTTTGCCACTGAGGAAATATACAGAAACCCCAACCTTTTACCCAATGTTTCTTTTCAATCTACATTTATGTCTGGTTCCTGTGATCATGACTATTTGAACAGTTACCTAACTGATATGGCAGAATTTGCTTTAATTTTTCCTAATTACATGTGTTATGCGACCAAATGTGAAGTGACATTTACAGGACCATCATGGAAAACATCTGCCAGATTGGCAACTCATATACAGTTCAGCGTTTACTTACAGGTGAGGTTGGGTATCATCATTGTCTTCTTCTATTCTACAGAATGCTTAAGGAGAGGTAAAGGTGACTGGGTCTATGGGCCATTCCTCTCAATGAGGAGTAGTGACAAATTCTTGTTGGAAAAGAGCAAGCAGGGGTTAAGAAATGGGATTTTCTGGAAAATGTAGTCATCGTGAAATTTGTATAAGTTCTTGAGAGAAATAAAAGATTAAGGAAAAAATGATGACATTGCATTTCTTATGAAATAAAAAGTTTTGAACATAACTCGGATGTGAATTTGAGGTTGATTTAAATTGTCTTCTACCTGAATTTCATGTGTTTTCGTTGTTTCAGGTTGCTTATGGGCCTTTTCATCCCATTCTGAGTGACCGTGACAACTTTCCTTATCTGTATCAAATGGCCACAAAGGACACATTTCTTCCTCTTGCCATGGTTTCCTTGATAATTCATTTTGGATGGACCTGGGTGGGGCTAGTTATTTCTGATGATGACCAGGGTATCCAATTTCTCTCAGATTTGAGGGTACACATGCAAAATAATGGAGTCTGTTTAGCCTTTGTGAATGAGATTCCAGACAATATGAACTCATACCAAGAAAAAGCTGAAAAATATTATAACCAGATAATGACTTCATCAGCAAATGTTATTATTGCTTTTGGGGACACAAACTCTGTCCTAGAAGTGAGCATTAGAAGATGGGAATATTTGGGAATACAGAGAATTTGGCTTTCCAGCTCACAATGGTATATTAGCACAAGGAAGAGAACTTCCACCTTTGACTCATTCCATGGACATTTCACTTTTTCACATCACCATGGAGAGATTTCAAGTCTGAAAGATTACATCCCAAAATGGAACATTGCTACAGAGCCACGGGACATTTTTTTGTCAAGATTGGGGTGGATGCATTTTAACTGTTCACTCTCTGAGTCTGAATGTGAAACACCAAGCAACTGCTCATCCAAAACTTCCTTGGAATGGTTACCACAGCACACATTTGATATGGCCCTGAGTGATGAGTGCTATGATTTATACAATGCTGTGTATGCTGTGGCCCATGCACACCATCAAATGATTCTCCAACACCTAGACATACAGCCAGATGATAATGATACAGAAGCAATGATCACATGCTTGCAGGTACAGTGGGAATAGTGTCATGGGTGGGACACTCATAAATGCAGGCAGATAAGCTCAGTACTGTGTGCTTATGATCCTTAGACTTAGCAACAATGGATCCTCAAATTTGTCACCTCCACAGAGGTAACATTCCATGTGCATGAACTATGAACACAAATGTAGAGGAAGGGCTATAGTTTTGAATGAAAGACAGTGATAAAACCAGTATTTTGTCAATAAATCTGTAAGTGAGCAAAGAAAGTATATTGTTTGCTGGGTGACAGAAAGCAGCTAATGAAGAGGAAGTAGTCTCCAGGAGTGGGTGCAAGGAGTCCTGTAAACACTGTCCTAACTGAGGTCCTGGTTGTTGCTCTTAGGACAGTCAAAACACAGGATGCTGAAAGTTATTCCTTTCATTTGCTGAGTACTTGATTACCATCTTTTGGGGATTCACTCCTCCAATATTCTGATACAACACAAAAGCTTATTGCAAAATTGTTCATTCTACTTTTTTTCAATCCATTGATCACGCAGAGAAGTTACATTTTAGAAAAGTATTTCATTAATAAAAATATTTATACAACTATATTGAGAGAAAAGAGAGAGGACAGAGATACAGGACAAAGGGAGGAGAGAGAGAGAGAGAGAGAGAGAGAGAGAGAGAGAGAGAGAGAGAAGATGGTTCTCTCTGCCAAAGGTGTCCTAAGTGGAGCATTAAAGAGACTCTGGATATCTGAACCCTAAACAGAGCATCAAATCTTAGTTTGGGGATCTGTGTGGAAAGGGGATCAGTAGGAACACAAGTGGATAATAGTAGGGTGTGTTACTGCCAGACAGTTGCCTCTGTTCATGACAAGGCTACCATCCACAAATCAACTACACTGCCACACAGCATTTCACTATGCAGGAGGGAGGATCTCAGGGTACAGTGTGCCACCCAAACAGACTGTTGGAGACTAAAGCCTGCCAATGGAAGAGGAACACATTACTCAACAGTTAGTCCACTGGTCAGCTTTTCATGCCCCAAGAGATGTCCAGACACATGCCAGTGCAGGTGTCCTGGATGGCACCCAGTACATCACTATTGTAGGATTGAGCCAAAGCAGGAGAGACTCTGGCTAGAAATAAATCTCATGGGGTAGATTGGAAAGGATTTGGGTTTGGGTAGGGAGAAGATTGACTAATACATTTTGATTTTATATGAAAGTTTCAATGAATAAAAATAATTTATAAACAAGATAGCCTACATTGTCAGTGGCATTTTAAGAAAAACTTTCAAATAACAAGAGGGTAAAATTTGATTTTCTGTCTTATTAATAAAGTAGTTGGTACTTTAATTCCACAATATGGATACCATGCATCTAACTCAGATGGTGATACTTTCTAGGATTTGTACAAGTGAAGCTACTCATGAGTCATCTGGCCAAACCTCAACTTACATATTGTCATATAATGGAAAGATTATAGAAACTAGGTTCATTCCTTATAGCACATGCTTTGTGCTCAAGTTTTACATCTTTTAGATCCATGCCTTTCTGAAGAACCTGCAGTTCACTAACCCTATGGGAGACACAGTGATCTTGAATCAGAAGCAACACTTGGATGCAGAGTATGACATTCTCATCAACTGGAAATTCCCACAGGGTCTTGGGCTGAAAGTGAAATTAGGAGAATTTTCTTCACATGTTCCAAATGGACAGCAATTACATTTGTATGAACACCTGATGGAGTGGGCCATGGGAGATGTACAGGTGAGTTGAAACCATTTCTTATTTTTTTAAATAAGGGAAGATTTTATTTTTCCTTTTACCCACTCATAAAAATTTAATAGGTACCATAGTACCCTCCCTCCTTCCAACCCGTCTCAGTACCCCTTGCTCCCTCCCACCTTTTCCACTTCTTTTCATCCCCCTCCCTGCTTTTCTCCCAGTGTTCCCCTTTTCTTCCCCCCAATCCCTGGAGCATCCTTTAGTGTGAATGTCAAACTTCCCTCTGCGTCCTTCACTCTAATGAGGTGTTTGGACTCAGTAGCATTGCCTAGAGCCCTTCCTTCTGCTCCCCTTTAGTATGGGAAAATTATCTTGACTGTTAATCCTTGGGCTCTAAGGATCCTAGTGCCTGTGATTCATGCTAGACTTTGAGGGGTCATTGAAATGTCAGTCATTGCTCACATCATGCCAAGTCCTATTATGGTTACTGCAGCACTAACTTGTGTGGAGTATCTTGCATACCATTATTTATCCCCATCTTTAGGCTATTACTGTCTTCCCGCCCCCTCTTCTGCAAATTTCCCTTTGCTTTAGGATGGGAAGAGATTGGGTTGGTCTGGTTCCAGGTGATTAATGTAGGAACTCTGATGTTCTGAATTATTGTTTGTTGTTGTGCAATAATTTCTCGTAAAGTAAATCTATATCAATTTGTATTATTTGGCCCTATGTAGCACAATGATTCATATATTTGCCTAAAAAGTTTCCATATAATTCACATAATTCTAATTTTATCTTTCATTCTTCCATGAATGAATACAATGAACTTTGGTAATCTTTACTCCATCCTACCTGACCCCATTGCTGTCCTTCTATTTCTGGCATCCTTTATTTTGACAGACTCCATCCTTTCATGTCTTTGCATGTGTGGCCCACTGAGTTCCATCTGGGTGACTGCATTCACATGTGGCTGAGCACTTGCTGGAACATGGAGGATGTAGAAATGAGTGCACCACTGAAGCATGTGATTTCCTTTCCCTCCAGACAGCCACTCTCAGTGGTCTCTCAGAGGGCATAAAGACCACTTTACTCATGTGCTCTTCCACTAAGACGATATGGTTATGAAAGGGAAGGTTAAATTCCAATCTGTTGCTAAGATCCAACTTCTCTTCCTCAGATTCCCACCTCTTTATGCAGTGTGCCTTGCAAGTCTGGTTTCAGGAAATTTCATTTAGAAGGAAAGGCTACCTGCTGTTTTGAATGCTTCCCCTGTCCAGAGAATGAGATTTCCAATGCAACAGGTAACTCCATGCCTTCTTCATCTTCATTGTTTTTTCTGCAGGACTAGCACATTTGTGATGTCCAACATAGTACACATGGTTCAGAACTCCGCCATTGAGGTGGTTGTATATCTTCTCGCAACAGGTAATAGGGAAGTCAGCATATGAAAAAGTGAACTGTGGATATTCTCATAAATCTCCAATGAATGCATGAAGAATGGCCAATGAGTTCATAGATGTTATAATATCCACCTTTTCATGGTATAAACACTTTGGTAGCTTGTGAAATCAATGCTATATTGGGTGATCACAGGATGCCAACAATTATTTGTAAACCATTAGGAAAAATAACATACGACAAAGTGAAATGCAAATCTGAGTTTTCCAGGTGTTTCTATCCTGGTAATATACAATCAAAATTCATTTCCTTCTTAGTAATGAATTTTAGCAATAGGCAAATTTGAAGAATCCTGGGGGGATTCTTTTTTTATTGTTTGTAAGTTCCACACATAAATAGAAAGGATTTATGTCATTTTCACCCTTTACTATGATTTCATATCCCCCCATACTTTTTCGATATAAAATTTCTTCCAAAATAGACTATTCCTTGCACTGAGCTTCACCTGGGTTGCATATCCTCTTATTTGCTTAAGGACTTGCTGGAGCATTGATGATATATCAGTGGATATACCACTGAGGAAAACTGCTCTCATTCCCCTAACATTGAATTAATCCTCCAAAGTCTCTGATCTCACAAGGCCTTCCCTCTTCCATGATAAAATGTGTGCAGGCCAACAGTGGTGCATATATTGTAGAAGAAGATACAGTCCAGTGTGTTCACTTGTGCAGTAGCCCTGTCATGTTCAGGAGATACTAATTAACACTACTACTCCCTACCTTACATCCATGACATTTCTACCACCTTCTCTTTCACAGTTTCCCAGAGCATTGGGATAGAGAGACATGAGGACATTCAGTTTAGGGAGTCTAGTCACTTATTTTCTGCATTTGGCTCTGAAGTGATTCTCTACATTTAATGCTGTCTTCATATTCATTTTATTGTCATTTAAACTTCTAGGCAAACACTATAGATTAAATGACTTTGAAACCTACTGTAGCACATAATTCTTTTTTTAAAAAAATAAATTCATTTATTTATTTTCCCCAGTCATACAAGCTTAACATGTACCCCAGTCCTCTACCTTCCTCCAACCTACCCAAATCCCCCTTGCACCCTCCCACCCATTTCCCCTTCCTTTCAATCCCCTCCTTCCCTTTCTCCCAGTGCCTCCCCCTTCCCTCATCCCATTCACTAGAGCAGCCTTTTGTGTGAATGTCAAACTTCCCTCTGAGTTGTCCACTCTAGTGAGGTATAAGGACTCAGTCGCATTGCCCAGAGCCCTTCTTCAGGATCCTCTTTAGTATCGAAACACTATCATGACTGTTAATCACTTGCCTCTAAGGATCCTAGTGCCTGTGATCCATGCTAGACTTTGGGTGTCATTGACATGTCAGTCATTGTGCAGGTCATGCAAAGTCTGATTATGGCTACTGCTGCCCTAACTTGTGTGGAGTTTCTTATATATCATTGGTCCTCCTCATCTTTAGGCTCTTATCATCTTGCTGCCCCCTCATACACATTTTTCCGTGAGCTTTATGATGAGAATGATTTGGCTGGTCTGGTTCCAGGTGATTAATGTAGGGTCTTTTTGTTCTGAATTATTATTGTTTTCAGTTTTGCTATTCCTGTGCCACCCTTGTCTCCATCCTGATTGGTATTGGAGGTCACCTTCTACCAAACACAAAAGGCAGGTTAAATGAAGATATTAATATAGGAGGAGATTCAGTGAGGGTGATCAGTGGCCCATTTGCTGGATAGTTACCATCTATCTTCCAGTCTCTATTCCTTCCATGATTGGTGGAGATCAAACATCCTCAGTTGCACGTGATCAGGAAGAAAAGCGATAGTGAGTTTCACCAGATGTCTTGTTACTTACTTGCAATACTTGATGATGACCTATTTTCTCTACTAAAGCATAATCCCCTCTATCCTTATTTCTGGGGGGGGCATTCCTTCCCCTTCCCCACTGTTTAAATCATTGCAATTAGTGTAGGTATTACAGCGATTTATCTCTGAATATGTCATTAAGTGGATTTGGTATTAGGATCCACCAATTATGGAGTACATAATGTATTTGATTTTCTATGTCTTGGATACTTCACTCAATATAATTTTTATTTTTATTATTATTTCTGTTCATACAAACTTAAGAGGTACACCTGTCCCCTCCCTCCCTCCATCTCCCCCCAACCCCCCTGCTCCCCCTTCTCTCCCCCCTCCCTCCCCATCCCCCAGTGCCTCCTCCCACGGAGCATCCTTTAATGTGCATGCCAAACTCTCCTCTGGGTCCTCCTCTCTGATGAGGTACAAGGACCCAGGGGCATTTCCCAGAACCCTTTCCTGTGTTCCCCTTAAGATTAGGAACAGTACTGAGACTGTCAAACCCTAGCCTCTAAGGATCTTAGTGCCTTTAGTTCATGCTAGACTTTGTGGGATCAAGAATGTGTTGAACATTGTGCAGGTCATGCAAAGTCCTATTATGATTGCTTCAGCCCTAACGTGTGTGGAGGAGTATCTTGCATATCATTATTCCTCCCATCCTTGTGCTCTTACAATCTTACCAACTCCTCTTCCGCAAATTTCCCTGAGCCTCAGAACGCGGAGAGATTAGGCTGGTCTAGTTCCAGGTGGTTGATATAGAGTCTCTGATGTTCTGATTTTTGTTGATTTTTTTTCGGTTTTGCTGCTCTTGCAATGCCCTTGGCTCCATACAGATGGGTATTGGATGTCACCCCCTGGCCAGAGATAAAAACCTGTTAAATTAGAGTCTTGTTATAAGAGTATATTCAAAGGTAGATGGAATAAAAGTAGGAGACTGTGGTGAGAGAGGGGTCAATCACCCATTTGCAAAATGGTTGCTTTCTATCTGGCAGCCTATATGCCCTCCCCTTCTTATGAGATCATACCCCATCAGTTGAAAATGATCAGGAAGGAACGTCTGTGAACTTATACAGATGTCTTATTACTTACTTGCACTCCTTGATGGTGGCCTATTTTCTCTGCTGTAGCATGATCCCCTCTCTCCTTGTTTCTGGTGGGGCCCTCCTTCCACATCCCTGCTGTTGATAATCTTTACAATTACTGCAGGTATTATAGAGATTTGTCTTTGATTGTCTCTAAGTGAGTTTGGTACTAGGAGCCACCTATTAGGGAGTACATACGGTGATTAATTTTCTGTGTCTGGGATACTACACATAATATAATTGTTTCTAATTCCATCCAGTTCCTGGAAAATTGCAATAATTCATCATTTGTGATGTCTGAGTAGTATTCCATTGTATAAATGTATGACATTTTCCTTATCCACTCATCAATTGTTGGACATTCGGGCTGATTCCATGAGTTTGCTATTATAAACAGTGCCGCTATGAACATGGTCATGCTTGTGCTATCAAGCTGAATTTTTGGTGTATATGGAGTTATTCCCAAGAGTGGTATAGCAGAGTCATTTGGCATTTCAATCTTTAACTTCTTTAAGAATCGCCAGACGGCTCGCCAGAGTGGTTGTATGAGCCTGCATTCCCACCAGCAATGTAGCAGAGTTCTCCTCTCTCCACATCCTCTCCAGTACTTGGTGTTGTTTGTATTGTGGATTTTTTCCATCCTGACAGAAGTGAAATGTTATCTCAGGGAAGTATTAATTTTCATTTTCCTGATGGCTAAGGATGTAGAGCATTTTTTAACATATTTGTTAGACATTTTAATTTCGTCCTTGGTAAAGTTTCTTTTAAGTTCCAAGGCTCATTTTTTATTATTTATTCAATTGTGCACGTGTATGTGTGTGTGTGTGTGTGTATGTGTGCGTGTAAGCGTTTATGTGTGTGTAGAACCACGGACGAATTCAGAAACCACCATGGACCGCCTCCTCCTGGTTTACTCTGCCCTGAGACTCACAGGCTGCCCCCGCTTCCGCCCGGCGTCTATACGTGGGGTCTAGGATCCGAACTCAGGACCTTCCACCTGCAAAGCAGAGGCTTAACCCCTGAGCCACCTCTCCAGCCCCCAAGGCTCATTTTTTAATTGGTCCATTTGTTTCCTTGGTGTTTAGTTTTCTAAGTTCTTGGTGCACTCTGAATAATAGAGCTCTATCAGATATGTTGTTAGTGAAGATTTTCTCCCATTCTGTGGGTTGCCTTTGTGCTCAAGTTATAATTTCTTTATCTGAACAAAAGTTCTTTAATTTCACAAGATCCCATCTGTTGAGTGTTGGTTGTATTGACTGTGCTATTGGATGTCCATTTAGGAACTGCTGGCCTATCCCAATCAGCTCGAGGGAGTTCCCTACCCTTTCAAATATGGTTTTTACAGTCTCTGGTCTTGTATTGAGGTCCTTGATCAATGTGGAATTAATTCTTGTACATGGTAACAAGTACGGGTCCAGTTTTAATCTTCTGCATGGGATATCCAGTTCTGCCAGCACCTATTTGTTGAAGATGCTGTTCATTTACCATTGGACTTTTTAGGTCCCTTTGTCAAAGATCAAATGGCTTTAGTTGTGTGGGCTTATATCTGGGTCTTCAACCCTTATCCATTGATCCATGTGTCTATTTTGTAGCCAATATCAGGCTGTTTTTATAACTATGGATTTGTAGTATAGACTAAGATTTTGTATGGTGATACATGCTGTGTTTTGGTTACTCAGGATTGTTTTTGCTAGCCTGGGTCTTTTGTGCCTCCATATGAATTTTGCTATTGTTTGGTCAACTTCTTTAAAGAATTGCTTTGGGATTTTGATTGGTATAGAATTGAATCTGTATATTGACTTTGGTAGGATTGTAATTTTATGATGTTTACTCTGCCAATCCAGGAACATGGGAGGTCTTTCCACCTCCTGGTGTCTTCTGCAATTTCTTTCTTTACGGTTTTAAAGTTTTCATTATAAAGTTCTCTTACTTCCTTGGTTAGATTTATACCAATATATTTCATTTTTTAGGTGCTATAGTAAATGGGATTGTTTCTCTCAGGGGTTTTTCACTTCTTTCATTCTGGGCATATAGGAAGGCCACTGACTTTTGTACATTTATTTTGTATCCTGCCAACCTGCTGAAATTCTGTGTAGTTCAAGGAGCTTCCTGGTGGAGTTTTTGGGATCACTCAGATATAAAATCATGTTGTTTGCAAATAAACATAACTTGACTTCTTCCTTTCCAAATTGAATCCCTTTTATGTCCCTTTCTTTTCTTATGGCTTAGCTAAGACTTTAAGTACAATATTGAATAGAAGTGGTGAGAGTGGACAGTTTTGTCTAGTTACTGATTGAAGTGGGAATGCTTCCAGTTTTTTGCCATTGAGTATAATCCTTGCTATTGGCTTGTTGTATACAGCTTTTATTATATTGATAGAGGTTCCTTCCATTCCAACCTTCTCTAGGGTTTTGATCATAAAAGACTGTTGGATCTTGTCAAAAGCTTACTCTGCATCTATCGAGAGTAACATGTGGTCTTGAACTTGGGACTGATTTATGTGAATTACATTTATTGATTCGTGTATGTGGAACCAACCTTGTGTGCCTGAGATAAACCCTACTTGATCCCTGAGGATGATCTTTTTGGTATGTTTTTGAATCTGATTTGCTAAGACTTTGTTGAGAATCTTTACGTCTGTATTCATCAGAGAGATTGGCCTATAGTTTTTCTTTTTTAATTGTATTTTATTAGGTTTTTGGACTAAGACAATATTAGCTTCATAGAAAAAATTTGGTAGTGTTCCTTCCTTTGCTATTTGATGAAACAGTTTAGGGAGTATTGGTGTTATTAGCTCCTTAAATGTCTGGTAGAAATCTGTGCTGAATCCCTCTGGTCCAGGACATTTTTTGTTGGGAAGTTTCACGATTACTTCCTTGATTTCCTCATATGTTATAGGAGTATTTAAATAATTCACAACTTCCTGATTCAATTTCGATAAGTTGTGTTTACTTAGGAATTCATCTGTCTCTTTTGTGTTGTCAAATTTCACAGAGTATTAATTTTTTGAAATATGATGTTATAATTCTCTGGAATTCCTGGGAATCAGTAGAGATAACTCCATTTTCTTTTCTAATTTTGTTAATTTGGGCTTTCTGTCTCTTGCTTTTGGTCAATTTAGTTAGGGGTGTATCAATCTTATTGATTTTTTTCAAATAACCAACATTTTAACTGGTTGATTTTCTGTATCATTTTCCTAATCTTGATTTTGAATATTTCTCCCGTGATTTTCTAATCTCCTGCCTTTTATTGCTTTTGGGATCAGATTGCTCTATTGTCTGTAAAGCTTTAAGCTGCATTGTTAAGTTATTTATTTGTGATGTTTCCATTTTTTTTTGATGTAGGCATTAAAAGCTATGAACTTACCTCTTAGGACAGCTTTCATTTTGTCCCAGAGATTTTGGTAAATTGTATTTTCATTATTATTCACTTTCAGGAAATCTTGAATTTCCTTTGTAACTTCTTCCTGAATCCAATTCTCATTCAACATCATAGTGTTAAGTTTCCAGGAGTTAGTGTATTTTCTGTTGCTTGTTGTGTTGGGGATGTCAACCTTTAGGCTGTGGTGGTCTGATAAGGTACAGGCTAGAATTTCAACTTTCCTGTATATATGGAGATTTGTTTTGTGGCCCAAAATGTGATCTATTTTTGGAGAACGTTCCATGTGCTGCTGAGAAAAATGTGTATTCTTTGGTGCGTGGATGAAAAGTTCAATAGAGATCTGTAAGGTCCATTTCAGTAAGGGTTTGATTAAGCTCCAATGTGTCTCTGTTCAGTATTTTTTCTTGTTGATCTATCCCATGTTGAGAGGGTAGTGTTGAAATCCCCAAGAATTATCATTTTTGGATTGATTTCTCACTTTTGACATTGTAGTGTGTGCTTAATGAGTGTGGGGGAGGGCCATATTGGGTGCATATATGTTCAGTGTTGTGACGTCTTCCTGGTGAATTGTACCTGTGACTAAAATGTAGTATCCATCTGTGTCTCTTATGATTTATTTTGTTTGAAGTCCACTTTGTCCCATAGCATAATGGCTACCCTTGTCTGTTTTCTGGTTCTGTTAGCTTGCAGAATTTTGGACCAGCCTTTCATTTTTAGGATGTGCCTGTCTTTTGTGCAGCCTGCAGGCAGCAGATTAATGGATTATGGTTTTTAATCCACGTTTGTAATCTGTGTCTCTTGATCAGTGAGTTAATTCCATTAACATTTAATGTTATAATGGAGAAACTATTTTTAATTCCAGACATTTATTATGGTTACTAACATTTAGAAGTGTATTGTTTTGCTTTTAGGTTTTGGTGGTATTATACTTCCCTTCTCTTCTCCCTGATATGCCTGTTTTTATCTTCAAGCTTCAGTTAATTTCTAGCATTTTTTGAAGGCCTGGTTTGATGGACATGTATCCCTTCAAGTTGTCTTTGTGCTGGAAGATTTTTCTTTCTCCCTCGATCATGACAGATAGTTTTGTGGGATATATCAGCCTGGGTTGACATTTTGGCTCATTCAATACTTGAAGTATGTCTGTCCAAGCTCTTCTTGCTTTTACTGTTTCCATTGAGAAATCATTTGTTATTTTAATAGGTTTACCTTTAAAAGTGACTTGTTTTTTTTCCCTTGAAACTCTCAGCAACATTTCTTTATCTTGAATGTGGAGTGTTTTAACTATTATTTGCTGTGGCGAGTTTCTGTTTTGGTCATATCTGTTTGGGGTGCCGAATTCCTGTTGTATATGGATGGGCCTCTATTTTTTAGATGTGGAAAGTTTTCCTTGATAATAGTTTGAAAAATTTCCTCAGGTTTGGTATTTTGGGATTCTTCTTCTGGTATTCCATGAATGTGCATGTTAGGCTTCTTCAGGGTCACATAACACTTGAATATTTCTCTTGAGTATCTTTTGGCATTAACAACCACTTCCATTGAGCTGGTTAATATTCCCACTTTGTCTTCAAGGTCTGAAATTCTATTTTCTGCTTCGTTAGTTCTGCTGGTAAGACTCTGTTGAGTTCTGGATCTGTTTTAACTGCTCTATGCCTGTTTTTGTTTCTTGAACTGTTTTTCTCAACTCCTCCAATTGTCTGTTGTGTTCCTCTTCAAAGTGATTGATGCAGTTATTTAATTCCTCCCGATTTCCTCTTTCATAGTATTGAACATGGTAATGATCATGTTTTTAAAGTCATTATCCTTAGTCAGGCTTTCTTGGCTATTTTCCATGGGTTTGTTCTAGTTGGAGTCTATCATTATGGGATTAATTCCTTCAGTGGGAGATTTGTTTTCTTGGGTTTTGTTTCTCATGGATTTGCACATTAACTTGGGCATTGTCCTTTTAACTCTTAAGATGTTCTTTCAAGTTCTATGTGTTTTTCACTGAACTGAATTATTTGGCCTGGAGTAGCTCCTTCTCCAGCTGGCTAGTGGAAGGAGCTGGGACCAGTGGGCTGCCTGGGGTTTGGGGGTGGGCAGGGGAAGCTTAGCTAGGTCGCCATGTGTGCGGGTCCTGGGTGGGTGAGGAAAGGGAGGACATGGCAGTGGCGGGGCACTATTTAACATGGGGAGCTGGGGCGAGGCCCAGGGGGTCCTCCTAGTCCCAGCGCAGCGCAGGCTCAAGCTGGCTGGTAGGAGGACCTGGGTCCAGGATGCTACCTGGGGTTTGGAGGTGGGGGGACTTACCTAGGTCGCCATAAGTCCCCGCTGGACTGCACACATTCTGGGCAGGTGGGGAAAGGCTAAATATAATTCTTTCTAATTCAATCCACTTCCTGGAAAATTCATTAATTCATCCTTTTTAAAATTCTTTTATTATTATTATTTATTCAATTGTGCACGTGTGTGTGTGTGTGTGTGTGTGTGTGTGTGTGTGTGTGTGTGTATGTGTGTGTAGAACCACTTACAAATTTGGGAAACACCATGGACCGTCTCCTCCTTGTTTATCTTGCCCCTGGGATTCATAGGCTATGCCCTACCAGGACCAAAAATGCGGCCTCCCCCGCTTCGGCCTGGCGTCTATACTGGGGTCTAGGATCCAAACTCAGGATCTTCTGCCTGCAAGGCAGAGGCTTAACCCCTGAGCCACCTCTCCAGCCCCCTAATTCATCATTTTTGATGGCTAAGTAGTATTGCATTATATAAATGTACCTCATTTTCCTTATCCACTCATCAACTGTTGGGCATTTGTTTTGTTCCTTTGACATTGTTGCTGTAAACAGTGCTGCTACAAACATGGTCGTGCTTGTGCAGTTGAGGTGAATTTTTTGCTTTCTGGGGAATTATTACCAGAAGTAGAATAGCACGTTCATATGGCATTTCAATATTTCACTTTAAAAAAAAATCACCAGACTGGCCTTTGCCCTTTAGCCCGCCTGGGATGCTCATGGTCCAGGGAGGACATACTGCTTCTCAGGTAAATACCACTAGCCACCAGATCCCCCACTCATCCCAGCTCCTCTCACCAGCCAGCATGAGTAGCACCCAGGCTGCCTCAGGCTTTGGTGGACCACTAGGCCACATCCCGAGTCACAGTGAAGTGTGCTGTCATTTCCACCAGCCCCTCTGCCCTTTTCACCCACTCCTGATACTCGCAGTCCAGGGATGACACATTGCTCCTCAAAATTCAAGAGAGTCCAAAGAAAACCCAAGCAAAGCTATAGGGGACAAAGGCCATTCATCTGAAGTCCTCTGAAATCATCCAATCAAATGGTAGAGATTTTGTGCATACAGCCCAAAGATAAGTAAACCCCTTTTTACCATCCTGCTCCTTTCAATTATTAATCAAATTAAATTATTAATTTTTCCATATGGCTACTCCTAAAACATATACAACTTCAGGGAATATACCATTCACCCTCCCATATCACCAAGGTACTAAATCATAAAAGTGCACTACCATTATAATATTCACTACCTGTCTACTAAATCTGACATAATTGATATACTAACAGTCAAATAGCATCATCTAGTAAATAACAATAACAACAGACAAGAGTACCCAACTCCAAGGCAAACACTATAATAACTGCCCAAGAGTAGTAACACCAACTAATTCAGGTCAGTCAAAAACATACAGAAACTGAAAGGTCTTAGAGACAAAACAAGAATGCCTAAGATCCATGAGAAACAAAAACCAAGAAAACAAATCTCCCACTGAAAGAATTAACCCCATAATGATAGATTCCAACCAGAACAAATTCACAGAAAATAGTCAAGAAAGCCAGGCCCAAGAAACCAACTTTCAAGCATGATCATTATCATGATCAATACTATGAAAGAGGAAATCCAGGAGGAGTTAAATAACCACATCAACCACTCTGAACAGGAACATTACAGACACTTGGAGGAGTTGAAAAATACAGGTCAAGCACATTAAAGGATTCTCCGGGGATTGGGGGAGGGGAGGAACTGGGGGGTGGGGAGGGAGGGGTGAGGGGAGGGTGAGCAGAAGGGTGGGGGGGGAGTAGGGAGGGAGGGAACCAGTGTACCTATTAAGTTTGTATGAGCAGAGATAATAAAAATATTTAAAAAAAAACAAAAAACAAAATTAGACATAGAACAGTTAAAACAGTCTCAAGCAGAGTTTAAAATTGAACTAAAAGACAAGTTATCTTCAACCCAGAACTCAACAGAGAGTCTTATCCACAGAACTAATGAAGCAGAATGTAGAATTTCAGATCTTGAAGACAAAGTGGAAGCACTAACCAGGTCTCAATGGAAGAGGTTGTTAAAGCCAAAAAGATACTTGAGTGGAAAATTTAAGAGTTATGGGACACCCTGAAGAAGCCTAACATGCGCATTCATGGAATACCAGAGCAAGAATCCCGAACTACCACACCTGAGGAAATTTTTCAAATTATCATAAATGAAAACTTCCCTCATCTAAAGAATGAAAGGCACATTCAAATATAAAAGGCATTCCGCACTCAAACAGATAAGACCAAAATAGAAACACAGCATGGCAAATAATAGTCAAAACACTCCTAATTAAAGACAAATAAAAGGTTCTGAGAGCTTCAAAGGAAAAAAGTCACTCTTGAATATAAATCTACTAAAATAACAAATGACTTCTCAACAGAAACAGTAAGAGCAAGAAGAGATTGGAGAGACATTCTTCAAGTATAGAATGACAAAATATGTCAACCCAAGCTGATATAACTGGCAAAATTATCAGTCATGATTAAAGGGGAAGGAAAAATTTTCCAGCACAAAGACAACTTGTAGGCTTACATGTCTACCAAACCAGGCCCTCAAAAAATGATAGAAAAGATACTCAACATCGAAGAATAGAACAAGCATATCGAGGAGGACATAAAGCAAGTACAATACCACCAAAATCTAAAAGCCAAACTTATGCAAGCCACTAAGCCTAAAAAGTGTCCAGAATTACAAGTAATTGCTCCACTATAACACTAAATGACAACGGAATTAAATCACCAATCAAAGGACACAGTTTACAAACTTGAATTAAAAATCATAACCCATCAATCTTCTGCCTTCAGGAAACTCATCTCACCATAAAAGAGAGGCACATCCTAAAACTAAAGGCTTGTCCAAAATTCTGCAAGCTAATGGAACCAGGAAACAGGCAGGGGTAGTTATTATGCTATCAGAAAAAGTGGACTTCAAACCAAAGAAAATTATAAGGGATACAGAAGGATACTACATTTTATTCACAGGTACAAGTCACCAGAAAGACTTCACAATACTGAACATATATGCACCTAATATGAGCTCCTCCACATTCATTAAACAAACCCTACAGGTTCTAAAGTGAGAAATCAACACCCATCCAATAATTTTTGGGGAAGTAAACACCGCCCTCTGAACATGGGATAGATCAATGGGTCAAAAACTTAACAGAGACACATTAGCACTTAATCAAACTCATACTGAAATGGACCTTACAGATCTCTGTCGAACTTTTCATCCACGCAACAAGGAATACACATTTTTTTTCTCAGCAGCACATGGAACATTCTCCAAAATAGACCACATACTGGGCCACAAAAAGAATCTCCACATATACAAGAAAATTGAAATTTTAGCCTGTACACTCTCAGACCACCATGGTCTAAATCTTGACATCCGCAACACAACAAACAGAAAATACACTAACTCCTGGAAACTAAACACTATGATGTAGAACAAGAATTGGATTCAGGAAGAAATTACAAAGGAAATTCAAGATATCTGGAAGCTAACGATAATGAAAATACAACTTATCAAAATCTTTGGGACACAATGAAAGCTGTCCTAAGAGGTAACTTCATAGCTCTTAATGCTTACATCAAAAAAAAAAGAAACATAACAAATAAATAACAAAGCAGCTTAAAACCTTAGAAACACTAAAGCAATCCAATGCAAAACCAGTAGAAGAGAGGAGATTAGCAAAATCAGTGGAGAAATATCCAAAATTGAGATAAGAAAAATGATACAGAGAATCAACCAGTCAAAAAGCTGTTTCTTTGAAAAAGTCAGTAAGATTGATATGCTCCTAGCTAAATTAACCAAAAGCAATATTGAGAAAACCCATGTTAACAAAATTAGCAATGAAAATGGAGTTATCACTACCAATATCAAAGAAATTCAGAGAATTATAACATCCTATTTAAAAAACTTATACTCTGAAATTTGACAACACAAAATAAATGGATGAATTCCTATGTAATTTCTTTCTTTAGGGTTTTAAAGTTTTCATTGTAAACGTCTTTCACTTCCTTGGTTAGATTTATACCAAGGTATTTCATTTTTTAGGGGCTTGTTTCTCTTAGGGCTTTTTCACTACTTTCGTCCTTGGCATATAATAAGGCCACTGATTTTTGTACACTTGTTTTGTAACCTGTGACCCTGCTGAACTTCTGTATTAGTTCCAGGAGTTTCCTGCTGGAGTATTTAGGATCACTCAGGCATATGATCATGTCATCTGTGAATAGAGATAACTTGACTTCTTTCTTGCCAATTTTATCTCCCTCTCTTACAGTCAGCTGAAATTTCAAGTACAACATTGAATAGAGTAGTAAGAGTGGATAGCTTTGTCTAGTTCCTGATCAAAGCAGGAATGCTTCAAGTTTTTCCCCATTGAGTGTAATCCTTGCTGTGTAATACAGCTTTGATTATACTGATGAATGTTCCTTCCATTACAACTGTGTGTAGGGGTTTGATCATAAAAGGATGTTGGATCATGTCAAAAGCTTTTTCTGCATCTTTCCAGAGTGTGCTGCTGAGAAAAATGTGTATTCTTTGGTATGTGGATGGAAAGTTCAATGAAAATCTGTCAGATCCATTTCAATAAGGGTTGATTAAGTTCCAAGGTGTCTCTTTTAAGTTTTTGGCCTATTGATCTATCCCACATTCAGAGGGCAGCATTGAAATCCCAGAGTATTATCATTTTGGAGTTGATTTCTTGCTTTAGACATTGTAGCATTTGCTTAATGACTATGGAGAAGCCCATATTCGGTGGATATATGTTCAGTATTGTGAAGTCTTCCCGGTGAATTTTACCTATGACTAAAATGTAGGGTCCATCTGTGTCTCTACTGATTTTCTTTGTTTGATATACATTTTGTCAGATAGCATAATTGCTACCCCTGCCTGCTTCCTTGTTCCATTAGCTTAAAGAATTTTTGACCAGCCTTTTACTTTTAGAATGTGCCTGTCTTTTTCTATGAGGTTTGTTTCCTGAAGACAGCAGATAAATGTATTGTGATTTCTAATTTATGTTTGTCATTTGTGTCTTTTGATTGGAAAGTTAATTCCATTGACATTTAGTATTATAATGGAGAAATTACTATTAATTCTTGACACTTTTTGTGTTTGATGGCTTTCATAAGTATATTATTTGGCTTGTAGGTTTAAGAAGTATTATACTTCCCTGATAGATCAGGAATGTGAGGGTAAGGGAGAATACTGGTAGAAAGGGAGGGAGGTGGAAAATGATGGGGAAAGGGGGAAAGAGCAAGGGGATCCAGAGAGGAGTGGAAGGAGGGGGAAATGGGGTACTTATTAACTTTGTATGAGTGGAAGAATTGATAAAAAATAAACTAAAAAAGAAGTATTATACTTCCGTTCTTTGTTCCTGGATATGCTCGTTATTTTCCTCAAGGTTGAGTACCTTTTCTAGCATTTTTGGAGGCCTGCTTTGGTAGACATTTGAGCTTCAAGTTGTCTTTATGCTGGAAAACTTTTCTTTCACCATCGATCATGACTGATAGTTTTGCTAGGTATATCACCCTGGGTTGAACTTTTTCCTTATTCAATACTTGAAGTACATTTCTCTAATATCTTCTTGCATTTACTGTTTCTATTGAAAAATCATTTGTTTATTTAATAGGTTTAACTTTATTTTTTTATTTATTTTTCCACTCATACAAAGTTGATAAGTACCGCATTCCCCTCCCTTCCTCCCTCCCTCCACAATTCCCTGGACCGTCTTGTTCCCTCCCTTATTTTCCCCTTCCTTTCCCCCCTCCCTCCATTTTTTCCAGTGCCCCCCCTTCTGGATCATCCTTTACTGTGCATGTCAAACTTCCCTCTGAGTCCTCCTCTCTGGTGAGGTGTAAGAACTCAGTGGCACTGGCTACAGCTCTTTTTTTTTTTTTTTTAATTTTTTTTTATTATTTATTCAACCGTGTGCATATGTGTGTGCGTGTCTGCGTGTGTATGTCTGTGTATGTGTAGAACCACGGACGAATTCGTGAACCACCATGGGCGCCTCCACCTCCTTCTGCCCCGGGATTCACAGGCTCCGCCCTACCAGGACCAGAAGCGCAGGCCGCCCCCGCTTCCGCCTGGCGTCTATACGTGGGATCTGGGATCCGAACTCAGGACCTTCCGCCTGCAAGGTGGAGGCTTAACCCCTGAGCCACCTCTCCAGCCCATGTCTACAGCTCTTTTTGTGTTCACTATTGTTGCTGCTAATCCCTTGCCTTTAAGGATCCTAGTGCCTGTGATCCTTGCTAAATTTTGGTGGTTCAATGATATGTTGGTCATTGCACAGGTCATACAAAGTCCTATTATGATTACTTCAGCCCTAACTTGTATGGAATATCTTGCATATCATTGCTCCTCTCCATCTTTAGGCCCTTACAATCTTACCACTCCCTCGTCCGCAAATTTCCCTGAGGTTTAGGATGGGGAGAGACTTGGCTCGCCTGGTTCCAAGTGGTTGATGTAGTCTCTGATTTTCTGAATTATGGTTTGTTGAATTTTTTTCTGTTTTGCTGCTCCTGCGCAGCCCTTGGCTCCATCTTTATGGGTATTGGATGTCACCCCCTGGCCAGAGATAAAAAGCTATTAAAATAGCCTAAAATATTGTAAGAGTAGATTCAAAGGTAGATAAAATAAGTGTAGGAGACACTGGGGGGGGTCAGTCTCCCATTTGTAGGATGGTTACCTTCTGTCTCCCAGCCTCTATGCCCTCCCTTTCTGGTGAGATCATACATGATCAGATACAAGTGACCAGTAAGGAACGTGTGTGAGATTAACCACATGTCTCATTACATACAAGCAATCTTTGATGGTGATCACTATTTTCTATGCTGTAGCATGATCCCCTCTCTCCTTGTTGCTCGCAGTGCCCTCCTTTCTCTTCCCTACCTGTTTATAATCTTTGCAATTACTGTAGGTATTAAAGAGATATATTTTTGAGTGTGTCACTAAGTGGGTATGCTACTAGAATACACCAATTAGGGAGTACATACAGCTCCTAATTTTCTGTGTCTGGGATATTTCACTCAATATAATTTTTTCAAATTCCATCCATTTCCTGGCAAATCACATTAATTCATCATTTTTGGTGGCTGAGTAGTATTCCACTGTATAAGTGTATCATATTTTCTTTATCCATTCCCCTACTGTAGGGCATTTGGCTTGATTCCATGACTTTGCTTTTATAAACACTGTTGCTATGAACATGGTGGTGCTCGTGCTATCAAGGTGTATTTCCTGTATGGGAGGTTATTCCCAGAAGTGGAATAACAGGGCCATATGGCATTTCAATCTTTAATTTCTTTAAGAATCGCCAGATGGCTCACCAGAGTGGTTGTATGACCCTCCATTCCCAACAGCAATGTAGGAGAGTTCCCCTCTCTCCACATCCACTCCAGCATTTGGTGTTGTTTGTATTGTGGATTTTTGCCATCCTCACTGAGGTAAGATGATATCATCTCTGTGATGGATAAGGATGTGGAGCATTTTTAAGATATTTGTTAGACATTTTAATTTCATCCCTGGTAAAGTTTTTTTTTAATTTCCAACTGCCCATTTTTTAATTGGGCCATTTGTTTCCCTAGAGTTTGGTTTTCTATGTTCTTTGTGTACTCTGTAATAGAACTCTATCAGATATTTGGTTATTGAAGATTTTCTCGCATCTGTGGATTGCCTTTGTGCTTGAGTTACAATCTCTTTTTTTGAACAGAAGCTCTTTAATTTCATAAGACCCCATCGGTTGATGGTATTCATTTAGGATTTCCATTTAGGAACTGTTGGCCTAATCCAATCAGCTCCAGGGAGTTCCCTACCCCTTCAACTAAAGCTTTTATACTATTTACCTTATATATAAATGGCCTTGATCCATTTGAAATTAAGTCTTGCACATGATGAGAAATATGGGTAGTTTTAATCTTCTTCATAAGGGCATCCAGTTTTGTCAGCACCAATTGTTGAAGATGCTGTTCTTTTTCCATTGAATATTTTGGGCCCCTTTGTCAAAGATCAAATGACTGTAATTGTTTGGGCTTATATTTGGGTTTTCAAACCTTATCCATTGATCTGTGTGTATATTTTGAAGCCAGTTCGAGGCTGGATTTATATCTATAGATTTGTAAGATAGACTAAGGTTCACTTCAGTTGATACCTCCAGCAATGTTTTTGTTACTCAGGATTGTTTTTGCCATGCTGGATCTTTTCTGCCTCCATATTAATTGTGAGATTGCTTCGTGAATTTCTTTAAAGAATTGTTTAGGATTTTGATTGGTATAGCATTGAATCTGTATATTGCCTTTGGTAGGATGGCCATTTTTATGATATTGATTCTGCCCATCCAAGAACATGGGAGGTCTTTCCACCTTCTGATGTCTTCTGTAATTTCTTTCTTTAGCATTTTAAAGTTTTCATTGTAAATATCTCTTACTTCCTTGGTTAAGGTTATACCAAGGTATTTCATTTTTTTAAATAAGATCTTTTTTAATTATTATTTATTCAACTGTGCGCATGTGTGGATGTATGTGCGCGCACGCGTGTTTGTGTGTCTGTGTGTGTGCGTGTCTGTGTGTCTGTGTATGTGTAGAATCACGGACGAATTCGGGAACCACTATGGATGCCTCCACCTCATTCTGCCCCGGGATTCACAGGCTCTGCCCTACCAGGACCAGAAGCGCAGGCCGCACCCGCTTCCACCTGGCGTCTATACGTGGGATTTGGGATCCGAACTCAGGACCTTCTGCCTGCAAGGTGGAGGCTTAACCCCTGAGCCACCTCTCCAGCTCCCATATTTCATTTTTTTAGGGGCTATAGTAAATGGGATTGTTTCTCTCAGGCTTTTTCACTTCTTTCATTGTGGACATATAGGAATGCCACTGATTTTTGAACATTTATTTTGTATCCTTCTACACTGCTGAACTTCTGTATCAGCTCCAGGACTTTTCTGATGGAGTTTTTATGATAATTCGGATATATGAACATGTCATCTGCACATAGACATGACATGATCTCTTCTTTGCCAATTTGAATTCGTTTTATCTACCTTTCTTGTCTTATGGATACAACTAAGGCTTCACGTACAATATTGAATAGAAGTGTTGAGAGTGGACAGCCTTGTCTCTTTCCTGACCGAAGCAGGAATGCTTCAAGTTTTTCCCCATTGAGTATGATACTTGCTTTTGGCTTGTTGTATACAGCTTTTATTATATTGATAAAGGTTCCTTCGATTCCAACTGTCTCTATGGTTTTGCTCAAAAAAGGCTGTTGGATCTTGTCAAAAGCTTTTTCTGCATCTATCAAGAGTAAGCTTCTTCTGTATCTATCGAGAGTATGATGTGGTCTTGAATTTTGGATTGGTTTATATGGTGAATTACAATTATTGATTTGCGTATGTTGAACCAACCTTGTGTGCCTGGGATAAAGCCTATTTGCTCCTCGTGAATGATCTTTTTTCTGTTTTTGAATCCAATTTGCTAAGATATTGTTTACAATCTTTACATCTGTGTTCATCAAAGAGATTGGCCTATAGTTTTCTTTTTTATTATTTTCTCAATAATGCCTGTGTGTGAGTGCACATGTGTGTATGTATGTGTGTGTATGTGTGCGTGTAGAACCATGGGAAAATTCAGGAACCAACATGGGCTGCCTCCACCTCCTCCTTGTTTACTCTGCCCTGGGATTCACAGGCTCTACCAGGAATAGAAATGCAGGTTGCTCGCACTTATGCCCAGCATCTATACGTGGGGTCTTTGATCCAATCTCATGACATTCTACCTGCAAGGCTGAGATTTAACCCCTGAGACACCTTTCCAGCCCCCTATAGTTTTTTAAAGTGTATCTTTATTAAGTTTTGGGATTAAGATTATATTAGCTTCATAGAAATAATTTGGTAGTGTTTCTTCCTTTGATTCTTGATGGAACAGTTTAAGGATTATTGGTGTTATTAGCTGCTTAAAAGTTTGGCAGAAACCTGTGCTGAATCCATCTGGACCAGGACATTTTTTGGTGGGAAGATTTGAGATCACTTCATCCATCTACTCATGTTATTTGACTATTTCAATAATTCATGACTTCCTGATTCAATTTAGATAAGTTGTGCTTATTTAGGAATTCATCTATTTCTTTTATGTTGTCAAATTTCACAGAATGTAAGTTTTTGAAATATGACATTATAATTATCTGAATTTCTTGGTTATCGGTAGCAATAACTCCATTTTCATTTCTAATTTTGTGAATTTGGGTTTTCTCTCACTTGCTCTTGATTAATTTAGCTAGAGGTGTATCAATCATATTGATTTTTTCAAAGAACCAGCTTTGTGACTGGTTGATTCTCTGTATCGTTTTCCTTGTCTCAATTTCAGATATTTCTCCCCAGATTTTGCTAATCTCTTCTCTTCCACTTTTGGGATATGATTGCTCTAGTGTCTCTAATGCTTTGAACTGCATTAAGTTATTTATCCGAGATGTTTCTATTTTTTATGTGGGCATTAAGAGCTATGAACTTACCGCTTAGGACAGCTTTCATTGTGTCTCGAAGATTTTTGATACTTTGTATGTTCATTATCAATCACTTTCAGGAAATCTTGAATTTCCTTTGTAATTTATTCCTGAAACCAATTCTCATTCAGCAACGTTGTGTTTAGTTTCCAAGAGTTAGTGTATTTTCTGTTGTTTGTTGTGTTGTGGATGTCAAGCTTTAGGCCATGGTGGTCTGATAGGATATCGGCTAGAATTTCAACTTTCCTGTATATGTGGAGATTTGTTTTGTGACACAATATGTGCTCTATATTGAAGAAGGTTCCATGTGCTGCTGAGAAAAATGTGTATTCTTTGGTGCATGGATGAAAAGTTCAATAAAGATCTGTAAGGTCTACTTCAGTAAGAGTTTGATTAAATTCTAATGTTTTTCTGTTACTTTTTTTATAATACATTGTTATTATTATTTCAGCTCATACAAACTTAATGGGTACACCAGTTCCCTCCCTCCCTCTTCCTCCCCCCAAACCCCCTGCTCCCCCTCCCCTCACCCCTCCCTCCCCATTCCCCCGTGCCTCCCGCCCAAATTCCCAGAGTCCTTTCTTGTGCATGCCTGACTCTCCTCTGGGCCCTCCTCTCCGATGACGTACAAGGACCCAGTGGCCTTTCCCTGAACCCTTTCCTGTGTTCCCCTTAAGTATAGGAACACTACTGTGGCTGTCAATCCCTTGCCTCCAAGGATCTTGGTGCCTTTAGCAGATGCTAGACTTGGTGAGTTCAATAGTATGTTGGACATTGTGCAGGGCATGCAAAGTCCAATTATGATTGCTTCGGCCCTAACTTGTGTGGAGTATCTTGCAAATCATTGCTCCTCCCATCCTTTTGCTCTTACACTCTTATCACCCCATCTTCCGCAAATGTCCCTGAACTTCAGAATGGGGAGAGATTAGTCTGGCCTAGTTCTAGGTGGTTGATATAGAGTCTCTGAAGTTTGTAGTTTTGTTGCTCCTGTAATGCCCTTCACTCAATCGTGATGGGCACTGTATGTCACCACCTGGCCAGAGACAAAAAGCTATTAAACTGGAGTCTTATTATAAAAGCACATTCAAGGGTAGATGTAATACTTATACCCAAAAGTGAAATCGCAGGGTCATATGGCATTTGCCAATGGGAGGGGTCAATCACCCATTTGCAAAATGGTTACTTTTTAATCTGCTGGACTATATGCCCTCCCATTCTGGTGAGTTCATACCCCCTTAGTTGTAAATGATCAGGAACAAATATTTGTGAACTTAACTAGGTGTCACATTACTTTCTTGCAGTACTTGATGGAGGTCTATTTTCTCTACTGTAACATGGTCACTTCTCTCCTTGTTTCTGAAGTGGCCCTCCAACCCCATCCTCCTGTTCATAATCCTTGCAATCTTGTAGTGTCAGTTAGCATCCCTAGCTGGGCATGTGTTTTGGTATTAGCAAGCACCTAATCCTTGGGAGACAATTATTAAAACACAGAGAGTGGTAGAGTGGGAATTGGCCAACATGTGGTTCAAGTAATGTCCTTCTCGGTATTCGTCCCTCGGCCTGTGTTGGGTGTGTCTCCGTCATATAGACGTAACGATGTCGAAGAAAGTAAACTCCTGTTCCTTAAGCTGTTTCTGTCATTTATGAACAGCGGCGGTGCAACAATGGTACCCGGAATGGGGTTGTGATAATCCTATGTGGATTTTGTGTCTTTTGAACGGTTTCGCTGGACAAAGTTGAAAATGCTTGAGAATTTTCACTTTGTGGATTTACAAATACCGTTCTTCAGAGTTTAGTGGGCCAATTGCTGAGAGACATTGTTTGGGCCCAATTTGTGATGAGGGAAACAAGGACTTTGGTAAAACTGAATATAAGGACGATGGACTGGTTTGCTTGACAGAGGAGAGCTGTGTTGGCAACCTTGGAGGTTTGGATGTGCAAAGGGCAGGCAGCAGAATATCTGCTGCTGTTGGACAAATGAGTATCAGTGAAGGAAAACCTAGTGACTTGCACTGAGATGGTGGAGGACGTGAAAACCACCGTATGGCAAGTTCCTGGTTTGGAAACTCAATTTCCTTCAGGGGGCGAAAGCCCAAGTTCAAGCTGTTTCTTGCCCTTTGCAAGTTTGGTTGCCTAGAAGAGAGGTTTTTCCAGCGTCAGCGCGTTGAAGTTGGTGCAGCTGTGGCTCCAGTGGACTAAGTTGCGTTTCAACTTCGCTTCGGAATCTGGCAGCGTCCCTAAGGTGATACTGGTTTTCATGTACTACTGAAGGGTTCATGGAGAGCAGCAAAAGCTTGGCACCAAGTGGCAGGCGTAGAGTTCTGCAAGAGATGGTGAAGCTTAAAGCTGCAGAGGAGAACCCAGAGTTGTGTGTGAGATGCCAGAACTGTGGGACTGCTGCTGAGGACAACTGCGAGTGGAGATTCGGCCTGATTCAGAGGAACTCTGCTCTTACAACTTTGAGCTGCAAACAGGGACTGAGAATGCCTCAAATCTTTGAGCCGCCTTGATTACATAATGAGCAGCAGAAGATGGACATTGAAGTACAGGATGCGGTGATTTGCTGGACTTTGTTCTTTTTAATGTTTTCTTATTAAGATCCTTCTGTTTTAATGTTTTATCTGTTTTAAAGTATTTAATGTAAGGTTAAGAAATTTTGAACTTTTAAAATATTAGAACTGAAGTTTTAATGAAAGAACATTTTAAATTTGTTCATGGAATGTATTTATATTTTAACATCTGTGGGGACAAGGAAAGGTTACAGTTTAAAAGTGCTATTGTTTTTGTGTCAAGTTGACAAGGGGTGGAATGTCGTAGTTAAGCACAGGTGTCAACTTGACTCTTGAGGGTTTGAGCTCTGGGCACAGGTGTAGAGAGTTGATGGTTGAGTTAAGCCCAGAGCAAACCTGAAGGAGATTGTCTGGCTGCTGGGGAAGACCCAGCCCATGGTGGGTGGGATTAGGCCCTGGATAAATCACAGAGAGCTGGTTGAGAGAGTGGGCATCCTTCTGTTCACTTGGCCAGACATGCTGGTCTGGCAAGTAAGGATTGTCCTTCTCTCAGCCGTTATGGTGGCCAGTTCCCTCGGCCCTGGTGTTGGTGTGTGCTCTCCCGTCAAGCTGGACTATGAACTGTAACCGGACTGTCGTAAGAAAGTAAACTCCTTGTTCCCTTAAGCTGTGTTCTGGTCATTTATCAGCAACCATGCAGGCGGACTGCAACAGTAGGTAATACATAGATTTACCTATGAGTGTCTCAAGATGGGCTGTGTGGGTTTGGTATTATGAGCCACCTATTGGGGAGTACATACAGCGCTTAATTTTCTGGATCTGGGATACTTCACTTAATATAATTGTTTCTAATGACATCCATTTCCCGGTAAATTCCAGTAATTCATCATTTTTGATGACTGAGTAGTACTCCATCATATAGATGTACCACATTTTCCTTATCCATTCTTCAACTGTTGGACATTTGGACATTTGCTATTGTAAACAGTGCTGCTATGAACATGGTCGTGCTTGTGCTACCAAGGTGAATCTCTGCTGTATGGGGGGTTATAATAAAAAGTAGAATCGCAGGGTCATATGGCATTTCAATCTTTAATTTCTTTAAGAATCTCCAGATGGCTCGCCAGAGTGGCTGTATGAGCCTGCACTCCCACCAGCAATGTAGGAGAGTTCCCCTCTCTCCACATCCTCTCCAGCAGTTGGTGTTTGTATTGTGGATTTTTTGCCATCCTGACCGGGGTGAGATGATATCTCAGGGAAGTTTTGATTTGCATTTCCCTGATGGCTAAGTATGTGGAGCATTGTTTAAGATATTTGTTAGACATTTTAATTTCATCCCTGGTAAAGTTTCTTTTAAGTTCCAGGGCCCATTATTTAATTGGGCCATTGGTTTCCTTGATGTTTAGTTTTCTAAGTTCTTTGTGCACTCTGGACAGTA
This sequence comes from Typhlomys cinereus, assembly GCA_023101885.1. Taxonomy (NCBI): domain Eukaryota; kingdom Metazoa; phylum Chordata; class Mammalia; order Rodentia; family Platacanthomyidae; genus Typhlomys; species Typhlomys cinereus. Next base: position 360,114 of record JALPQD010000714.1, read on the forward strand.
GAAGTCTATCAGATATATGGTTAGTGAAGATTTTCTCCCATTCTGTGGGTTGCCTTTGAGCTCGTGTTACAATCTCTTTATCTGAACAGAAGCTCTTTAATTTCACAAGATCCCAGCTGTTGAGAGTTGGTAGTAGTGACTGTGCCATTGGATGTCTGTTTAGGAAATGTTGGCCTAGCCCAATCAGCTCGAGATAGTTCCCTGTCCTTTCAACTATGGTTTTTATAGTCTCTAGCCTGATATCAAGGTCCTTGATCCATTTGGAATTAAGTCTTGTACATGGTGACAATTACGGGTCCAGCTTTAATCTTCTGCATGTGGAGATCCAGTTTTGCCAGCACCATTTGTTGAAGATGCTGTTCTTTTTCCATTGAATTCTTTGGGCCCCTTTGTCAAAGACCAAATGGCAGTAATTTTGTGGGCTTATATCTGGGTCTTCAATCCTTATCCATTGATGTGTGTCTATTTTGGAGCCAGTACCAGGCTGTTTTTATAACTATGGATTTGTAATATAGACTAAGGTTCGGTATGTTAATACCTCCAGCAGTGTTTTTGTTACTCAGGATTGTCTTTGCTATCCTGGGTCTTTTGTGCGCCATATGAATTTTGAGATTGTTTGGTCAACTTCTTTAAAGAATTGCTTTGGGATTTTGATTGGGATAGCATTGAATTTGTATATTGCCTTTGGTAGGATGGTCATTTCTACGATGTTGATTCTGTCAATCCAGGAACATGGGAGGTCTTTCCACCTTCTGATGTCTTCTGCAATTTCTTTCTTTAGGGTTTTAAAGTTTTCATTGTAAAGGTCTTTTACCTCCTTGGTTTGGTTTATACCAAGGTATTTCATTTTTTTAGGGGCTATAGTAAATGGATTGTTTCTCTCAAGGCTTTTTCACTTCTTTCATTCTGGGCATATAGGAAGGCCTCTGATTTTTGCACATTTATTTTGTATCCTGCCACCCTGCTGAACTTCTCAATTAGTTCCAGGAGCTTCCTGGTGGAGTTTTTGGGATCCCTCAGGTATAAGATCATGTCATCTGCAAATAGGGATAGCTTGACTTCTTCCTTGCTGATTTGAATCCCTCTTATGTCCCTTTCTTGTCTTATGGCTACAGCTAAGACTACAAGTACAATATTGAATAGAAGTGGTGAGAGTGGACAGCCTTGTCTAGTTCCTGATCGAAGTGGGAATGCTTCCAATTGTTCCCCATTAAGCATAATCCTTGCTGTGGGCTTGTTGTATAAAGCTTTTTTATATTGATAAAGGTTCCTTCTATTCCTACTGTCTCTAGCGTTTTGATCATAAAAGGCTGTTGGATCTTGTCAAAAGCTTTTTCTGCATCTATCAAGAGTATCATGTGGTCTTGGACTTTGGACTGGTTTACATGATGAATTACATTTATTGATTTGCGTATGTTGTACCAACCTTGTGTGCTGGGGATTAGGCCTACTTGGTCCCCGTGAATGATTTTTTTGATATGTTTTTGAATCCGATTTGCTAAAACTTTGTTGAGAATCTTTGTGTCTGTGTTCATCAGAGAGATTGGCCTATGGTTTTCTTTTTTAAATGTGTCTTTATTAGGTTTTGGGATTAAAACGATATTAGCTTCATAGAAGGAATTTGGTAGTGTTCCTTCCTTTGCTATTTGATGGAACACTTTAAGGAGTATTGGTGTTATTAACTCCTTAAATGTCTGGTAGAACTCTGTGCTGAATCCATCTGGCCCAGGACATTTTTGGTGGGAAGATTCGAGATTACTTCATTGATTTCCTTATATGTTATAGGACTCTTTAAATAATTCACAACTTCCTGATTCAATTTAGGTAAGTTGTATTTACTTAGAAATTCATCCATCTCTTTTGTGTTGTCAAACTTCACAGAGTATACGTTTTTGAAATATGATGTTATAATTCTCTGGATTTCTTGGGTATCAGTAGTGATAACTCCATGTTCATTTCTGATTTTGTTAATTTGGATTTTCTCTCTCTTGCTTTTGGTTAATTTAGCTAGGGTGTATCAATCTTATTGATTTTTTCAAAGAACCAGCTTTTTGACTGGTTGATTTTTTCTATCGTTTTCTTTTTTTAATTTTTTTATTATTTATTTAAATGTGCGCATGTATGTGTGAGTGTGCATGTATGCGTGTATATGTGTGTAGAACCACGGACGAATTCGGGAACCACCATGGACCGCCTCCTCCTTGTTTACTCTGCCAAGGGATTCACAGGCTCCTGCTCTACCAGGACTGGAATCACAGGCCGCCCCCGCTTCCACCCGGCAGTCTATACGTGGGGTCTAGTATCCGAACTCAGGACCTTCCGCCTTCAAGGCAGAGGCTTAACCCCTGAGCCACCTCTCCGTCCCCCTCTATTGTTTTCTTAATCTCGATTTCAGATATTTCTCCCCTTATTTTGCTAATCTCCTCTCTTCTCCTACTTTTGGGATCAGATTGCTCTAGTTTCTCTAAAGCTTTAAGCTGCATTGTTAAGTTGTTTATTTCTGATGTTTCCATTTTTTTGATGTAGGCATTAAGAGCTATGAACTTACCTCTTGAAACAGCTTTCATTGTGTCTCAGAGATTTTGGTAAGTTGTGTTTTCATTATCATTCACTTTCAGGAAATCTTGAATTTCCTTTTTAATTTCTTCCTCAATCCAGTTCTCATTCAGCATCATATTGTTAAGTGTCCAGGAGTTAGTGTATTTTCTCTTGTTTGTCTTGTTGTGGATGTCCAGCTTTAGGCCGTGGTGGTCTGATAGGGCACAGGTTAGAATTTCAACATTTTTGTATATGTGTAGATTCGTTTTGTGGCCCAATATGTGAGCTATTTTGGAGAAAGTTCCATGTGCTGCTGAGAAAAATGTGTATTCTTTGGTTTGTGGGTGAAAAGTTCAATAGAGATCTGTAAGATCCATTTCTTTAAGGGTTTGATTAAGTTCCAAAGTGTCTCTGTTAAGCTTTTGACCTGTTGATCTATCCCGTATTGAGAGGGCGGTGTTGAAGTCCCCAAGAATTATTGTCTGGGGGTTGATTTCTTGCTTTAGACGCTGTAGGGTTTTCTTAATGAATGTGGAGGGGCCCGTATTGGGGGCATATATGTTCAATATTGTGAAGTCTTCCTGATGAATTGTACCTGTGACTAAAATGTAGTATCCATCCGTGTCTCTTATAATTTTCTTTGGTTTGAAGTCACTTTGTCTGATAGCATAATGGCTACCCCTGCCTCTTTTTTGCTTCCATTTGCTTGTAGAATTGTTGACCAGCCTTTTATTTTTAGAGCGTGCCTATCTTTTGTGGTGAGATGGGTTTCCTGCAGGCAGCAGATTGATGGATTGTGATTTTTAATGCTTGTAATCTGTGTCTCTTGATCGGTGAATTAATTCCATTAACATTTAGTGTTATAATGGAGAAACTATTTTTAATTCCAGACACTTATTATGTTTAGTAGTTTTTATACGTATATTGCTTCGCTTTTAATGGTGTTATACTGCCTTCTGTCTCCTGGATATGCCTGTTTTTTTCTTCCCGCCTGAGTATCATTTCTAGCATTTTTTGAAGGCCTGGTTTGGTGGACATGTACCCCTTCAAGTTGTCTTTGTGCTGGAAGATTTTTCTTTCTCCCTCGATCATGACAGATAGTTTTGCAGGGTAAGTCAGCCTGGGTTGACATTTTTGCTCATTCAATACTTGAAGTATGTCTCTCCAAGCTCTTCTTGCTTTTACTGTTTCGACTAAGAAGTCATTTGTTGTTTTAATAGGTTTACCTTTAAAAGTGACTTGTTTTTTTTTTTTTTTCCCCTTGAAGCTCTCAGCACCTTTCCTTTGTCTTGAATGTGGGGTGTTTTGACTATTTGCTGTGGCGAGTTTCTATTTTGGTCATATCTCTTTGGGGTGCGGAATGCCTTGTATGTGGATGGGCCTCTCTTTAATTGAGGGAAATTTTCATTTATGATAATTTGAAAAATTTCCTCAGGTGTGGTAGTTTGGGATTCTTGCTCTGTTATTCCATGAATGCACATGTTAGGCTTTTTCAGGGTGTCCCATAACTCTTGAATATTCCTCTCAAGTATGTTTTTGGCTTTAACAACCTCTTACATTGAGCTGGTTAGTACTTCCACTTTGTCTTCAAGATGTGAAATTCTATTTTCTGTTTCATTAGTTCTGCTGATAAGACTCTCTGTTGAGTTTTGGGCTGAAGAGAACTTGGCTTTTAGTTCAATTTCAAACTCTGCTTGAGACTCTTTTAACTACTTTATGTCTATTTTTGTTTCTTGAAGTGTGTTTCTCAACTCTTCCAAGTGTGTGATGTTTTCCTGTTCAAAGTGTTTGATGTGGTTATTTAACTCCTCCCGGATTTCTTCTTTCATTGTATTGATTATGGTAATGATCATGTTTTGAAAGTCGTTATCTTGGGCCTGGCTTTCTTGGCTATTTTCTGTAAATTTTTCTGTTTGAAATCTATCATTGTGGGGTTAATTCTTTTGGTAGAAGATTTGTTATCTTGGGTTTTGTTTCTCATGGATCTGTACTTTGATTCGGGCATTGTTGTTTTGTCTCTTAAGACCTTTCAGTTTCTGTGTGTTTTTGACTGAACTGGTTAAATTGGTATTACTTCGGGTAGTTGTTATTACTGTTTGCCTTGGAATTGGATTTGTTTGTTTGTTGTTATTATTATTTCCTGGATGGTGGTATTAGACTGTTAGTATATCAGTTAAGACAGGTTTAGTATGCAGGAGGTAAATACTAGTATGGTAGTGCACTTTTGTTATTTAGTACCTTGGTGAAGTTTTATATGGTTTGCAGGTGGCTATATGGAAAAGTTAATCTATAGATATTAATAATTGAAAGGAGCAGCAGAGCTTTCCGCCTGCCAACCCACCCGGGACACTCGCAGTCCAGTGAGGACACATTGTGCCTCAGGTAAACACCCTCTGCTCAGCCTCCAAGCCCCAGGTAACCCACTCATCCCAGTTCCTCTGACCAGCCTGCCTAAGCAGGCATAGCTCCAGGCTGGGAGGACTCCTAGGCCACATCACAGGTACCAAGGTTAACTGTGCTGACACCAGCACCCCTGACCTTTCTGCCCACCCACCCACTGACATACCTGGCAGTACTATCTGTCATAATTGAGGAAGAAGGAAAAGTTTTCCAGCACAAGGAAAACTTGAAGGCTTAGATATCTACCAAACTGGGCCTTCGAAAAATGCAAGAAGTGATACTCAAGCTCAAAGAAAGAAACAAGCGTATCCAGGGGGACATAAGGGAAGTATAATACCACCAAAACCTAAAAGCCAAAAAAATACACTTACAAAAGACAGTAAACATAAAAATGTCTAGAATTAAAAATAATTTGTCCATCAAAACATTAAATGTGAATGTAATTAACTCACCAATTAAGAGACATAGATTACAAACTTGAATTAAAAATCACAACTCATCAATCTGCTGCCTTCAGGAAACTTATCTCACCACAAAAGATAAGCACATCCTAAAATTAAAAGACTGGTCCAAAATTCTGCAACCTAAAGGAACAAGGAAACAGGCAGGGGTAGCCAATATGCTATCAGACAAAGTGGACATCAAACCAAAACAAATCATAAGAGACATAGATGGATACTACATTTTAGTTACAGGTACAATTGACCAGGAAGGCATCTTAATACTGAACATATATTCACCAAATACGGGCCCCTTCACATTCATTAAGCAAATGCTACAGTATCTATAGTGAGAAATCAACCCCAAATGATACTAACTGAGGATTTCAACACTGCCCTCTTCACATGGGATAGATCAATAGGTCGAAAACATAACAGCGACACATTGGAACTTAATCAAACCCTTACTGATATGGACCTTATTCATCTCTATCAAACTTTTCATCCACACACAAAAGAATATACATTTTTCTCAGCAGCACACAGAACTTTCTCCAAAATAGACCACATATTGGGCCACAAATCAAATCTCCACATACATGGGAAAGTTGAAATTCTAGTCTGTAGCCTATCAGACCACAATGGGGTAAAGCTCGACATCCACAATACAATAAACAATAGAAAATACTCTAAATCTAGGAAACTAAACACTATGATGCTGAATAAGAATTAGATTCAGGAAGAAATTACAAAGGAAATTTAAGGTTTCCTAGAAGCGAACAAATATGAAAATACATCTTATCGAAATCTTTGGGACACAATGAAAGCTGTCCTAAGAGTAAGTTCATACCTCTTAATGCCTACGTCAAAAAAATAGAAACATCACAAGTTAATAACTTAACAATGCAGCTTAAAGCTTTTGACACACTAGAGCAATCCAATCCCAAAAGCAGAAGAGAGGAGATTAGTAAAATCAGGGGAGAAAAATTAGATATTGAGATAAGGAAAACAATACAGAGAATCAACCAGTCAAAAAGGTGGTTCTTTGAAAAAAGATTGATGCACCCCTAGCTAAATTGACCAAAAACAAAAGAGAGAAAACCCAAATGAACAAAATTAGAAATGAAAATGGAGTTATCACTACTGATACCCAAGTAATTCAGAGAATTTACCATCATATTTCAAAAATTTATACTCTGTGAAATTTGACAACACAAAGGAAAGAAATGAATTCCTAAGTAAGCACAACCTACCTAAATTGAATCAGGAAGTTTTGAATTATTTAAATAGTCCTATAACATATGAGGAAATCGATGAAGTAATCTCAAATCTTCCCACCAAAAAATATCCTGGAACAAATGGATTCAGCACAGAGTTCTACCAGATACTTAAGGAGCTAATAACACCAATACTCCTTAAACTGTTCCATCAAATAGCAAAGGAAGGAACACTGCCAAATTCCTTCTATGAAGCTAATATTGTCTTAACCCCAAAACCCAATAAAGGTACACCTAAAAAAGAAAACTATAGGCCAATTTCTATGATGAACAGAGATGCAAAAATTCTCAACAAAGTCTGGATTCAAAAACATATCAAAAAAGCATTCATGGTATCAAGTAGGCCATATCCCAGGCACATAAATTTTGGTTCAACATACGCAAATCAATAAATGTAATTCACCATATAAACCAGTCCGAGATCCAAGACCACATGACATTCTAGATAGATGCAGAAAAAGCTTTTGACAAGATCCAACAGCCTTTTATGATCAAAATCCTAAAAATACCTTGAATGGAAGGAACCTTTATCAATATAATAAAAGCTGTATACAACAAGCCAACGTCAAGGATTATACTCAATGGGGAAAAACTTGAAGCATTCCCACTTCGATAAGGAACTAGTCAAGGCTGTCCACTCTCACCACTTCTATACAATATTGTACTTGTAATCTTAGCTTACACCATAAGATAGGAAATAGAGATAAAAGTGATTCAAATTTGCAAGGAAGAAGCCAACTTATCTCTATTTACAGGTGACATGAACATATAACTGTGTGATCCAAACAACTCCACCAGGAAACACCTGGAACTAATATAGAAGTTCATCAGAGTGGCAGGATACAAAATAAATGTTCAAAAATCAGTGTCCTTCTTGTATACAAGTGAAAGAAGTTAAAAAAGCACAGAGAGAAACAATCCCATTTACTATAGCTCCTTCGTACAGCCTTACCAAGGAAGCAAGAGACCTATACAATGAAAACTTTAAAACCCTAAAGAAAGAAATTACAGAAGATACCAGAAGGTAGAAAGACCTACCATGTTCCTGGATTGGGAGAATCAACATCATAAAAATGACCATCCTACCAAAGGCAATATACAGATTCAATGCTATCCCAATCAAAATCCCAAAGCATTTCTTTAAAGAAGTTGATCAAACAATCGCACAATTCATATGGAGGCACAAAAAAACCCAGAATAGCAAAAACAATCCTGAGGAACAAAAACACTGCTGGAGGTATCAACATACCAAACCTTGTTCTATACTACAAATCCATAGTTATTGAAACAACCTGCTTATGGTTCCAAAATAGACACACATGATCAATGAATAAGGGTTGAAGACTCAGATATAAGCCTACGCAATTATAGCCATTGGATCTTTGACAAAGGGTCCCACAAATCCAACAGAAAAAGAACAGCATCTTCAACAAATGGTGATGGCAAAACTGAATGTCCACATGCAGATTAAAACTGGATCCATAATTGTCACCATGTACAAGAATTAATTCCAAATGGATCAAAGACCTCAATTTAAGACCATAAACTATAAATTCCTTAGTTGATAGGGTAGGGAACACCATCGAACTGATTGGACTAGGCCAATAGTTCCTAAATGGGAATCCAATAGCACAGTCAATACAACCAACACTCAACCGAATGGATCTTATGAAATTAAAGAGTTTATCTTTAGATAAAGGGATTGTAACTCAGCCACAAAGACAACCTACAGAATGGGAAAAAATCTTCACTAACCACATATCTGATAGAGCTCTATTATTCAGAGTGCATAAAGAACTCAGAAAACTAAACACCAAGGAAACAAATGGGCCAATTAAAAAATGGCCCTTGGAACTCAAAAGAAATTTTACCAGGGACAAAATTGAAATGTCTGACATACATCTTAAAAAATGCTCCTTAGCCATCAGGAAAATGCAATTCAAAACCTCCCTGAGATATCATCTCACCCTGTTCAGATTGGCAAAAATCCACAACACAAACAACACCAAATTCTGGAGAGGATGTGATAAGAAGGGAACTCTCCTACATTGCTGGTGGAAATGCAGGCTTACCACAACCACTCTGGTGAGTTTTCTGGCAATTATTAAAAAAGTTAGAGATTGAATTGCCATAGGACCCTGTATTCCACTTTTGGAATAATCCCCCATACAGTGAAAATTCACATTGATAGCACAAGCACGACCATTTACATAGCAGCACTGTTTATAATAGCAAAATCATGGAATCAACCCAAATGCACAACAGTTGACGAGTGAATAACAAAAATGTGGTATATCTTTACAATAGAAAGCTACTCAGCCATCAAAAATGATTAATTAATGTGATTTGCTGGGAAATGGATGGAAGTTGAAAAAAATCATATTGAGTGAAGTATCCCAGAGGCAGAAAATAAAGCACCATATGTACTCCCTAATAGGTGGATCCTAGTACCAAACCCACTTAAGTGACACACTCCAAGATAAATCTCCGCAGTAATTGCAAAGATTATAAACAGCAGGGAAAGGGAAGGAGGGCACTGCCAGAAATAAGCAGAGAGGGGATCAAGCTAGAGCAGAGAAAACGTGTAATCATCATGTACTGCAAGTAAGCATTGAGATGTCTGGTTAAGCTCACAGACTCTCCTTCCTGGTCACTTGAAACTGATGGGGTTTGGTCTCAGCAGACAAGGAGGAAACAGAATCTGGCAGATAGAAGGTATCCATTTTGCAAACGGGAGATTGACCCCCCCCCACTGCCGTCTCCTTCTCTTATTCTACCTACCTTTGAATCTACACTTATAAGACGCTATTTTAACAGCCTTTTATCTCTGGCTAGGAAGTGATATCCAATACTCATAAGGAAGGAACCAAGAGTAGTGCAGGAGCAGCAAATCATAATTCAGAACATCGGAGGCACTATATTAATTACCTGAAACCAGCCCAGCCTAATCTCTCCCCATCATAAAGCTCAGGGAAACTTGCGGAGGTGGTGACAGTAAGATTGTAAGAGCTTAAAGATGGGGAGAGGCAATGATATGCAAGATACTGCACACAAGTTAGAGCCTGAAGTAATCATAATAGGACTTTGGATGATCTGCACAATGACCAATAATCATTGACCCCCCCAAAGTCTATCTTGGATTAAAGGCACTAGGATCCTTAGAGGCAAGGGATTCACAGCCACAATAGTGTTCCTATATTTAAAGGGAACACAAGAAAGAGTTCTAGGAAATGCCACTGAGTCCTTACACCTCATCAGAGAGGAGGACTCAGAGGGAAGTTTGAAATGCACTCTTAAGGATGCTCCAAGGGGCTGGAGAGGTGGCTCAGGGGTTAAGCCTCTGCCTTGCAGGCAGAAGGTCCTGAGTTCGGATCCCAGATCCCACGTATAGATGCCAGGCGGAAGTGGGGGCGGCCTGCGCTTCTGGTCCTGGTAGGGCTGAATCTGTGAATCCTGGGGCAGAAGGAGGTGGAGGCGTCCATGGTGGTTCACGAATCGTCCGTGGTTCTACACACACACATACACACATGCGCACGCACATACATATGCACACACGCACAATTGAATAAATAATAATGAAAAAAAATTTAAAAAAATTTTAAAAAAGGATGCTCCAAGGATGGGGGGAGGGGGCACTGGGAGAAAGGGAGGGGGGAAAGAAAAGGAAAAAGGGGAAGGGATCAAGGGGATCCAGGGAGGGGTGGAGAGAGGTAGGGGACCGAGGTTCCTAGTACATTTGTATGAGTGGAAAAATAAATATATTTAAAAATAATTTTAAAAAAGGAACAGCATAATGAAAAAGGGTTTATTTATCCTTGGGTTAGATGTGAAGAATCTCTCCCATATGATAGGATGATTTTAGACAATGTCAGATGTAAGGACTTTGTCCCCTAGACTTTTGCTTGTTTTCTTTGGACTCTTGAATTCTGAGGAGCTGTGTGTCTTCCCTGGACCACAAGTGTCCCAGGCAGGCGGAAAGAGTAGAGGGGTTGGTGGCACGCTGGCAGCACACTTCACCTGGGACCTGGGAAGTGGCCTAGAGGCCCACCCAAGTCCGGGGGAGCCTGGATGCTGCTCAGGCTGGCTAGTAGGATGTACCTGAGATGCAGGGTGCCTGGAAGCGTCTGGAGCCTGCGGGAGGCGGGCGGACCAGCAGAGGGGCTGGTGGCGCACTGGTGGTGTACTTCACCTGGGATCTCGCATAACTTTGAATATTCCTCTCACGTATCTTTTTTGCTTTAACAAACTCTTTCATTGAGCTGGTTAGTTCTTCCACTTTATCTTTAATATTTGATATTCTATTTTATGCTTCATTAGTCCTGTTGACAAGACTCTTTGTTGAGTTCTGGGTTGAAGATAAATCGTCTTTTAGTTCAATTTTAAACTCTGCTTAAAAATTTTTTAACTGCTCTATGCCTATTTTTGTTTCTTCAACTGTTTTTCTCATCTCCTCCAAATGTATGTTTTATTCCTTTTCTTTTGTTTTATCATATTTATTTATTTCCCCCCAATCATACAAGCTTTCTAGGTACTGCATTCACCTCCCTCCTTCCACCCCTCTCCAGTCCCACTTGTACCCTCCGCACTTTCCCCCTTCTTTTCACCCCCATCCTTCACTTTTCCCAGTGTCTCTGCCTTCCCCTCCTCCCATTCCCTGGAGCATCCTTTTTTGTGAATGCCAAACATCCCTGTAAGTCCTCCATTCTAGTGTGGGGTATGGACACATTGAGATTGCCTAGATTCTTTTCTTGGGTTCCCATTAGTGTGGGAACACTCTTATGACTGTTAATCCCTTGTGCTTAAGGATCCTAGTGACTTTGATCCATGCTAGACTTTGGGGGTCATTGACATGTCAGTCATTTCCCAGGTCAAGCAAAGTACAACAATGGCTACTGTGGCTCAATCTTGTGTGGAGTATATTGTGTATCATTGTTCCTCCTAATCTTTAGGCTCTTACAATCTTGCTGCTCCCTCTTCCACAAGTTTCCCTTAGCAGTAGAATGGGGAAAGATTTGGCTGGTCTGGTTCTAGGTGACTAATGTAGGGTCGCTGGTGTTCTGGATCATGGTTTGTTGTTGCTTTCAGTTTTGCTGTTCCTGCACCACCCTTGGTTCCATCCTGATTGGTATTGGAGGTCATCTCCTAACCTGAGATAAAAATCTGTTTAACTGAAATCTTACTATAAGAGGAGATTCAAAGATACATGGAATAGGAGTAGGAGATGGGAGGGTTCAGTCTCCCCTTTATAGGATGGTTGCCATCTATCTGCCAGTTAATGTAAGTTTCCTAATTGGTGAGATCAAACCCTCCCAGTCCCAAGTAGCCAGGGAAGGAAAGTGAGAGTGTGTTTCACCAAATGTCTCACTACTTACTTTCAATACTTGATGGTAACCTATTTTGTCCAATGAAGCATGAGCCCTCTATCCTTATTTCTGAGTGGGCACTCCTACCCTTCCCTCCTGTTTATAATCTTTGAGAGTACTGTATCTATTACAGAAATTTACATTTGAATATATCACTAAGTGGGTTTGGTACAAGGATCCACCTATTAAGGAACGCATATGGTGTTGAATTTTCTGTCTTGCATACTTCACTCAATATAATCTTTTCTAATTCCATTCATTTCCTTGCAAATTTCATTAATTCATCATTTTAGTTGGCTGAGGAGTATTCTGTTGTACAAATGTACCATATTTTCCTTATCCACTCATCAATTGTTAGGCATTTGTGTTGATTCCATGACTTGCTATTGTAAATAGTTCTGCTATGAACATGGTCGTGCTTGTGCTGTTTAGGTGAATTTTTGCTGTATGGGGGATTATTCCCAAAAGTGGAATAGCAGGGTCATATGACATTTCAATCTTTAACTTTTTTAAGACTCACCAGATGGCTCGCCGAAGTGGTTGTGTAAGCTTGCATTCCCATCAGCAATGTAGGAGGGTTCCCTTCTCACCACATCCTCTCCAGCATTTGGTATTTTTTGTATTGTGGATTTATGCCATGCTGACTGGGGTGAGATGATATCTCAGGGAAGTTTTGATTTGAATTCCCTGATGGGTGTGGATGTGTAGCATTTCTTAACATATTTGTATGACATTTGAATTTAGTCCCTGGAACAGTTTCTTTCACGTTCCCAGGCCCAATTTTTAATTGGGCCTTTTATTTCTTTGTGTTCAGCTTTATAAGTTCATCGTGCACTCTGGATGATACAGTTCGATCTATGTGGTTAGTGAAGATTGTCTCCCATTCTGTGGGTTACCTTTTTGCTCACTTTACAATCTCTTTATCTGAACAGAAGCTCTTTCATTTCATAAGATCTGTTGAGTGTTGGTTGTAGTGACTGTGTTATTAGATTTTTGTTTAGGAACTGTTGGCCTAGCCCAATCAGCTCCAAGGAGTTCCTTACTATTTCAACTAAGATTTTTATAGTCTCTGGTCTAATATTGAGGTCCTTGATCCATTTGGAATTTTTTTTTGTTCAACAATTATGGGTCCAGTTTTAATATGCTGCATGTGAACATTCAGTTTTGCACTCACCATTTGGAGATGCTGTTCTTTTTCCATTGGATATTGTGGGCCCCTTTGTCAAAGATCAAGTGACTATAATTGTGTGGGCTTATATCTGGATCTTCAACTCTTATCAATTGATCTATGTATCTTTTTTGGAGCCAGGACCAGGCTGTTTTTATAACTATGAATTTGCAGTATACATGAAGGTTTGGTATGGTGATAACTTCCAATAGTGTTTTTGTTACTCAGGATTGTTTTTGCTATCCTCAGTTTTCTGTGCTTCCATATGATTTTTGATGTTGTTGGTCAATTTATTTACAAAATTGCTTGGGGATTTTATTGGTATAGCATTGAATCTGTATATTGTTTTTGGTAGGATGGTCTTTTTTATGGTGATGATTCTGCTGATCTAGGAGCATGGGAGGTCTTCTACCGTCTAGTATCTTCCATAATTTCTTTCTGTAGGGTTTTAAAATTTTCATTGTAAATGTCTCTCATTTTCTTCATTAGGTTAATACCAAGGTATTTTATTTTTTTAGGCGCTATAATAAATGAGATTGTGACTCTCAGGGATTTTTCACATTTTTCATCCTAGTTGTATAGGAAGGGCACTGATTTTTGTACATTTATTTTGTAACCTGCCACACCGCTGAACTTCTGTATTAGTTCCAGGAGTTTCCTGCTGGAGTTTTTAGGACCACTCAGGTATATGATCAGGGCATATACAAATAGACATGACTTGACCTCTTCCTTGCGGATTTGAATCCCTTTTATCTCCCTTTCTTGTCTTATGGCCCTAACTAAGACATCAAGTACGATATTGAATAGCAGTGATAAACATGGATGGCAATGTTGAGTTCCTGATCGAAGAAGTAATGTTTCAAATTTTTCCCCACTGAGTATAATCCTCGCTGGTGACTTGTATACAAATTTTATTATATTGATAACGGTGCCTTCCATTCCAACTGTCTGTTGAAATAAAAGGCATAAAAGGATGTTGGATCTTGGGCTGGAGAGGTGGCTCAGGGATTAAGCCTCTGCCTTGCAGGCAGAAGGTCCTGAGTGAGTTCGGATCCCAGATCCCAGGTAAAGACGCCAGGCAGAAGTGGGGGCGGCCTGCGCTTCTGGTCCTGATAGGGCGGAGCCTGTGAATCCCGGGGCAGAGTAAACAAGGAGGAGGTGGAGGCGGTCCATGGTGGTTCCCGAATTCGCCCGTGGTTCTACACACAAACACACACACACGCGCGCACACACATACATGCGCGCACACGCACAATTGAATAAATAATAATAAAAAAATTAATAAAAAAAGGATGCTGGATCTTGTCAAAAGCTTTTTCTGTATCATTGGAGAGCATCATGTATTCTTGTCCTTTGGAATGGTTTATATGGTGAATTATATTTATTGATTTGCATATGTTTCAGCAACCTTTTTTTGCCTGGGATAAAGCTTACTAGATCACAGTGAATGACCTTTTTGATATGTTTTTGAATCCTATTTTGCAAAATTTTGTTGAGAATATTTGCATCTGTGTTCATCCAAAAGATTAGCCTATACTTTTTTAAGTATATGTTTGTTAGTTTGGGGGATTCGTATGATATTAGGCTCACTGAAAGAATTTGGCAGTGTTCCTTCCTTCACACCTTGATGGAACAGTTTAAAGAGTATTGGTGTTAGTTTTTCCTTAAATGTCTGGTAGAATTCTGTGCTGAATCCATTTGGTCCAGGACAGTTTTGGTGGGAATATTTGAGATTAGTTCATCGATTTCCTCATATGTTAAAGGAATAATTAGATAACTCAAACTCCCTGATTCAGTTTAGGTTGTCTCAGTTTTTGTTTCTCATGGATTTGCTCTGTGACCTGGGCAATATTGTTTTATCTCTTAACACCTTCTCCTTCTTTTTGTGTGTTTTTGACTGAACTGAATTAGATGGTATCACTATGTTAGAGCAGTTATTAGTAGTGTTTGTCTTTGAATTGGATATGCTTTTCTGGTATTGGTGTTATTTCTTAGATGAGGCTATGAGACTTAGTAAATCAATTAAGTCAGGTTTAGTAGACAGAGAGTGAAATGAGTATTGTAGTGCAATTTTCCAATTTACTTCCTTGGTGATATGTGAGGGTGAATGGTGAAGTCCCTGAAATTTTATGCATTTTGGTATGGCTATATGGAGAAGTTAAACTACAGTGACTAATAATTGAGAGGAACAAGATGGTAAAAAGGGATTAATTATCTTTGAGCTGAATGTGCAGATTCTCTTCCTTGTGATGGGATGATTTTAGAGGGCTTCAGATATATGGCATTTGTCCCCTAGACCTTTGCATGTGTTCTCTCTGGACTTGAATTCTGAGGAGCAGGGAATCCACCCTGGTCTAGGTCTGTGGAAGAAAGGCAGACTCTCTAGAATGTTCTGCAGATCACCTGAGAGCTGTGGTGTGGCCTAGGGCCCTTCCACAGTGTCAGGGCCGACTGGCTGCTGCTCTGGCTACTAATAAGATGAGCAGGTGACCTGGGGCTTGGGCCATGATCTAGGGGCCTTACCTGAGGGGCAGGGAGTCATCGCTGATCTGGGTCCTAGACAAAAGGCCATATTTTTAATATGATTAAACAACTTCACATACATTCATTGAAACGATTCTCAAGACATATTGTCATAATTTTCAAATCTTCAGTGTTCTACTGCATTAGCTTTATGTGTGAGTATAAAAGGACTATGTAGAAATGAATATGATGAATTTTATTTAAATTATGGTACAGATACACTTATGAATTTCTCAGAATAAGGAAACAAGGGATCCTAAAAGTGTTAATAAAGCTACATGCCACGATGGAAAGGCTCAGGACAGGAAGGATATTGCCATTCCTCAGACTCAGCTAGTGTCCATACATTTACAATCAGCCATTCACCACAGTACAGAAAACTCATGGTTGGGAGGATCAGTCTCCACTGTTTTCAAGGTGGGTTGTGTCTCTCTTCAGGGATCTTAACAAGCTATCTTGCTCTAGCTGTTTTCTTTTTTTATTTTCAAACTTCTATTTGAACTATTAGTGACATATTATCTTAAAAATCCTCAAATACCATATACATACATGTGTATATGGATGAAGGTGAAGACTAATCTAGATAAGTGTTAAATTCATATTTTTAATCACACAAATTCTTTGCCTAATCATATAAGCTGAATAGATATCCATGCTACTCTCCCACCCCCCCTCCCCATTGCCCCCATTCATTCATACACCCTTCCTCTCTTCCCACTTACAGGTCCCTCCTGCTTCCTCCCTCCCATCCCCTGGAGCATCTGTTTACTTGGGTGCTGAACCTTCCTCTGAGTCCTACACTAGTGAGTTTTCAGGACTCTATGGCATAGCCCTGGGCCCCTTCTTCGATTGCTTGCTAGCATGGGAACTCTACAATGATTATTTAACCTCTTGCCCCTAAGGATGCTACTGCTGGAAGACTTCTTCCCTGTGATCTATGCTGCACTTCGGTGTGATAACATGTCACCCATTGTCCAGGTCAAGCAAAGCCCAATGACATATATCCTACCTGTTGCAGCCATGACTTGAGTGGAGTATCTTACAAAGCGTTGGTCCTCCCCATCTTTAGGCTCTGTCAATCTTTCCACTTCTTCTTCCTCATGGTTCCCTAAGCTTTATGATGGAAAGAGTTTAGGATGGTCTGGTTCCAGGTGACTATGTAGGGCCTTTGGTTGTCTAAATTATGGCTTGTTATTGTTTTCAGGTTTGCTGTTCCTGCAATGCCCTTAGTTGCATCTTGATTGGTATTCAAGGTCACCTCCTAACCAAAGATAAAAGACTGTTTAAACAAAGACCTCTATATAAGAAGAGACTCAAATGTATATGGAAGGATGGGAATAGGAAACAGCAGTGAGAGGGTTCAGTCTCTCATTTGCCAGTTGGTTACCATCTAACTACAGGTCCCTATATCCTACCTGATTGGGGAGATCCAACCAGTTCAATCCTACATGACCAGGAAAGGAAGTGGTAGTGAGCTGAACCACATGTCTTGTTATTTACATGAAATGCATGTGGCCTAATTTCTCTGTTGAAGCATCATCCCCTATCTCCTCTCTTTTGAGGTCCTCAATCCCCTTCCTTCCTGTTTATATTACTTTTTGATTGCAGTGGGTAATTCAAAGATTTACCTTCAAATATGTCATTAAGTTGGTTTGTAACTAGGACCACTTATTAGAGAGTATATACATTTTCTAATTTTCTGTGTGTCTGGGATGCTTCAGTCAACATAATTTTTTCTAATTCCATCCATTTCCCAGAAAATTTCATTAATCCATCCATTTTGTTGGATGAGTAGTATTCCATTACATAAATGTATGTCAATTTCCAATCTACAGAGTGGTGATATAAGTCTGCATTTCCATGTGCTTTGTTTTTATTGTGGATTTTCACCACCCTGACCAGGGTGAGGTGATGTCTCAAGGAAATTTTGATGTGCATTTCCCTGATGGCTAGGGAACACTTCTAAACATATTTCTTAGACATTTCAATTTCATCTCTGGAAAAGTTTCTTTAGAATTCTCAGGCCCGTTTTCAAATTGGACAATTTGTCTCCTTGGTGTTTAGATTTTTAAGTTCTTTGTGCACTCTGGATAATAGAGCTCTATCAGATATGTGGTTAGTGAAGATTTTTCTCCATTTCAGTGTGACTTTTTGCTCAGTTTACAATCTTTCTAGCTGAACAGAAGCTCTCTAATGTCATAAGATCCCATTTGTTGAGTGTTGTTTCTAGTGATCATGCAGGGTTTTGTTTTAGGAAATGTTGACCTAGCCAAGTCCATTCAAGGGAGTTCCATAATCTTTCTTTTTTTTAATGTTTACTTTTTATTTTCCCTCCCTCCACCGTTCCCTGGACCTCTTTGCACCCTCCACACTTTTCCCCTACATTTCACCCCCATTTTCTCCCAGTACCTTCCTTTCCCCCCAATCCCTGAAACATCGTTTAGTGTGAATGTCAAATTTCCCTCTGCGTCCTCCACACTAATGAGGAGTAAGGACTCAGTAGCATTGCTACTGATTCCATACTCTTTCAAATAGGGTTTTCATAATCTCTGGCCTAATACTAAGGTCCTTGATCCATTTGGAATTAATTTTTGTGCATGGTGACAAGTACAGGTCCGATTTTAATCTTCTGCATGTGGGTATCCAGTTTCACCAGTACCAATTGTTGAAAATACTGTTCATTTTCCATTGAATTTTTTGTGGGCCTTTGTCAAAGATAAAATGGCTATAATTCTGTGTGCTTCTATCTGGGTCGTCCACCCTTTTCCATTGATATACGTGTCTATTTTGGAGACAGTAACAAGCTGTTTTTATTACTATGAATTTGTGGTATAGATTAAGGTTTGGTACAGTGATACCTTCACCAGCGCTTTAGTTACTCAAGATTTTTATTGAAATTCTGGGCCTTTTGTGCTTCTGTTGATATTGTTTGGTCAATTTATTTAAAGAATTGCTTTGGGAATTTGAATCTGTATATTGCTTCTGGTAGGACAACCATTTTTATGTTGTTAATTCTGCCGATCCAACAGCATAGGAGGTATTTCCATCTTCTGGTATCTTCTGTAATTTCATTCCTTGGAGTTTTAAGGTTTTCATTGTGGAGGTCTCTTGCATCTTTGGTGGAATTTATACCAAGGTATTTCTTTCTTAAGGGTTATAGTAAATATTTTGTTTCTCTTAGGACTTTTTCACTAATTTCGTCCTTGGTGTATAAGAAGGCAACTGATTTTTGCACATTTATTTTGTGACCTGCCACTCTGCTAAACTTCTGTATTAGTTTCAGCAGTTTCCTGGTGGAGTTTTTGAGTATCTCCCATTTATTTGAGATCATATCATCTGCAAATTGAGATATCTTGACTTCCTCTTTTCTGCTTTGAATCCCTCTTATCTCCCTCACTCCTCTTATGTCTCTAGCAAAGATGTCAAGTTCAATATTGAATAAAAGTGGTAAGCATAGATAGTAATGTTTAGTTCCTGATCTAAAGGGGAATGCTTCAAATTTTCCCAAGTAAAATCCTTGATGTTGGCTTGTTGTGCTCAGCTTATGTTATGTTGATGTAAGTTCCTTCAATTCCAACTGTCTCTATGGTCTTGATCATAAAAGGATGTTGGATCTTGTCAAAAGCTTTTTCTGCATCTATGTAGAGTATCATGTGGTCTTGGACTTTGGACAGGTTTCCATGATGGATAATATTTATTGATTTGCATATGTTGAAACAACCTTGTGTGTCTGGGACAAAATATACTTAATCACAGTGAATGATCTTTTTGATGTTTCTGAGTGAGATTTGTTAAGATTATATTGAGAATCTTTGCATTTATGTTCATCAAAGAGATTGGCCTGTAGTTTTCTTTTTTAAGTATACCTTTATTAGTTTTGGGGATTAGTATGATATTAGCTTTGTAAAATGAATTTTGATGTGTTCCTAACCTTGCTATTTTTTGAAATAGTTCAAAATAGTTATAGGAATACTTACATAATTCAAAACTTCATGATTCCATTAAAAAATTGTGCTTACTCAAGAATTCGTCTATTTACATTGTGTTATCCAATTTCATGGAGTATAAGCTTTTGAAATATGATCTTAAAATTCTCTGAATTTCTTGGATATCCATTGTGATAATTACATTTTCATCACTAATTTTGTTAATTTAGGATTTGTCTCTCTTGATTTTGGTAAATTAAGCTAGAGGTGTACCAACCTTATTGGTTTTTTCAAAGAACCAGCTTTTTGACTGGTTGATTCTTTTTATCATTTTCCTTATGTCAATTTCAGATATTTCTCTCCTGCTTCTGCTAATCTCCTCTCTTCTACTGCTTTTGGGATTGGGTTGGTCTCTGTCTCTAAAGTTTTTAAGCCCATTGCTAAGTTATTTACTTGCATCGTTTCTATTTTTTTCATATCCACATTGAGAGCTCTAAACTTACATCCTAGGACAGCTTTCATTGTGTCCCAGATTTTGATATGTTGTATTTTCATTTTCATTCACTTCTAGGAATTCTTGAATTTCCTTTATGACTTCTTGGTGAACCCATTTCTATTTAGCCTCATAGTGTTTATTTTCAAAGGGTTAGTGTATTTTCTGTTGTTTATTGTGCTGTGGATGTCAAGCTTTAAACCATGGTCGTCTCACATGGTACAGGCTATAATTTCAACTTTCTTGTGTATGTGAACATTTGTTTTGTGTTCTAGTATGTGATCTATTATGGAAATGTTCCATAGCATGCTGAGGAAATGTGTATTCCTTAGTGCTTGGATGGATAATTCTACAGAGATTTGTATTGTCCCTTTCAGTGTTTGGTTTAAGTACAATGTGTCTCTATTGAGTTTTGGCCTACTGATCTATCCCACGTTGAGAATGCAGTATTGAAATCCCTGAGTTTTATCTTTTCAGGATTGATTTCTTATTTTAGATGATATAGTGTTTGCTTAATGAATGTGAAGGAGCCCACGTTAGGTGCGTATATTTCAGTACTGTGAAGTCTTCCTGGCACATTGTTCATGTGACTGAATGTAATATCATTCTGTGTCTCTTATGATTTTCTTTGGCTTGAAGTCCACTTTGTTGGATATTATAATTGCTACCCCTGCTTGTTTCCTGATTTCATTACCTTACAGAATTTTTGACCAGCCTTTTTTTATAAATATTTATTTCTGCTCATACAAACTTAATAGGTACACCAGTCCCCTCTCTCCCTCCACACCTCCCTGGACCCCCTAACTCCCTCTCCACTTTTCCCCTACCTTTCCCCTCCTCCCTCCCGATCTCCCAGTGCCTCTCCCCTCATCCCTGGACCATTCTTTAATGCGTATGTCAAACTTTCCTCTGGGTCTTCCTCTCTGATGAGGTGTAAGAACTCAGTGGAATTTCCTAGAACTCTTTCTTGTGTTCTCCATAAGTATGGGAACACTGTTGTGGCTGTTAATCCCTAGCTTCTAAGGATCCTAGTGCCTTTAGTCCAGGGTAGACTTTGAGGAGTCAATCATGTGTTGGTCATTGAGCAGGTCATGCAAAGTTCTATTATGATTGCTTCGGACCTACCTTGTGTGGAGTTTCTTGCATATCATTGCTCCTTTCCATCCTTGTGCTCTTACAGTCTTACTGCCCCCTCTTCCACAAATTTCCCTGAGCTTCAGGATGGGGAGAGATTAGGCTGGCCTGGTTCCAGGTGTTTGATATAGAGTCTCTGATGTTCTGAATTATGCTTTGTTGATTTTTTTTCAGCTTTGCTACTCTTGCAATGCCCTTAGCTCCATCCTGATGGTATTGTATGTAACAACCTGGCCAGAGATAAAAAGCTATTAAAATAGTGTCTTATTATAAGAGTATATTCAAAGGTAGATGGAATAAAATTAGGAGACTGGGTGAGGGGGGTTCAGTCTCCCATTTGCACAATGGTTACTTTCTATCTGCCAGACTATATGCCCTCCCTATCTGGTGAGATCATACGCCATCGGTTCCAAATGACCAGGAAGGAAACTTAACCAGATGTCTCTGTGAACTTAACGAGATGTCTCATTACTTACTTGCAGTCCATGATGTTGGCCTATTTTCTCTGCTGTAACATGATCCCCCTCTCTTCTTGTTTCTGGTGTGGCCATCCTTCCCCTTCCCTCCTGCTTATAAACTTTCCAATTACTGTAAGTATTACAGAGATTTATCTTTGAGGATCCACCTATTAGGAAGTGCAGAGAGAGGTTAATTTTCTGTGTCTGGGATACTTCACTCAACATATTTTTTTCTAATTCAATCAATTCCAGCCTTTTATTTTATTTATTTTATTTTAATTTTGTTTATTATTTATTCAATTGTGCGCGTGTATGTGTATGTGTTCGTGTATGCGTGTATGTGTGTGTAGAACCACAGACGTGTTCGGGAACCACCATAGACCGCCTACTCCTTGTTTACTACTGCCACGGGATTCACAGGCTCCGCCCTACCAGGACCAGAAACGCAGCGCCCCCTTCCGCGGCGTCTATACGTGGGGTCTAAAATCCGAACTAAGGACCTTCCGCCTGCAAGGCAGAGGCTTAACCCCTGATCAACCTCTCCAGCCCTCAGCCTTTTATTTTTAGAATGTGCTTATCTTTTGTGATGAGACATTTTTCCTGAAGGGAACAGATGCATGGGTTTTGATTTCTAATCCATGTTTTTAACTTGTATCTTTTAATTGGTGAGATAATTACATTGACATTTAATGTTATAATGGAGAAATTACTTTTAATTCCTGACATTTTTTGTGTTTACTGGATTTCATAAGTATATTATTAAGGGTGTAGGTTTTAGTGGTATTATACTTACCTTCTGTCCTCCTGGATACATTTGTTCTTTTCTTCAAGCTTGAGTATCTTTTCTAGCATTTTTGAAAGACTGGTTTGGTATTCACGTAAGCCTTCACCATGTCTTTATGGTGGAAAATTTTTCTTTCACTCTGGATCCTGACAGATAGTTTTGATGGGTATATCAGCCTGGATTGATATGTGTGCTCATTCAATACTTGAAGAAGGTCTCTGCAAGCTCTACTGTCTTTTAGTATTTCCACTGAAAAAATCTTTAGTGATTTCAGTAGATTTACCTTTAAAAGTAACAATTTTTTTTCTCTTGAAGCTCTTAGCAAGTTCGGTTTGTCCTGTATGTGTAATGTTTTTAATATTATTTGCTGTGGTGAGTTTCTATTTGGTCATATCTGTTTGGGGTGCTATGTGTCTCTTGTATTTTGATTGACATTTCTTTTTTTAGATGTGAAAAGTTTTCCTTTATTACAATTTGAAAACTTTCCTCACATGTGGTAATTCGGGATTCTTGTTCTGGTATTCCATGAATGTGCATGTTATGCTTCTGCAAGATGTCCATCACTCTTGAAATGGCAGTATTTTTATTTTTTTTTAATTTCTATTCATTCAAACTTAACAGGTACACTGGTCCCTTCCCTCCCTCCACCCCCCCACTCCCCTGTGCCCCACTCCCCTCCCCTCTCTTTCCCCATCCCCCAGTGCCTCCCCCTCCCATCAATCCCTTGCCTCCAAGGATCTTGGTGCCTTTAGCAAATGCTAGACTTTGTGGGGTCAATAGTGTGTTGGACATTGTGCAGGGCATGCAAAGTCCAATTATGATTGCTTCGGCCCTAACTTGTGTGGAGTATATTGCATATCACTGCTCCTCCCATCCTTGTGCTCTTACGCTCTTACCGCCCCCTCTTCTGCAAATTTCCCTGAGCATCAGGAAGGGGAGAGATTAGGCTGGCCTAGTTCTAGGTGGTTGATATAGAGTCTCTGAAGTTCTGGATTGTGGTTTCTTTTGCATCTTTAGGCCGTGGTGGTCTGATAAGGCACAGGCTAGAATTTCAAACTTCCTATATATGTGGAGATCTGTTTTTTGGCCCCATATGTGATTTATTTTAGAGAAAGTTCCGTGTGCTGCTGAGAAAAATGTGTATTCTTTGGTGCGTGGATGAAAAGTTCAATAGAGATCTGTATGGTCCATTTCTTTAAGGCTTTGATTAAGTTCCAAAGTGTCTCTGTTAAGCTTTTGACCTGTTGATCTATCCCATGTTGAGAGGGCGGAGGTGAAGTCCCCAAGAATTATCGTTTGGGGATTGATTTCTTGCTTTAGATGCTGTAGGGTTTGCTTAATGAATGTGGAGGGGCCTGTATTGGGTGCATATATGTTCAGTATTGTGAAGTCTTCCTGGTGAATTGTACCTGTGACTAAAATGTAGTATCCATCTGTGTCTCTTATAATTTTTTTTGGTTTGAAGTCCACTTTGTCTGACAGCATAATGGCTACCCCTGCCTGTTTCCTGGTTCCATTAGCTTGCAGAATTTTGGACCAGCCTTTCATTTTTAGGATGTGCCTATCTTTTGTGGTGAGATGAGTTTCCTGAAGGCAGCAGATTAATAGGTTATGGTTTTTAATCCACGTTTGTAATCTGTGTCTCTTGATCGGTGAGATAATACTATTGACATTTAATGTTATAATAGAGAAATTATTTTTAATTCTGGACTATTTTATGTTTAGTGAATTTCGTAATCTTAGTGTTTGACATTTATGTTTTGGTGGTATTATACTTCCCTTCTGTCCTCCTTGATACGCTTGTTCTTTTCTTCAAGCTTGAGTATCATTTCTAGCATTTTTTGAAGGCCTGGTTTGGTAGACATGTACCCCTTAAAGTTGTCTTTGTGCTGGAAAATTTTTCTTTATCCCTCGATCATGACAGATAGGTTTGTCGGGTATATTAGTCTGGGTTGGCATTTTTGCTCATTAATACTTGAAGTATGTCTCTCCAAACTCTTCTTGCTTTTACTGTTTCCATTGAGAAGTCATTTGTTTTTTTAATATGTTTGCCTTTAAAAGTGACTTGCTTTTTTTCTCGTGAAGCTGTCAGCACCTTTTCCTTGTCTTGACTGTGGAGTGTTTTGAATATTATTTGCCGTGGCGATTTTCTATTTTGGTCATATCTGTATGCCTCTTGTATTTGGATGGGCCTCTCATTCTTCAGTTGAAAGAAATTTTCATTTATAATAATTTGAAAATTTCCTCAGTTGTGGTATTTTGGGATTCTTGATCTGGTATTCCATGAATGCGCATGATAGGCTTCTTCAGGGTGTCCCATATCTCTTGAATGTTCCTGTCAAGTATCTTTTTGGCTTTAACAATCTCTTCCATTGAGCTGGTTAATTCTCTCACTTTGTCTTCCAAAATTCTATTTTCTGATTCACTAGTTCTGCTGATAAGACTCTCTGTTGAGTTTTGGGTTGCAGATTACTTTTCTTTTAGTTCAATTTTAAACTCTGCCTGAGACTGTTTTAACTGCTCTATGCCTATTTTTGTTTCTTTTTTTAACAATTTTTATTATTACTTCTGCTCATACAAACTTAATAGGTACACCGGTTTGCTCCCTCCCTCCTCCTCCCCCTGAACCCTCTGTTCCTCCTCCCCTCACCCCTCCCTCCCCATCCCCCAGTCCCTCGGGCCCCAATTCCCAGAGAGTCCTTTAATGTGCATCCCTGACTTTCCTCTGGGCCCTCCTCTCCGATGACGTACAAGGACCCTGTGGCATTTCCCTGAGCCCTTTCCCGTGTTCCCCTTAAGCATAGGAACACTACTGTGGCTGCCAATCCCTTGCTTCCAGGGACCTTTAGCAGATGCTAGACTTTGTGACGTCAATAGTGTGTTGGACATTGCGCAGGGCATGCAAAGTCCAATTATGATTGCTTTGGCCTAATCTAGTGTGGAGTATCTTGCAAATCATTGCTCCTCTCATCCTTTTGCTCTTACACTCTTACCGCCCCCTCTTCCGCAAATGTCCCTGAGCTTCAGGATGGGGAGAGATTAGTCTGGCCTAGTTCTAGGTGGTTGATATAGAGTCTCTGAAGTTCTGGATTGTGCTGTGTTGATTTTCTTTTGCAGTTTTGCTGCTCCTGCAATGCCCTTCACTCCATCCTGTTGGGCATGTATGTCACCCCTTGCAGTCCTTGATGGAGGCCTATTTTCTCTACAGTAACATGGTCACTTCTCTCCTTGTTTCTGGTATGGCCCTCCAACCGCATCTCTCCTGTTCATAATCCTTGCATTTACTGTAGGTAATACATAGATTTACCTATGAGTGTCTCAAGGTGGGCTGGGTGGGTTTGGTACTAGGAGCCACCTATTAGGGAGTACATACAGCACCTAATTTTCTGGGTTTGGGATACTTCACTTAATATAATTGTTTCTAATGACATCCATTTCCCGGAAAATTCCAGTAATTCATCATTTTTGATGGCTGAGTAGTACTCCATTGTATAGATGTACCACAGGTTCCTTACCACTCCTCAACTGTTGGACATTTGGGTTGATTCCATGACTTTGCTAATGTAAACAGTGCTGCTATGAACATGGTCGTGCTTGTGCCACCAAGGTGAACCTCTGCTGTATGGGGGGTTATTCCCAAAAGTGGAATAGCAGGGTCATATGGCATTTCAATCTTTAATTTCTTTAAGAATCTCCAGACGGCTCGCCAGAGTGGCTGTTATGAGACTGCATTCCCATCAGCAATGTAGGAGAGTTCCCCTCTCTCCACATCCTCTCCAGCATTTGTTGTTGTTTGTATTGTGGATTTTTGCTATCCTGACCGGGGTGAGATGATATCTCAGGGAGGTTTTGACTTGTATTTTCCTAATGGCTAAAGAAGTGGAGCATTTTTTAAGATATTTTTAGACATTTTACTTTCATCCCTGGTAAAATTTCTTTTAAATTCCAGGGCCCATTTTTTAATTGGGCCATTGCTTTCCTTGGTGTTTAGTTTTCTAAGTTCTTTGTGCACACTGGACAGTAGACCTCTATCAGATATATGGTTAGTGAAGATTTTATCCCATTCTGTGGGTTGCCTTTGAGCTCGTGTTACAATCTCTTTATCTGAACAGAAGCTCTTTAATTTCACAAGATCCCAACTGTTGAGAGTTGGTAGCAGTGACTGTGCCATTGGATGTCTGCTTAGGAACTGTTGGCTTAGCCCAATCAGCTCGAGGGAGTTCCCTGTCCTTTCAACTATGGTTTTTATAGTATCTGGCCTGATATCAAAGTCCTTGATCCATTTGGAATTAAGTCTTGTACATGGTGACAAGTATGGGTGCAGCTTTAATCTTCTGCATGTGGAGATCCAGTTTTGCCAGCACCATTTGTTGAAGATGATGTTCTTTTTCCATTGGATTCTTTGGGCCCCTTTGTCAAAGACCAAATGGCTGTAATTTTGTGTGCTTATATCTGGGTCTTAAATCCTTATCCATTGATCTGTGTGTCTATTTTGTGGCCAGTACCAGGCTGTTTTTACAACTATGGATTTGTAGTATAGACTAAGGTTTGGTATGGTGAAACCTCCAGCAATGTTTTTGTTACTCAGGATTGTCTTTGCTATCCTGGGTCTTTTGTGCGCCATATGAATTTTGAGATTGTTTGGTCAACTTCTTTAAAGAATTGCTTTGGGATTTTAATTGGTATAGCATTGAATTTGTATATTGCCTTTGGTAGGATGGTCATTTCTACAATGTTGATTCTGCCAATCCAGGAACATGGGAGGTCTTTCCACCTTCTGATGTCTTCTGCAATTTCTTTCTTTAGGGTTTAAAAGTTTTCATTGTAAAGGTCTTTTATCTCCTTGGTTTGGTTTATACCAAGGTATTTCATTTTTTTAGGGGCTATAGTAAATGGGATTGTTTCTCTCAAGGCTTTTTCACTTCTTTCATTCTGGGCATATAGGAAGGCCTCTGATTTTTGCACATTTATTTTGTATCCAGCCACCCTGCTAAACTTCTCAATTAGTTCCAGGAGATTCCTGGTGGAGTTTTTGGGATCACTCAGGTATAAGGTCATGTCATCTGCAAATAGGGATAGCTTGACTTCTACCTTGCCGATTTGAATCCCTCTTATGTCCCTTTCTTGTCTTATGGCTTCGGCTCAGACTTCAAGTACAATATTGAATAGAAGTAGTGAGAGTGGACAGCCTTGTCTAGTTCCTGATCAAAGTGGGAATGCTTCCAATTGTTCCCCATTGAGCATAATCCTTGCTGTGGGCTTGTTGTATACAGCTTTTATTATATTGATAAAGGTTCCTTCCTATTCCTACTGTCTCTAGCGTTTGGATCATAAAAGGCTGTTGGATCTTGTCAAAAGCTTTTTCTGCATCTATTGAAAGTATCTTGTGGTCTTGGACTTTTGACTGGTTTATATGATGAAATTCATTTACAGATTTGCGTATGTTGAACCAACCTTGTGTGCCGGGGATGAAGCCTACTTGGTCCCCATGAATGATCTTTTTAATATGTTTTTGAATCCGATTTGCTAAAACTTTGTTGAGAATCTTTGCGTCTGTGTTTATTAGAGAGATCGGCCTATGGTTTTATTTTTTAAGTGCATCTTTACTAGGTTTTGGGATTAAAACAATATTAGCTTCATAGAAGGAATTTGGTAGTGTTCCTTCCTTTGCTATTTGATGGAACAGTTTAAGGAGTATTGGTGTTATTAACTCCTTAAATGTCTGGTAGAACTCTGCGCTGAATCCATCTGGTCTGGGACATTTTTTGGTGGGAAGATTCGAGATTACTTCCTCAATTTCCTTATATGTTATAGGACTATTTAAATAATTCACAACTTCCTGAATCAATTTAGGTAAGTTGTGTTTACTTAGAAATTCATCCATCTCTTTTGTGTTGTCAAACTTCACTGAGTATAAGTTTTTGAAATACAATATTATAATTCTCTGGATTTCTTGGGTATCAGTATGATAACTCTATGTTCATTTCTAATTTTGTTTATTGGGTTTTCTCTCTCTTGATTTTGGTTAATTTAGCTAGGGATGTATGAATCTTATTGATTTTTCAAAGAACCAGCTTTTTGACTGGTTGATTTTTTCTATCATTTTCTTAATCTTGATTTCAGATATTTCTCCCCTTATTTTGCTAATCTCCTCTCTTCTACTACTTTAGGGATCAGATTGCTCTAGTTTCTCTAAAGCTTTAAGCTGCATTGTTAAGTTGTTTATTTCTGATGTTTCCAATTTTTTGATGTAGGCATTAAGAGCTATGAACTTATCTCTTGAAACAGCTTTCATTGTGTCCCAGAGATTTTGATAAGTTGTATTTCCATTATCATTCGCTTTCAGGAAATCTTGAATTTCCTTTTTAATTTATTCCTGAATCCAGTTCTCATTCAGCATCATATTGTTAAGTGTCCAGGAGTTAGTGTATTTTCTGTTGCTTGTTGTGTTGTGGATGTCAACCTTTAGGCCGTGGTGGTCTGATAGGGCACAGGTTAGAATTTCAACTTTTTTGTATGTGGTAGATTCGTTATTTTGCCCAATATGTGTTCTATTTTGGAGAAAGTTCCGTGTGCTGCTGAGAAAAATGTGTATTCTTTGGTTTGTGGGTGAAAAGTTCGATAGAGATCTGTAAGGTCCATTTCATTAAGGGTTTGATTAAGTTCCAAAGTGTCTCTGTTAAGCTTTTGACCTATTGTTCTATCCCACGTTGAGAGGGTGGTGTTGATGTCCCCACGAATTATCGTTTGGGGATTGATTTCTTGCTTTAGATGCTGTAGGGTTTGCTTAATGAATGTGGAGGGGTCCGTATTGGGTGCATATATGTTCAGTATTGTGAAGTCTTCCTGGTGAATTGTACCTGTGACTAAAATGTAGTATCCATCCATGTCTCTTATAATTTTCTTTGGTTTGAAGTCCACTTTGTTTGACATCATAATGGCTATCCCTGCCTCTTTTCTGCTTCCATTAGCTTGTAGCATTTTTGATCAGCCTTTTATTTTTAGGGCATGCCTATCTTTTGTGGTGAGATGGGTTTCCTGCAGGCAGCAGATTGATGGGTTGTGGTTTTTAATCCAAGTTTGTAATCTGTGTCTCTTGATCGGTGAGTTAATTCCATTAACATTTAGTGTTATAATGGAGAAACTATTTTTAATTCTAGACATTTATTATGTTTAGTAGTTTTTATAAGTATATTGCTTCACTTTTAATGGTGTTATACTTGCCTTCTGTTCTCCTGGATATGCCTGTTTTTTTCTTCAATCTTGAGTATCATTTCTAGCATTTTTTGAAGGCCTGGTTTGGTGGACATGTATCCTTTCAAGTTATCTTTGTGCTGGAAGATTTTTCTTTCTCCCTCAATTATGACAGGTAGGTATTCAGGGTAAATCAGCCTGGGTTGACATTTTTGCTCATTCAATACTTGAAGTATGTCTCTCCAAGCTCTTCTTGCTTTTACTGTTTCGACTGAGAAGTCATTTGTTATTTTAATAGGTTTACCTTTAAAAGTGACTTGTTTTTTCTCCCTTGAAGCTCTCAGCACCAGTTCTTTATCTTGAATGTGGAGTGTTTTAACTATTATTTGCCATGGTGAGCTTCTGTTTTGGTCATATCTGTTTGGGGTGCGGAATGCCTCTTGTATATGGATGAGCCTCTCTTTTTTAGATGGGAAAAGTTTTCCTTGATGATCATTTTAAAAATTTTCCTCAGGGATGGTATTTTGAAATTCTTGCTCTGGTATTCCATGAATACGCATGTTAGGCTTCTCAGAGTGTCCCATATCTCCTGGATATTTCTCTCAAGTATCTTTTTGGCTTTAACAACCTCTTCCATTGAGCTGGTTAATGCTCCCACTTGATCTTCAAGTCTGAAATTCTGTTTTCTTCTTCATTAGATCTGCTGATAAAACTCTCTGTGGAGTTCTGGGTTGAAGATAACTTGTCTTTTAGCTCAGTTTTAAACTCTGCTTGAGTCTGTTTTAACTGCTCTATGCCAGTTTTTGTTTCTTGCACTGTTTTTCTCAACTCCTCCAAGTGTCTGTTGTTTTCCTCTTCAAAGCGATTGATTCGATTATTAATTCCTCCTTGATTTCCTCTTTCATAGTATTGAACATAGTTATGATCATATTTTGAAAGTCGTTATCCTGGATCAGGCTTTCTTGCCATTTTCCGTGGATTTGTTCTGGTTGGAGTCTAACATTATGGGATTAATTCCTTCAGTGGGAGATTTGTTTACTTGAGTGTTGTTTCTCATGGATTTGCACTTTGACTTTGGCATTGTCGTTTTAACTCTTAAGATCTTCTTTCAATTTCTGTGCGTTTTTCTCTAAACTGAATTATTTGGCGTGGGGTTCTGGGGGTGGGCAGGGGCGGAGCTTACCAAGGTCGAGGTGAGACCTGGCTGGTGGAGTGGGGGAAGGGAGCTATTTTTGTTTCTTGAACTGTTTTTTTCAACTCCTCCAAGTGCCTGTTGTGTTCCTGTTCAAAGTGGCTGATGTGGTTGTTTAACTCCTCTTGGATTTCCTCTTTCATAGTATTAATCATGGTAATGATCATACTTTGAAAGTCGTTGTCTTGGGTCTGGCTTTCATGGCTGTTTTCTGTGAATTTGTTCTGTTTGGAATCCATCATTAAAGGGTTAATTCTTTTGGTGGGAGATTCGTGTTCCTGGGTTTTTTTTCTCATGGATCTGCACTTTGAGTTGGGCATTGTTGTTTTGTCTTCTAGGGCTTTTCAGTTTCTGTGTGTTTTTGACTGAACTGATTTAGTTGGTATTACTACACTTGGGCAGTTCTTACTAGTGCTTTCCTTGGAGTTGGGTATATTTGTCTTTCGTTATTGTTATTTCCTAGTTGGGGCTATAAAGCTGTTAGTACATCAGTTAAGTCAGGTTAAGTAGACAGCGGGTAAATATTAGTATGCTAGTGCACTTTTACCATTTAGTATCTTGGTGATATGTGAGGGTGAGTGGTGTATTCCCTGGAGTTGTATATGTTTTGGGGGTGGCTGTATGGAAAAGTTAATCTACAGTGATTAATATTAGAAAGGAACAGTAAGGTGGGCTGGAGAGGTGGCTCAGGGGTTAAGCCTCCGCCTTGCAGGAGGAAGGTCCTGAGTTTGGATCCCAGATCCCACGTATAGACGCCAGGTGGAAGCGGGGGCGGCCTGCGCTTCTGGTCCTGGTAGGGCGGAGCCTGTGAATCCTGGGGCAGAAGGAGGTGGAGGTGTCCATAGTGGTTCGCGAATTCGTCCGTGGTTCTACACACACACACACACACACACACACACACACACACACAGACACGCGCACGCGCACATACACATGCATATGCACACAGTTGAATAAATAATAATAATAATAATAATAATAAAGAAAGGAACAGTAAGGTGAAAAAAGAGAGGTTTACTTATCTTTGGGCTGTGAAGAATCTCTCTCATGTGATAGGATGATTGTAGAGGTTTTCAGATGTATGACCTTTGACCCTTACAACTTTGCTTGAGTTTCCTTTGGACTCTATTGAATTCTGAGTAGCAATGTGTCTTCCGTAGACCACGTGCGTGGGTCCCTGGTGGGCCAGAGAAGCAGAGGGGCTGATGTTGTTGTCAGAATTCTTCACCTGGGACCTGGGACTTGGCTTAGTGGCCCACCAAAGCTCCAGAGATGGAGGAATGTAAGCAAGTCCTGTCCAGTTGGGCAGACAGGCAGGTGGGAGGAAGAAAGGGGCTGGGGCCTGGGGCGTGGTCCAGGCTCAAACGGGAGGCAGCCTGGGGTGAAGCTGGGACATGGGGAGACCTGGGGGGTTGTGCAGACTCACCTGGGAATGGAGGACTGGGAAGCGAAGTCAGGCAGGGAGGCCAAGGCGGGCTGGGAGGGACAAAAGGGAGCTGGGGCCCCGGGCGTGGCCCAGGCTAAACCTGGAGGCAGCCTGGGTGAAATGGCAGTTTTTTAAATGACTCCCTTTCTATATGCTCATTCCCATAGAGCAATGCTGATAAAAATAGAATTCAATAAAATATATAGATATTATTTCAATAAATAAGCAGGAGCATATGTTCCATGGAGATGATATTATCAATAGAGCTTTGGGATCACTGATCCTGAGGTACTTTAAGATTGATAAGAAAATTGTTCCCCCTCCTTTATATGGAAAGGTAGGAATATTTCGTTGTTTATACTATCATGTAAGTACACAGGCAGAGGCAACATCAAAATGATTATGGCAAATGGACTTCACCAGTCAGAACAAGATTTCCCTATGAAATTCAATTATCACACCTAATAATTATACATCTTAAGGTTGGGTTTTGTCTTTCTGCCCCGAATCTGGAACCTGACCCGAACTGACTCCCTGCTCCTCAGGTAAAGCACCTAGACCATGCTTCAGGCTCCAGATCATCTGCATGCTGCAATAACCACTTTGCCTTTTTGCCCTGGATCAGGACCAGGGTTAATTCCTTGCTCTTCAGTTAAGCCCTTAGACCACACCCCAGGCTCCAGGTCATCTGTGTGCCTCACTACTAGTTAGCCTGCCTCTCTGGTACTGGAGAAGATCTCTCAGAATCACCCTAGAGCTCAGGTCATCTGTGCACCCCACTAGTAGCCAGCCTGCTTTTCTGGTTCTTTGGAAGGCCTGTAGGCCATGTCCAAACCCCCAGGTTTTCTTTACTCCCCACCAGCCACTCAGCCTTTGTGCCCCCAAACCATATTGGGGCAGACTCCCTGATTCTTAGAATTGAAGAGTCCAGTAAAAACCAAAGCAAAGTGACAGAAGCCAACACCATTCATCTGAAGTCTTCTATGATCATCCCATCATATGGGACAGATTCTTCACATCCAACTCTAAGATAAATAAACCATTTTTAGCATCACATTTCTTTCAATTATTATTCACTGTAGCTTAACATTTCAATTTAGCCACCCAAAAACCCATACATACAACCTCAGGGACTATACCATTCACCCTCACATATCACCAATGAAGTAAAGCTGTAAAGTACACTACCATACTAATCTTCAATCCCTGTCTAATACACTCTACTTAATTGATGTACTAACACTTCAATAGTATCATGTAAGAAATAATACCAATATCAAACAAGCATACCTAACTTCAAGACAACATTAATGTAACTGCTCAAGTGTAGTAATACTGTCTAATTCAATACAGTCCAACAAAAACACACACACAAAAAAGAAGTTCTTAAGAGATAAAACAAAAATACCCAGGTCACAGTACAAATGCATGAGAAACTAAAACCAAGATGTCAACTCTTATACCTAAAGAAGGAACACTATAATGATGGAATCCAACCTGAACAAACTGACAGAAAATAGCCAACAAAGCTAGACCCAAGATATTGAATTTCAAGGACTGATCTTTACTATGATCAAAATAATAAAAGGAGAAATCCTAGAGGAGTTCAATATCTGAAACAAACACTTTGAACAGGAACACAATGGGTACATGGAGGAAAAGAAAAAAGAAGTTGAAGAAACAAAAATAGGCATAGAGTAGTTAAAACAATCTCAAGCAAACTTTAAAATGAACTATAAGACAAGCTATCTTCAACCCAGAACTCATCAGATAGTCTTGTCAGCAAAACTAATGAAGCACCAAGTACAATATCAGATCTTGAAGACAAAGTGGAAGAACTAATCAGCTCAATGGAAGACATTGATAAAGCCAACAAGATACTTGAGAAGAATATTCAAGAGTTATGAGACACCTTGAACAAGCCTGACATGTGCATTCATGTAATACCAGAACAAGAATACTAAAACACCACACCTGAGAAAATTTTCAAATTCTCATAAAGGAAAACTTTCTACATCTAAAGAAGGAAAGGGCCATCCAAATAAAAAAGGCATTCCCACCCCAAATGGGAATTTCCAAAATAGAAACCTGCCATGGCAAATAATAGGCAAAACAGTATACATACAAGACAAAGAGAATGTGCTGCCATTTTCAAGAGAAAAAAGAGTCTCTTTTATAGGTTAACATATTAAAATAACAATGACTTTTCCAGCAGAAACATTAAATGTGAGAAGCGCTTGGAGAGACATAGTTCAAGAATTGAAGGAGCACAAATGTCAATCCTGGCTGATATACCCATCAAAACTATCAGTCAGGATCCAGGGTGAAAGAAAAATTTTCCACCACAAAAACAAGTTGAAGGGTTACAGGAACACCAAATCAGGCCTTCAAAAAATGATAGAAAAGATACTCAAGCTTGAAGAAAAAGAACAAGCATATCCAGAAGGGCAGAAGGGAAGTATAACACCACCACAAACTAAATAATACACATATTAATACACATGTGAAATGCAATAAATACAAAAATATCAGGAATTAAATGTAATTTCCCCATTGTCACACTAAATGACAATGGAATTAACTCACCAATCAAAAGATACAGGTTAAAAACATGGATTCGAAATCAAAACCCATCCATCTTCTGCCTTCAAGAAACATGTCTCATCACGAAAGAGACATTCTAAAAGTACAAGGCTGGTCAAAAATCTGTAAAGTAATCGAAACAAGCAGAAATAGCAGTTATGATATCTGACAGAATGGACTTCAAGCCAAAGAAAATCAGAAGAGATAAAGGAAGATATTATATTTTAATCACATAAACAATTCATAAGGAAGACTTCACAATACTGAACATGTACGCATCTAATAGAGGCTCTCCTACATTCATTAAGCAAACACTACAATGTCTAAAACAAGAATTCAATCCCAAAACTGTAACGCTTGAGGACTTCAATACCACACTCTCAACATTGGATAGATCAACAGGCTGAAAAATCAACAGAGACACATTAGTATTAAACCAACCTCTTATTGAAATGAACTTAACCGTCTCTATTTAACCACCCATTGAAGCCACAAGGAATACACATTCTTCTCATCCGCCCATGGAACTTTCTGCAAAATAGACAACATATTGAGCCACAAAATGAACCTGCACATATGCAGGAAAGTTGAAATTATAGAATGTACCCTGTCAGACAATCACAATCTAAAGGTTAACACCTGCAACAACGCCAAAAAGACACTAACTCTTGGAAACTAAACACTATTATGCTGAATGAGATTTAGGTTCAGGAAGAAATCATTAAGAAAATCAAAGATTTCCTAGAAGCAAACAATAATGAAAATACAACATGCCAAATTCTGTGACACAATTAAAGCTGTCCTAAAATGTAAGTTTATAGCTCTTAATGCCTCTATCAAAAACCTAGAAATATCACAAGTAAATAACTTAACAATACAGTTTAAAGCATTAGAGATATAAGAGCATTCCAATCCCAAGCCCAGTAAAAGAAAGGAGATTAGTAAAGTAAGGGGAGAAATATTCAACATTGAGATAAGGAAAATGATACAAAAAATCAACCAGTCAAAAAGCTGAATGTTTGAAAAAATCAATAAGATTCATTCACCCCTAGATAAACTAACCAAAGTCAAGAGAGAGAAAACCCAAATTAACAACATTAGAAAAGAAAATGGAGTTATCATAACTGATACACAAGAAATTCAGAGAATTATAATGTCCAAATTCAAAAACTTATACTCCATGCAATTTGATAACACAAAAGAAATGGATTAATTCTTGAGTAAGCACAACTCACCTGATTAAATCAAGAAGTTGTGATTTACTTAAATAGTCCTATAAAAATGAGGAAAGTGATGAAGAAATCTCCACTCTTCCCACCAAAATTGTCCCGGGTCAGATGGGCTCAGCACAAAATTCTACCAGATATTTAAAGAAAAACTAATACCATTACTCATTAAACTGGTCCATAAAATAACAAAGCAAGGAACACTTCCACATTTTTTCTATGAAACTAATATCCTACTTATCCCAAAACCTAATAAAGATACACTTTAAAAAGAAAATTATAGGCCAATCTCTTGGATGAACACAGATGCAAAGATTCCCAACAAAATTTTAGCATATCAGATTCAAAAACATACCAAAAAAATCATTCTCAGTGATCAAGTACGTTTTAATCTAGGCACAAATTGTTGGTTCAACATAGGCAAATTAATAAATATAAACCATAATATAATCCAATAAAAATCCAAGATAACATGATACTTTAGGTAGACACAGAAAAAGATTTTGACAAGCTCCAACAGCCTTTTATGATCAAAACCTTAGAGACAGTTGGAGTGAAAGAAACATTACCAACATAATGAAAGCTGTATACAACAAGCCAACAGCAAGGATTTTACTTAATGGGGAAAAACATGAAGCATTCCTGCTTTGATCAGGAACTAGACAAGGCTGTCCACATTCACCACTTATATTTGATATTGTACATGAAGTCTTTGCTGGAGCCACAAGACATGAAAAGGCGATAAAAGGGATTCAAATCAGCAAGCAAGAAGTATCTCTATTTACACATGACATGATCCTATACCTTAGTGATGCTAAAAACTCTACCAAGAAACTAATATATAAGTTGAGCAGAGTGGCAGGGTACAAATTAAACATGAAAAAATCAGTGACCTTTCTATACACCAAGGATAAAAAAGTGATAAATTTCAAAGAAAACAATCCCATTTATGACAGCCTCTAAAGAAATGAAATACCTTGGTATAAATCTAGCCAATGATGGAAGAGACTTTATAATGAAAAATTTAAACCCTAAAGAAATAAATTATATAAGATGCCAGAAGGGGGAAATTCCCTCAATGCTCCTAGAAAAGCATGGCAAAAAATGACCTTCATACCAAAAATACTACACATATTCAGTGCAATACCAATCAAAATCACCAAACATTTCTTTAAAGAAATTGACCAAACAATATCAAAATTCATATGGAAACACAAAAGATTCAGGATAGCAAAAACAATCCTGAGTAAGAAAAACACTGCTGGAGTTACCACTGTAACAATTTTTAATCCATATTACAAATCTGTAGTAATATAAACAACCTAATACTGGTTCCAAAATATATACATAGATCAATGAATAAAGGCAGAAGAAACAAATATAACCTCAAAATTATTGCCATTTGACCTTTGACAAAGGTTCCAAAAACTTCAATGGAAAACGAACAGCATCTTCAACAAATGGTGGTGATAAAATTGGATGTTCGCATGCAAAAGATTAAAACTGTACACATACTTGTCACCATGCACAAATGTTAATTGCAAATGGATCAAGGACCTTAATGTTGGGCCAGACCTTTCAAAAACCCTGGTTGAATGGGTAAGGAAATCCCTCAAACTGATTAGGTTAGGGCAACATTTCATAAAAAGAAATCCAATGGCACAGGGATTAGACACATCACTCAACAAATGGGACCTTATGAAATTAAACAACTTCTGTTTAGATAAAGAATTGTAAACCCAGCCAAAAGGAAATCAAGAGAATGGGGAAAAATTTTTCACTAACCACATATCTTACAGAGCTCTAATATTCAAAGTGCTCAAAGAACTTAACAAACTAAACAGCAAGGAGATAAATGGCCCAATTAAGAAAGAGCCTCATCTCTCCCCATCCTGAAGCTCAGGGAAATTTGCGGAAGACGGGGCGGTAAGATTGTAAGAGCACAAGGATGGGAGGAGCAATGATTTGCAAGATACTCCACACAAGTTAGGGCCGAAGCAATCATAATTGGACTTTGCATGCCCTGCGCAATGTCCAACACACTATTGACCTCACAAAGTCTAGCATCTGCTAAAGGCACCAAGATCCTTGGACGCAAGGGATTGGCAGCCACAGTAGTGTTCCTATGCTTAAGGGGAACACGGGAAAGGGTTCAGGGAAATGCCACTGGGTCCTTCTATGTCATCGGAGAGGAGGGCCCAGAGGAGAGTCAGGGATGCATATTAAAGGACTCTGGGAATTGGGGCGGGAGGCACTGGGGGATAGGGAGGGAGGGGTTAGGGGAGGGGGAGCAGGGGGTTCGGGGGGAGGAGGAGGGAGAGAGGGAACCGGTGTACCTATTAAGTTTGTATGAGCAGAAATAATAATAAAAAATTTTAAAAAAAGAAAGAAAGAGCCTCAGAATTCAAAAGAAGCTTTTTGAGGGACAAAATTGAAATGCCTAACAAATATCTAAAAAAATCCTCCTCTTCCCTAGCTATTAGGGAAATGCAAATCAAAACTACATGACATATCATCTCACCCTGGACAGTATGGCAAAAATACGCAATATATACAACACCAAATGCTGGAGAGGATGTGGAGAGAAGGGAATTCTTATACATTGATGGTGGGAATGCAGGCTATACAGCCACTCTAATGATCAGTTTCATGATTTCTAAAAAACTTAATGTTTGAAATGCCATATGACCTTGCTATCCCACTTCTAGGAATAAACAATCCCCCATAATGCAGAAATTCACTACAGTGAAACAAGTACAACCATGTTCATTATAGCATTAATTACAAAAGCAAAGTCATGGAAATAAAACAAATGCCCAACAGTTGACGAGTGGATAAGGAAAATGTGGTACATTTATACAATGGAATACTACTCAGCCATAGAAAAGATGAATCAATGAAATTTTCTGGGAAATGGATGGAATTAGAAAAAACTATATTGAGTAAAGTATCCCAGACACAGAAAATTAGACACCATTTTTATTCCATACTACTACCAAACATACTTAATGAAATATTCAAAGATAAATCTGTCATACTTACTGTAATCACAAAGGTTTATAAATAGTAGAGAAAGCAAAGGAGGACCCCCCAAAAATGAAAAAGAGGATCACATTTCAGCAGACAAAATAGGCCATGATCAAGTATTACATGTAAGTAACAGGACATCTGGTGCTGCTCACTCTCACTTCCCATCCTGGTCATCCTGTTTGATCTCACCAATGTGAGAGGGCATAAGGACTGGCAGATAGATGGTAACTATCCTGCAAATGGGACACTGACCCTCCTCCCTCAGTGCTGTGTCCTATTGCTATTCTTACATCTACCTTTGAGTCTCCTGTTATATTAAGATCTTCATTTAAATAGTCTCTTATCTTTGGTTAGGAGGTGACCTTCAATACCAGACATGATGGAACCTAGGACAGTGCAGGAAAAGCAAAACTGAAAACAACAGCAAACTTAATTCAAAACACCAAAGGCCCTACATTAATCATCTAAAACCAGACCAGCCATATCTCTCTCCAAACTAAAGCTCAGGGAATCTTGAGGAAGAAGGGGTGGCAGGATTATAAAAGCCTAAAGACTGGGGAGGACCAACCTAATGCAAGAAATTCCACGCAAGTTATGGCTTCAGCAGCCAGGACTGGGCTTTTCCTGACCTGCACAACAGCTGTGTCCATAAAGTTTAGCATTGTTCATAGGGGAGAAGACTCCAGGCAATAGGATCCTTAGAGGAAAGGGATTAAACAGTCATAACAGAGTTCCCATACTAACCGGGAGTGCAAGAAGGGGTTCTGGGCTATGTCACTGAGTCCTAAACTCTCACTAGAGTGATGGATTCAGAGGGAGGTTTGGAGTTCACACAAGAGGATGTTTCAGGGAATGGCAGGGAGGAAATGGGAGTCACTGGGATATGGGAAAGGAAAGAAGGGGGTAAAGGAAGGAGAAATTGGGGAGAGTTCAAGATGACTAGGGATGGGAGGAGGGATGGATAGAGATGGGGTACCTATTGAGATTGTGTGATTAGCAAAAAAGGAAAAAAGAAATTATGGGAGAAAAAAATAAATACAATTTGGTATTGTGAGGTACCCAGTCTGCTCACACTTCTTATATCATCATATAAGCATTTACTTCTGACTCAAGGTAGAAAACATCATTCTGTATAATTCAGTGAAAGAATATGCAACTTTTGGTATTTGTTTACCATAAAATTGTGAACAGATGAAATTGGGAATCACTGTTCTGTGGCAATCTACAGGAAATCATATATTTATTATTTTATTATATATCATTTTGCTAACTATCATCTTATTTAAAGTGTGCTATGAATAAGAGAGAAGCATTATGATTTGTTGGTGACATTTTGGTTTCTGCATCAGGAATGGATCAGTGTGTGAAGTGTGCAGATGATCACTATCCAAACAAAGAGCAGACCCACTGTCTCCCAAGGTCAATGTCCTTTCTGGCTTATGAAGACCCCTTAGGGATGTCTCTGGCCTGCATGGCCCTGGGCTTTTCTGCACTTACAGCTCTTGTTCTTGGGATGTTTGTGAAGCACCGAAACACTCCCATCATAAAAGCCAATAACCACACTCTCAGCTACATCTTACTCATCTCCCTCATCTTCTGTTTCCTCTGCTCCTTGCTCTTCATTGGACATCCCAACACAGTCACCTGCATCTTGCAGCAGATCACATTTGGAGTTGTGTTCACTGTGGCTGTGTCCACTGTCTTGGCCAAGACAATCACTGTTGTTCTGGCCTTCAAACTCACTGCTCCAGGAAGAAAGATGAGGTGGTTGCTGGTTTCAGGGGCACCTAACTACATCATCCCTATCTGCACCTTGGTCCAACTTATTTTCTGTGGAGTCTGGCTTGTAACATGTCCTCCTTTTATTGACACAGACATACATTCTGAACATGGCCACATCATCATCATGTGCAACAAGGGCTCAGCCACTGCCTTCTACTGTGTACTGGGATACCTGGGCTCTCTGGCACTGGGGAGCTTCACTGTGTCTTTCTTGGCCAGGAACCTGCCTGACACCTTCAATGAAGCCAAGTTCTTGACCTTCAGCATGCTGGTGTTCTGCAGTGTGTGGGTCACCTTCCTTCCTGTCTACCACAGCACCAAGGGGAAGGTTATGGTGGTCATGGAAGTCTTCTGCATATTGGCTTCTTGTGTAGGCCTGCTAGGGGGCATTTTTGTCCCAAAATGCTATGTTGTTTTGATAAGACCAGACAGAAATTCTCTTCAAAAGTTCAAAAACTAAAAACAGTTCTTGACCCCTTTCAATGTCTAAAATTCTAAAGAATTTGTAAAAAATTACTATAAAACCAGAATGTGAGGCTATACAACCTTAATTCTCAAATGCTGTCCTATAATGTTAATTGTTGATATGTGACACATACTGGTTCTTTGAGGGTGTTTGCACAGTACTTTGATATTGTTAGTTTTCCCAGTATTTCCTCTACTAATTTTCTGTCATCAGCAATATCATCTGGATGATTTTTGGAAAAAGTGAAAGTGTTTTGTTTATTCTCCGAACTGCAAGTGTCCCTAGTAATCCAGAGCCCATCTCTGAGCATGAGGGAGAAAGGTGGTAAATTTCATTGTGATGAAATTTAATTTCTATGAAAACTGGTTATGTGGATGCAGAGAGGACATTCCTCTTATTTCCTGATAAATAACTTTTTTGTTACTAAAGAGAAAAGGAACTTCCTGAAAATCACATTTCAATAGACAGTACTGGTGGACAAAGGGCAGTTGGGCAATGAATCCTCGGGTCTTGGAGAGAGAGAAAATGATGCAGAAAGAATACTGTGTAATGAGGGATGACTTTGTAAAAATCTTGCCACTTTTTGAAATTTTGCAATGCACACTGAGAATCTTGAGATTATAGAATTTCAGTGATTAGTATTTAGTGTCAACTGGATTTCAGGTGCAGAATCACATAGGAGATACACCTTAGAGTGTGAGTTTAAGGTAGTTTCTCAATGGGATAATTGAAATGAGCTGTCTCCAAATTAATGGTCTACAGTACTTTTCCATGGACTGGTGTCTCAGAATGAAGAAAAAGAAAAAACCTTGTTGATTACTTCCAAACATCCCTGTTTTCTTACTAAAGATATGTATCCTGTACCATCTACTTCACATTCCTGCCACCATACCTTACCTATCATTATGGACAGAATCCTGAAGCTGAAAGGCCAAGTAGTTTTTCTTTCCTTAAGTTGCTTCTGTCATTTATCACCTCAAAATCAAGGACAGTAAATTAAACATGAATCTACTGATAAAATACAAGGTATGTGGAGACCTTGTCAAGGCTGAGATCAAGCTATAATTCCAAACAGTGATACATAGTACACTGAACCACTTGACATTACTTAATATTATATCCCTCATTATATGTTTACTTAGTACCTGAGAGAAAATAAAACATTTTGCAAACATAAACCCTCTCTTGCCACAGTGAATTATGTGGGAATTCAGGTGGTCCTGTTCCTTTGGAAGTAATCATTGATGGTCAATACTGGCCAGAGTAAATGGTCCCTTAGGCATCAGGGGTACCCCTATTGGAATATCACTTAATCTGTAGCAGGTACCTAGGCACATAGAAGAACAAATCTCCTCTATGGAACTCAATGGGTTTCTTACAAAATAAAGTATATTCAGGTGAGAACACAAATATATCTTAGAAGGAAGAGGGCAGATGGGGTAGACAATATGAGGAAAAAGAAAAATACACTGTAATTTAAAATGGCTTCAATTTAAAAAGGAAAAATAAAATGAAATCTGAAACTCATGGAAGATATTCTCGGTTCCCACAAATAGTTTTGTTTAAATAGGGACTTGTAAAGGGTTCAGTTATTACTAATGTTCCAAAATCATCTCCCAAAGGCACATGTTAGAATGGTTTTGTCCCAAGCCTCTCCTGATTTTGGGTATATGTTACAATAGCCTGGTATTGTGCTCTGGTGCTAAAATGTTTGATTTGCTCTTTTTGTAAAATTTATATTTTATTTACTTGTTTAAAAGAGAGCGAGGGGTTGAGCAGGTGTGTTCAATGAATCGTTGGTGGAGGTCAGATGACAAGTTTCATGGAGAGCAGCAAAAGCTTGGCACCAAGTGGCAGACATAGAGTTCCTGTGAGAGAAGGTGAATCTTATAGCTGCAGAGGAACCCAGAGTACTGTTGGAGATGACAGAACCGTGGGATGTATGCTGAAGATGACTGTGAATGGAGATTCAGCCTGATTCAAGGCACTCTGCTTTTTCAACTTCAAG
Source organism: Typhlomys cinereus (assembly GCA_023101885.1). Taxonomy (NCBI): domain Eukaryota; kingdom Metazoa; phylum Chordata; class Mammalia; order Rodentia; family Platacanthomyidae; genus Typhlomys; species Typhlomys cinereus. The sequence goes on from JALPQD010000714.1 coordinate 403,525, forward strand.
CTGCAAACAGGAACTGGGAATGCCTAGAATCTTTCTGCTGCTTTGACTACATGATGAGCAACACAAAATGAACATTGAAGAAAAGGATGCAGTATTTGATTTGTTGGACTTTGATGTTAACTTAAATGTTTTCTTATTACATCAAGATATGTCTGCTTAAATGTTTTATCTGTTTTAAATTATTTAACTTATTTTGATTTAATACATTCTTAAAGTTAAGAAACTTTCAACTTTTAAAATTTTGGAACCGAAGTTTTTTTTAACTTTTTTTATTATTATTTCCGCTCATACAAACTTTTTAAACATTTTTATTATATTTCCGCTCATACAAACATAGTAGGTACACCGGTTCCCACCCTTCCTCCTCCTCCCAATGACCCCCTTGCTCCCCCTCTACTCACCCCTCCCTCCCCATCGCCCAGTGACTCCACACCCAATCCCCGGAGAATCCTTTAATGTGCATGCCAGACTCTCCTCTGGGCCCTCCTCTCTGATGATATATAAGGACCCAGTGGAATTTCCCTGAACCCTATCCTGTGTTCCCCTTAAGCATAGGAACACTACTCTATGGCTATCAATCCCTTGCCTCCAAGGATCTTGGTGCTTTTAGCAAATGCTAGACTTTGTGAGGTCAATAGTGTGTTGGACATTGCGCAGGGCATGCAAATCCAGTTATGATTGTGTCGGCCCTAACTTGTGTGGAGGATCTTGGACATCATTGTTCCTCCCATCCTTGTGCTTTTACAATCTTACCGCCCCCTCTTCTGCAAATTTCTCTGAGCTTCAGGATGGGGAGAGATTAGGCTGGCCTAGTTCTAGGTGGTTGATATAGAGTCTCTGAAGTTCTGGATTATGGTTTGTTGATTTTCTTTTGCAGTTTTGCTGCTCCTGCAATGCCCTTCACTCCATCCTGATGAGTATTGTATGTCACCCCCTGGCCAGAGATAAAAACTAGAGTCTTGTTATAAGAGTGTATTCAAAGATAGATGTAATAAAAGTAGGAAACCACAGGGAGGTAGGTGTCAATCACCCGTTTGCAAAATGGTTACTTTTTATCTGCCAGACTATATGCCCTCCCCTTCTGGTGAGATCATACCCCCTCAGTTGTAAATGATCAGGAATGAAAGTCTGTGAACTTAACCAGATGTCTCATTACTTACTTGCAGTCCTTGATGGAGGCCTATTTTCTCTACTGTAATATGGTCCCCTCTCTCCTTGTTTCTGGTGTGGCCCTCCTACCCATCCCCCCTGTTTATAATCTTTGCAATTATTGTAGGTATTTATCATCGAGTGTCTTTAGGTGGGTTTGGTGGGTTTGGTATTAGAAGCCATCTTGTTAGGGAGCACATATGGCACTTAATTTTCTGGGTCTGGGATACTTCACTTAATATAATTGTTTCTAATAACTTCCATTTCCTGGCAAATTCCAGTAATTCATCATTTTTGATGGCTGAGTAGTACTCCATTGTATAGATGTACCACAGTTTCCTTATCCACTCGTCAACTGTTGGACATTTGGGTGGATTCCATGACTGCTATGAACATGTTCCTGCTTGTGCTATCAAGGTGAATTTTTGCTGTATGTGGGGTTATTCCTAAAAGTGGAATAGCAGGGTCATATGGCATTTCAATCTTTAATTTTTTAAAAAATCTCCAGACGGCTCACCAGAGTGGCCGTATGAGCCTGCATTCCCACCAGCAATGTAGGAGAGTTCCCTTCTTATCACATCCTCTCCAGCACTTGGTGTTGTTTGTATTGTGGATTTTTGCCATCCTGACCGGGGTGAGATGGTATCTCAGGCAAGTTTTGATTTGCATTTCTCTGATGGCTAAGGAAGTGGAGCATTTTTAAAATATTTCTTAGACGTTTTAATTTCATCCGTGGTAACGTTTCTTTTAAAGTTCCAGGGCCCATTTTTAAATTGTGCCATTACTTTCCTTCGTATTTAGTTTTCTAAGTTCATTGTGCACTCTGTATAATAGGGCTCTATCAGATATGTGGTTAGTGAAGATTTTCTCCCTTTCTGTGGGTTGCCTTTGAGCTCATGTTAAAATATCTTTATCTGAACATAAGCTCTTTAATTTCACAAGATCCCAACTGATGAGAGTTGGTAGCAGTAACTGCCTTTGGATGTCTGTTTAGGAACTGTTGGCCTAGCCCAATCAGCTCGAGGGAGGTCTCTACCCTTTCAACTGTGGTTTTTATAGTCTATGGCCTGATATCAAGGTCCTTGATCCATTTGGAATTAAGTCTTGTACATGGTGACAAGTACGGGTCCAGTTTTATTCTTCTGCATGTGGAGATCCAGTTTTGCTAACACTATTTGTTGAAGATAATGTTCTTTTTCCATTGAGTTTCTTGGGCCCCTTTGTCAAAGACCAAATGGCTGTAATTTTGTGGGCTTATTTCTGGGTCTTAAATCCTTATCCATTGATCTGTGTGTCTATTTTGGAGACAGTACCAGGCTGTTTCTATAACCATGGATTTACAGTATAGACTAAGGTTTGGTATGGTGATACCTCTAGTAGTGTTTTTGTTACTCAGGATTGTCTTTGCTATCCTGGGTCTTTTGTGCCTCCATATGAACTTTGAGATTGTTTGGTCAACTGCTTTGAAGAATTGCTTTGGGATTTTAATTGGTATAGCATTGAATTTGTATATTGCCTTTGGTAGGATGGTCATTTTTACAACGTTGACTCTGCCAATCCAGGAACATGGAAGGTATTTCCACCTTCTGGTGTCCTCTGCAATTTCTTTCTTGAGGGTTTTAAAGTTTTCATTGTAAAGGTCATTTACCTCCTTGGTTAGATTTATACCAAGGTATTTCATTTTTTTGGGACTGTAGCAAATGGGATTGTTTCTCTCAGGGCTTTTTCACTTCTTTCATTCTGGGCATATAGAAAGGCCACTGAATTTTGCACATTTATTTTGTATCCTGCCACCCTGCTAAACTTCTCAATTAGTTCCAGGAGCTTCCTGGTGGAGTTTTTGGGATCCCTCAGGTATAAGATCATGTCATCTGCAAATAGGGATAGCTTGATTTCTTCCTTGCCAATTCGAATCCCTCTTATGTTCCTCTCTTGTCTTATGGCTTCAGCTAAGACTTCAAGTACAATATTGAATTGAAGTGGTGAGAGTGGACAGCCTTGTCTAGTTTCTGATCAAAGTGGGAATGCTTCCAATTGTTCCCCATTGAGCACAATCCTTGCTGTGGGCTTGTTGTATACAGCTTTTATTATATTGATAAAGGTTCCTTCCATTCCTACTGTCTCTAGCGTTTTGATCATAAAAGGATGTTGGATCATGTCAAAAGCTTTTTCTGCATCTATTGAGAGTATCATGCGGTCTTGGACTTTGGACTGGTTTATATAATTGATTATATTTATTGATTTGTGTATGTCTAACTAACCTTGTGTGCCAGGGATGAAGCCTACTTGGTCCCCATGAATGATCTTTTTGATATATTTTTGAATCTGATTTGCTAAGACTTTGTTGAGAATTTTTGCATCTGTGTTCATCAGAGAGATTGACCTACAGTTTTCTTTTCTAAGTGAATCTTTATTAGGTTTTGGGATTAAAACGATATAAGCTTCATAGAAGGAATTAGGTACTGTCCCTTCCTTTGCTATTTCATGGAACATTTTAAGGAATATTGGTGTTATTTGCTCCTTAAATGTCTGGTAGAACTCTGTGCTGAATCCATCTGGTCCAGGACATTTTTTGGTGGGTAGATTCGAGGTTACTTCCTCAATTTCCTCATATGTTATAGGACTATTTAAATAATTCACAAGTTCCTGGTTCAATTTCGGTAAGTTGTGTTTACTTAGAAATTTATCCATCTCTTTTGTGTTGTCAAACTTCACAGAGTATAAGTTTTTGAAATATGATGTCATAATTCTCTGGATTTCTTGGGTATCAGTAGTGATAATTTCATTTTCAAGTCTAATTTTGTTAATTTACGTTTTCTCTCTCTTGCTTTTGGTTAATTTAGCTAGGGGTGTATCAATCTTATTGATTTTTTCAAAGAACCAGATTTTTGACTGGTAGATTTTCTCTATTGTTTTCCTAATCTCGATTTTGGATATTCCTCCCCTTATTTTGCTAATCTCTCCTCTTCTTCTACTTTGGGATCAGATTGTTCTAGTTTCTCTAAAGTTTTAAGCTGTATTGTTAAATTATTTATTTCTGATGTTTCCATTTTTGATGTAAGCTATGAACTTACCTCTTAGGACAGCTTTCATTGTGTCCCAGAGATTTTGATAAGTTGTATTTTCCTTATCATTCACTTTCAGGAAATCTTGAATTTCCTTTTTAATTTATTCCTGAATCCAGTTCTCATTCAGCATCATATTGTTAAGTTTCCAGGAGTTAGTGCATTTTCTGTGCTTGTTGTGTTGTGGATGTCAACCTTTAGGCTGTGGTGATCTGATAGGGCACAGGTTAGAATTTCAACTTTTTTGTATATGTGTAGATTCATTTTGTGGTCCAATATGTGATCTATTTTGGAGAAAGTTCCATGTGCTGATGAGAAAAATGTGTATTCTTTGGTGCGTGGATGAAACGTTCAATAGAGTTCTGGAAAGTCCATATCTTTAAGGGTTTGATAAAGTTCCAAAGTGTCTCTGTTAAGCTTTTGACCTGTTGATTTATCCCATGTTGAGAGGGTGGTGTTGAAATCCCCAAGAATTATCATTTGGGGGTTGATTTCTTTTTATTCAATTTTTAAAAATTTTATTATTATTTCCATTCATACAAACTTAGTAGGTACACCGGTTCTCTCCCTCCCTCCTTCTCCACCCGACCCCCCTGCTCCCACTCCCCTCACCCCTCCGTCCCCATCCTCCAGTGCCTTAGATGCTTTAGATGCTGTAGGGTTTTCTTGCATTAGATACTGTAGGGTTTTCTTAATGAATGTGGAGGGGCCCATATTGGGTGTATATATGTTCAGTATTGTGAAGTCTTCCTGGTGAATTGTACCTGTGACTAAAATGTAATATCCATCTGTGTCTCTTATGATTTTTTTTGGTTTGAAGTCCATTTTGTCTGAAAGCATATTTGCTACCCCTGCCTGTTTCCTAGTTCCATTAGCTTGCAAAATTTTGGACCAGCCTTTCATTTTTAGGATGTGCCTATCTTTTGTGGTGAGATGAGTTTCCTGAAGGCAGCAGATTGTTGGATTGTGGTTTTCCATCCACGTTTGTAATCTGTGTCTCTTAATCGGTGAAATAATACCATTGACATTTAATGTTATAATGGAGAAATTATTTTTAATTCTGGACATTTTTTATGTTTAGTAGATTTTGTAAGCATGTTGTTTGATATTTATGTTTTGGTGGTATTATACTTCCCTTCTGTCCTCCTGGATATGCTTGTTCTTTTCTTCAAGCTTGAGTATCATTTATAGCATTTTTTGAAGGCCTGGTTTGGTAGATATGCATACCTTTAAGTTGTCTTTGTACTGGTAAACTTTTCTTTCTCCCTCAATTATGACAGATAGTTTTGCCAGGTATGTCAGTCTGAGTTGGCATTTTTGCTCATTTAATACTTGAAGTATGTCTCTCCAAGCTTTTATTGTTTTTACTGTTTCCTTTGAGTAGTCATTTGTTATTCTAATAGGTTTACCTTTAAAAGTGACTTGCTTTTTTTCTCTTAAAGGTCTCAGCACATTTTCTTTGTCTTGAATGTGGAATGTTTTGACTATTATTTGCCATGGCGATTTTTTATTTTGGTCATATCTGTTTGGAGTGCGAAATGCCTGTTGTATTTGGGTGGGCCTCTCATTCTTTAGTTGTGGGAAGTTTTCATATATGATGATTTGAAATATTTTCTCATGTGTGGTATTTTGGGTTTCTTGTTCTGGTATTCCATGAATGTACATTTTATGCTTCTTCAGGGTGTCCCATATCTCTTGAATGTTCCTCTCAAGTACCTTTTTGGCTTTAACGATCACTTCCATTGAGCTGGTTAATTCTCCCACTTTGTCGTCAAGATCTGAAATTCTATTTTCTGCTTCATTTGTTCTGCTGATAAGACTTTCTGTTGAGTTTTGGGTTGCAGATAACTTGTCTTTTAGTTCAATTTTAAACTCTGCCTGAGACTGTTTTAACTGCTCTATGCCTATTTTTGTTTCTTGAACTGTTTTTCTCAACTCTTCCAAGTGCCTATTGTGCTCCTGTTCAAAGTGGTTGATATAGTTGTTTAACTCTTCTCGGATTTCCTCTTTCATAGTATTAATCATGGTAATGATCATACTCTGAAAGTCGTTATGTTTGGTCAGGCTTTCTTGGCTATTTTCTGTGAATGTATTCTGGTCGGAATCCATGATTATGGGGTTAATTCTTTTGGTGGAAGATTGGTCTTCTTGGGTTTTGTTTCTCTTGGCATTGTTGTTTTGTTTCTTAGTACCCTTCAGTTTCTGTGTGTTTTTCACTGAACTGATTTAGTTGGTATTATTACACTTGCCAGTCATTACTAGTGCTTGCCTTGGATTGGGTATATTTGTCTAGTGTTATTGTAATTTCCTAGATGAGGCTATTAGGCTGTTAGTACATCACTTAAGTCAGTTTAAGTAGACAAGGGGTGAATATTAGTATGATAGTGCACTTTTATGATTTACTATCTTGGTGATATGTGAGGGTGAGTGGAGTACTCCTTGAAGTTGTATATGTTTTTGGGCTGGCTGTATGTAGAAGGTGATCTACAGCAATTGATAGTAGAAAAGATCAGTAAGGTGAAAAAAAGGAGGTTTACTTGTCTTTGACCTGGATGTGATGAATCTCTCCCACGTGATAGGATGATTGTAGAGGTTTTCAGATGTATGGCCTTTGATCCTTACAACTTTGCTTGAGTTTCCTTTGGACTCTATTGAATTCTGAGTAGCATTGTGTCTTCCGTGGACCCTGTGCATAGGTTCCTGGTGGGCTGTAGATGCAGAGGGTCTGATCTTGATGGCAGAATTCTTCACCTGGGACCTGGGACTTGGCTTAGTGGCCCACCCATGCTCCAAGGATGGAGGAATGTGAGCAAGTCTTGTCTGGTCCAGAGGACCAGCGGGCCATAGGAAGAAAGGGGCTGGGGGTCGGAGTGGTTCCCAGGCAAAGCTGGAGGCCGCCTGGATGTTGCTGACCTTGGAGGCATCTGGGGGGGCTGGGCAGACTCACCGGGGACCTGGCAGGAATGGAGGTGCGCAGACAGGAGGACGCAAGGGGCTGGGGTCCGGAGTGGTGCCCAAGCAAAGCCAGAGGCCACCTGGGTGCCTCTGGGACACAGGGGCACCTGGGGGGGGCTGGGCGGACTCACCTGCGACCTGGCGGGGGTGGAGGCGTGCGGGCGGGAGGTCTCTCTCTCTCTCTCTCTCTCTCACTTGCTCGCTCGCTCTCTCTGTTCTCTCCCAAACTTAAAAAAATATTAAAAATAAAACTATCAAACTCTATTAGAAATTGAAAAGAAAAAAGCAAGTCTGGCAGCATTCAGTAATAGTAATTAACAGTCACTCAGGAAACAACCTAAAACCAATATTCTTCTAAGACATCAAATTAAGTCAGTGCCCTCTAACATGGCTTTCAATTCTTATTTATACCATGGCATTTTAAAAGGAAATTCCACAGAAATCAGCGCTTTAAAACACTTCAAAAATGAAGGAATTCAGAGCTGGGATTATGGCCCTGTAGTTAAAGCCGATACATTACAAGTAGAAGGACCTGAGTTTAAAGTCCCAGATTCCATTTTTAAAAAGTTGCATGGGTGTGGCAGCAGCCTGCTATTCTGAAAATGGAGCTTTGGAAACCCCAAAGCAAAGCAGTAAGGAGGTAGGATAATCCGGAATGATCACTGAACTCATCCTTTGATCTCCAGAGGTCCACCCATTCAAGTACCCTTTTGTACACACATACACACTCACACATACACATGCACTCACACAAACACAAGCATGCAAAAAAATAAAAATGTGAAGAGAGACCAACATACCACATTACTCATCCTACATGCCCCACATGATAAAAATCTTCATTCTCTTAAAGATTTTTTTATGAGCTTGCTATTATGTTAACCTATGCAGCAACTCTTTACAACAGACTTTCAGGGAATGTTCCAGATTTATCAATATTCCACAAGTGCACAAAATATCAATTCAAATTTGATATGAAAGGAATAGATTGATGTTAGACATTAGATAATAATGTTTACAATAACAGTGAAACATGCAAAGTAAACCTAACAACAATATGAAAGTCATATATATTAAGGAAAATTTTGAACTTTGATGTATCGTGTGAGAGACTTTTAAAATACTAACAGTTTGTAAAAACTAGGTAGCATAAATGTTTTGATTTCAAATTGCTTCTAATTTAAGCAAAAATCCCTGTTTTATAAGTCTCACTTGCTGAATATTAAATTTATGGAAAGCTCTTACAGCTTTCTTTCCCAGAACTTTTCCTTTCAGAATGATAGGAACAAAGCACAGAAAAAAAAAAAGCCCACAATTTGTGACAGCCAAGAGTGAGGTTACTGAGCAGTATGAGATGAAGGCAAAATTGGGAGACACCATATATGTACTTGGAGTTTATGTTCTAGTAAACCCGAAAGCTGCACGAAATAAAATAAGGCACAACAAACTCAACAGAGAGGGTTCACTGGCATTCAAGAGAAAGATCACTGTAATGGTTACTCTTTACTATTGCTGTGAGAGAGCACCCAAAGTCAAACAACTTATTAGAGAAAGGAGATTTTTTTCAACTTCCAGTTCCAGAAAGGAAATAGTCTTTCACAGCAGAGATGGCATGCTGGCTAGCTGAGGCTGGTAGGCTAAGTTACAGCTGACCTCCACATAGCTTGATCATTCCTGGAATGTCTCTCTTCCTATATTCTGTGGTCCCTTTTATATGGTCCATTACTGGGAGGTTCCCATGGGATCTAGGGTAGGTATAATCCCATCAGGTGGTCTCAGTTGATCCTTCCAGGTGTGAGCTCAGCTGATCTTAGTTAATATCAGAAATGTCAAGTTGACAACCAGGCTTAACTATCACAATGACTTTTCTGAATGAAAAGATGACCTGGTGTAGAGTGTATGGGAAAGGAAAAGAATAAGAAGAAATCCATTTGGGAAGAAGAATGGTGGAGTAAAATGATAATGGAGCACAGAAATTCAACTGGATATAAGTTGGCAAGATGTCTAGGGGCAATAAAAAGAAACTGACTATCCACAGGGAATTGAACACACAAGTAAATAATTACACTAAGGATAAATGAAGTCTGGTTATCATCAGAAAAGGAAACTCTTTCTAGATCATATGAAAGATAAGAAGCTGTGATTGTCTTCACTTAAAGGATAAAAAAATGAAACCGATTCATGTAAGAGAATGACCTTAAAAATAGATATGAACCTAGATTTAAACTTCTTTTTGCAAAGTAATCAAGCTAGCACCTAGGCATGCCATTCTGCTCAAACCATGCTAGAGTCAGCAGAAGTTACCAGGGAAGTGCTTTCAGGAGTGCTGCAAGAACAGGATAGGCAGGATTTGTGACATGGAGATGCAACAAGAGGTTGGATGGAGCATGCATACAGAGGCAGCTGGAGCACAGAAGGTTGTCGAGGTAAAGACAGAAGTGTGACTTTAGAGCCTGACCCTGGTGCCCAGAAGCTAATCACCAGAGAAGGCAATATGAGAGCTAAGAAGACAGCACACCTATGGGAAATACAAGGTATAATAGGAAATGTGATGCAGAACCTGGTACAGCTTCCTGAGGCACATAGCCAGGAAGAAATCACCCAGTGACAAAGGTAAACACAGATAACCAGACCTTCTACATCACACATCATAGCTTCAGTTACAAAAATACCCAGAGCACCAGAGAGGAGGTCTCATTTGCCAGGCGTGAAGCCTCAGACTGGCAAATTCTGAGAAAGCTTTTTCATCTGGAAGGATGTACTGACTTGAATAGTTGAGACTTCTCATCAATGGAGACTGATAAAAAAATAATCCATGGGACAAATAATAGTCAAAACACTAAAAATACAAGACAAACAGAATGCAAAGATAAAAAAGTCAATTTTAAAGGTAAACCTATTAAAATAACAGCTGTTTTTTTCAATTGAAATATTAAAAGCCAGAAGAGCTTGGAGAGATGTACTTGAAGTCTTGGATGAGCACAAATGTCAACCTAGGCTGATATACCTATCAAAACTATCAGTTATGATTGATGGTGAAGGAAAAATCTAAGCTGAAGGCTTACATGACCACCAAACTAGGCCTACAAAAGATGCTAGAAAAGATACTCAAGCTTGAAGAAAAGAACAAATATTCAAGAGGACGGAAGTAAAATATAATACCAGCACACCTTCCAAGCTAAGTAATACACATATAAAAGCCACTAAACACAAAAAAGACAGAAATCAACAATCATTTCTCAACTATAACTGTAAACATCAATAGAATTAACACCAATCCAAAGACACAGACTACAAACATGGATTAGAAATCATAGCCCATCAATCTGTTGCCTTCAGGAAAGATATTCCAGCATAAAAGGCAAACACATTCTCAAAGTAAAAACCTGGTGAAAATAATCAAGCTAACAGAACAAGGAAACAAGCAGGGATAGTAATGATGATATCTGACCAAATGGACTTTGAACCAAAGAAAATCACAAGAGACAAAGAAGGATACTATATATTAGTGAGAGGAAAGATTCATCAGGAAGACGTCACAATACTGAACACATACACACCAAATATAGGCTCATCCACGTTTATTAAACAAACACTACAATGTCTAAAACAACAAATCAACCACAAAATGATAACAGTAGGGATTTCAATACCTCATTCTCAATATGGGATACATCAACAGACCAAAAACTGAACAGAGACACACTGGAACTGAATCAAACCATTACACAAATGGACCTAACAGACCTCTACCGAATCTTCCATCCAAATACGAAGGAATGCACATTATTCTCAGCAACCCACAGAACTTTATCCAAATTAGACAACATATTAGGCCACAAAATGAATCTTTCTATATATAGGAAAGTTGAAATTATAGTCTGTATTTATCAGACCACCATGGAATAAAGATTGACATCCACAACAAACAAATAACAGAAAATACACTTATTCTTGAAAATTAAATACCATGATGCTGAATGAGGAATGGGTCCAGGAAGAAATCAAAAAGGAAATTCAAGAATTCCTAGAAGGGAATGATGATGAAAATACAACATATCAAAATTTCTGAGAGAAGATGAAAGCTGTTATAAGAGGTAAGCTTATAGGACTTGATGCCTATATAAAAAATGGATAGGTCACAAGTAAATAATAATGTACCTTAAAGCTTTAGAGACACAAAAGCAATCCAATTCCAAAAGCTAATTTCCAGGGAAAATTAGCAAAATCAGGGGAGAAATATCTGAAATTAAGATAAAGAAAATGATACAAAGAATCAACCAAACAAAATACAAAGAATCAACTAAACAAAGAGCTGTTTCTTTGAAAAATATAAATACAATTGATACACCAACTGGCCTAATTAACCAAAAACAACAGAGAGAGAAAACACAAAATTAGAGATGAAAATGGAGTTATCACAACTTATACCAATGAAATCCAGAGAATTATATGGTCATATTCCCAAAGCTTCTTTTCCACAAAATTATTCAGAAATAAACGGACTAATTTTTTAAATTTTTTATTTATTATTTATTCAATTGTGCGTGTGCGTGTGTGCATGCACGTGTATATATATGTGTGTATGTGTAGAACCACGGACGAATTCCGGAACCACCATGGACGCCTACACCTCCTCTTTGTTTACTCTCCCAGGGGATTCATAGGCTCCGCCCTACCAGGACCAGAAATGCAGCTTCGGCCCAGCATCTGTACATGGGGTCTAGGATCTGAAAAACTGGATTCATTTTATGTAAGCCCAATGTACATAAATTGAATCAGGATGAATTGAATTATTTAAATAATATTTAAATAGTCCTATAACAAATCAAGAAATTAAAGAAATAATCATTAGTCTGCCCATCAAAAAAAAGTCAAAAAACAGATGGATTTGTGTAGAATTCTACCAGACATTTGAAGAATAACACCACTACTCCTTAAACTATTCCATAAAATAGCAAAGTAAGGAACACTTCAAAATTCTTTCAACAAAGTTAATATTATACTGTTCCCAAAACTAACTAAGATACAATTTATAAAGAAAACTTTAGGCAAATAACTGTGACAAACACAGATGCAAAAATTCTCAAAAAAATATCTTAGCAAATTGGATTAAAAAATGCATCAAAAAGCCCTTTCCCCACCGTGCTCCGCCGGTCGGGAGGCGCGCACCCGGTCCAGCCGGGCCTTCACCCACGACCTAGGTAAGCTCCGCGCCTGCCCACCAGAACGCCAGGTCAGCCCAAAGGGACCCAGCTCCTAACCCCACCATCCAGCCGGAGCCCCGCTCAGGGCCGACTGACGAGGAGGACCTCCCCCTGAGCCTGGGCCCCGCCCCAGCTCGCCTCGGGTTAAATAGCTCCTTGCGGTCGCCCCCATCCTCCCTTTCCCCACCCCGCTCCTCTGGTCGGGACTCGCGTGCCGTCCAGCCGGGCCTCCTCCGTGACCCAGGTAAGCTCCGTCCGTGCGCACCCCCAGAACCCCAGGCCAAATAATTCAGTTAAGTGAAATTGAAAGATCTTAAGAGTTAAAAAGACAATGCCAAAGTCAAAGTGCAAATCCATGAGAAGCAACACTCAAGTAAACAAATTTTCCACTGAAGAAATTAATCCCATAATGTTAGACTCCAACCAGAACAAACCCACGGAAAAAGGCCGAGAAAGCCTGAATATGATCTTTACCATGTTCAATACTATGAAAGAGAAAATCCGGGAGGAATTACATAATCGAATTAATCGCTTTGAAGAGGAACACAACAGACATTTGGAGGAGTTGAGAAAAACAGTGCAAGAAACAAAAACTGGCATAGAGCAGTTAAAACAGACTCAAGCAGAGTTTAAAACTGAGCTAAAAGACAAGTTATCCTCAACCCAGAACTCCACGGAGAGTTTTATCAACAGAACTAATGAAGCAGAAAACAGAATTTCAGACCTTGAAGATAAAGTGGGAATACTAACCAGCTCAATGGAAGAGGTTGTTAAAGCCAAAAAGATACTTGAGAGAAATATTCAAGAGATATAGGACACCCTGAAGAAGCCTAACATGCGTATTCATGGAATACCAGAGCAAGAATCTCAAAATACCACCCCTGAGGAAATTTTTCAAACGATCATCAAGGAAAACTTCCCTCATCTAAAAAAAGAGAGGCCCATCCATATACAAGAGGCATTCCGCACCCCAAACAGATACGACCAAAACAGAAGCACGCCACTGCAAAAAATAGTCAAAACACTCCACATTCAAGATAAAGAACTGGTGCTGAGAGCTTCAAGGGAGAAAAAACAAGTCACTTTTAAAGGTAAACCTATTAAAATAACAAATGACTTCTCAGTCGAAACAGTAAAAGCAAGAAGAGCTTGGAGAGACATACTTCAAGTATTGAATGAGCAAAAATGTCAGCCCAGGCTGATTTACCCTGAATACCTACCTGTCATGATTGAGGGAGAAAGAAAAATCTTCCAGCACAAAGACAACTTGAAGGGATACATGTCCACCAAACCAGGCCTTCAAAAAATGCTAGAAATAATACTCAAGCGTGAAGAAAAAAACAGGCATATCCAGGAGAGCAAAAGGCAAGTAAAACACCATTAAAAGCGAAGCAATATACTTATAAAAACTACTAAACATAATAAAAGTTTGGAATTAAAAATAGTTTCTCCATTATAACATTAAATGTTAATGGACTTAATTCACCGATCAAGAGACACAGATTACAAACTTGGATTAAAAATCACAATCCATCAATCTGCTGCCTGCAGGAAACCCATCTCACCACAAAAGATAGGCACGCTCTAAAAACGAAAGGCTGGTCAACAATTCTACAAGCAAATGGAAGCAGAAAACAGGCAGGGGTAGCCATTATGCTATCAGACAAAGTGGACTTCAAACCAAAGAAAATTATAAGAGACACTGATGGATACTACATTTTAGTCACAGGTACAATTCACCAGGAAGACTTCACAATACAGAACATATATGCGCCCAATACGGGCCCCTCCACATTCATTAAGAAAACCCTACAGCATCTAAAGCAAGAAATCAATCCCCAAACGATAATTCTTGGGGACTTCACCTCCGCCCTCTCAACATGGGATAGATCAACAGGTCAAAAGCTTAACAGAGACACTTTGGAACTTAATCAAACCCTTAAAGAAATGGACCATACAGATCTCTATTGAACTTTTCATCCATGCACCAAAGAATACACATTTTTCTCAGCAGCACACGGAACTTTCTCCAAAATAGATCACATATTGGGCCACAAAACGAATCTACACATATACAAAAAAGTTGAAATTCTAACCTGTGCCTTATTAGATCACCACGGCCTAAAGCTGGACATCCACAACAAGACAAACAAGAGAAAATACACTAACTCCTGGAAACTTAACAATATGATGCTGAATAAGAACTGGATTCAGGAATAAATTAAAAAGGAAATTCAAGATTTCCTGAAAGTGAATGATAATGAAATTACAACTTATCAAAATCTCTGGGACACAATGAAAGCTGTTCTAAGAGGTAAGTTCATAGCTCTTAATGCCTACGTCAGAAAAATGGAAACATCAGAAATAAACAACTTAACAATGCAGCTTAAAGCTTTAGAGAAACTAGAGCAATCTGATCCCAAAAGTAGTAGAAGAGAGGAGATTAGCAAAATAAGGGGAGAAATATCTGAAATCCAGACTAAGAAAACGATAGAAAAAAATCAACCAGTCAAAAAGCTGCTTCTTTGAAAAAATCAGAAAGATTGATACACCCCTAGCTAAATTAACCAAAAGCAGGAGAAAGAAACCCAAATTAACAAAATCAAAAATGAACATGGAGTTATCACTACTGATACCCAAGAAATCCAGAGAATTATAACATCAAATTTCAAAAAATTATACTCTGTGAAGTTTGACAACACAAAAGAGATGGATGAATTTCTAAGTAAACACAACTTACCTAAATTGAATCAGGAAGTTGTGAATTATTTAAATAGTCCTATAACATATAAGGAAATCAATGAAGTAATCTCGAATCTTCCCACCAAAAAATGTCCTGGACCAGATGGTTTCAGCACAGAATTCTACCAGACATTTAAGGAGTCAATAACACCAATACTCCTTAAAGTGTTCCATCAAATAGCAAAGGAAGGAACACTACCAAATTCCTTCTATGAAGCTAGTATCATTTTAATCCCAAAACCTAATAAAGACTCACTTAAAAAAGAAAACTATAGGCCGATCTCTCTGATGAACACAGACACAAAGATTCTCAACAAAGTTTTAGCAAATCGGATTCAAAAACATATTAAAAAAATTATTCACGGGGCCAAGTAGGCTTCATCCCCGGCACACAAGGTTGGTTCAATATACACAAATCAATAAATGTAATTCATCATGTAAACAAGTCCAAAGTCCAAGACCACATGATACTCTCGATAGATGCAGAAAAAGCTTTTGACAAGATCCAACAGCCTTTTATGATCAAAACGCTAGACACAGTAGGAATGGAAGGAACCTTTATCAATATAATAAAAGCGTATACTACAAGCCCACAGCAAGGATTATGCTCAATGGGGAACAATTGGAAGCATTCCCACTTCGATCAGGAACTAGACAAGGCTGTCCACTCTCACCACTTCTATTCAATATTGTACTTGAAGTCTTAGCTGAAGCCATAAGACAAGAAAGGGACATAAGAGGGAATCAAATCGGCAAGGAAGAAATCAAGCTATCCCTATTTGCGGATGACATGATCTTATACCTGAGGGATCCCAAAAACTCCACCAGGAAGCTCCTGGAACTAATAGAGAAGTTCAGCAGGGTGGCAGGATACAAAATAAATGTGCAAAAATCAGAGGCCTTCCTATATGCTCAGAATGAAAGAAGTGAAAAAGCCTTGAGAGAAACAATCCCATTTACTATAGTCCCTAAAAAAATGAAATACCTTGGTATAAACCTAACCAAGGAGGTAAAAGACCTTTACAATGAAAACATTAAAACCCTCAAGAAAGAAATAGCAGAAGACACCAGAAGGTGGAAAGACCTCCCATGTTCCTGGATTGGCAGAATCAACATCGTAAAAATGACCATCCTACCAAAGGCAATATACAAATTCAATGCTATACCAATTAAAATCCCAAAGAAATTCTTCAAAGAAGTTGACCAAACAATCTCAAAACTCATATGGAGGCACAAAAGACTCAGGATAGCAAAGACAATCCTGAGTAACAAAAACACTGCTGGAGGTATTACCATACCGAACCTTAGTCTATATTACAAATCCATAATTATAAAAACAGCCTGGTACTGGCTCCAAAATAGACACACAGATCAATGGATAAGGATTGAAGACCCAGATATAAGCCCATTTGGTCTTTGTCAAAGGGGCCCAAAGAATCCAATGGAAAAAGAACAGCATCTTCAACAAATGGTGCTGGCAAAACTGGATCTCCACATGCAGAAGATTAAAGCTGGACCCGTACTTGTCACCATGTACAAGACTTAATTCCAAATGGATCAAGGACCTTGATATCAGGCTAGAGACTATAAAAACCATAGTTGAAAGGATAGGGAACTCCCTCTAGCTGATTGGGCTAGGCCAACAGTTCATAAACAGACATCCAATGGCACAGTCACTGCTACCAACTCTCAACAGTTGGGATCTTGTGAAATTAAAGAGCTTCTGTTCAGATAAAGAGATTGTAACACGAGCTCAAAGGCAACCCACAGAATGGGAGAAAATCTTCACTAACCACATAACTGATAGAGCTCTACTGTCCAGAGTGCACAAAGAACTTAGAAAACTAAACATCAAGGAAACCAATGGCCCAATTAAAAAATGGGCCCTGGAACTTAAAAGAAACGTTACCAGGGATGAAATTAAAATGTCTAAAAAATATCTTAAACAATGCTCCACTTCTTTAGCCATCAGGGAAATGCAAATCAAAACTTCCCTGAGATATCATCTCACCTTGGTTAGGATGGCAAAAATCCACAATACAAACAACACCAAATGCTGGAGAGGATGTGGAGAGAGGGGAACTTTCCTACATTGCTGGTGGGAGTGCAGGCTCATACAACCACTCTGGCGAGCTGTCTGGAGATTCTTAAAGAAATTAAAGATTGAAATGTCATATGACCCTGCTATACCACTATTGGGAATAACCACCCATGCAGCAGAGGTTCACCTTGGTGGCACACAACGACCATGTTCATAGCAGCACTGTTTACATTAGCAAAGTCATGGAATCAACCCAAATGTCCAACAGTTGACTAGTGGATAAGGTAACTGTGGTACATCTATACAATGGAGTACTACTCAGCCATCAAAAATGATGAATTACTGGAGTTTGCCAGGAAGTGGATGTCATTAGAAACAATTATATTAAGTGAAGTATCCCAAACCCAGAAAATTAAGTGCTGTATGTACTCCCTAATAGGTGGCTCCTAGTACCAAACCCGCCCAGCCCATCTTGAGACACTCATAGGTAAATCTATGTATTACCTACAGTAATTGCAAGGATTATGAACAGGAGGGATGGGGCTGGAGGGCCACAACAGAAACAAGGAGAGAATTGACCATGTTACAGTAGAGAAAATAGGCCTCCATCAAGGACTGCAAGAAAGTAATGTGACACCTAGTTAAGTTCACAATTTGTTCCTGATCATTTACAACTAAGGGGGTATGAACTCACCAGAAGGGGAGGGCATTTAGTCCAGCAGATTAAAAAGTAACCATTTTGCAAATGGGTGATTGACCCCTCCCATTGGCAAATGCCATATGACTCTGCGATTCCACTTTTGGGTATAAGTATTACATCTACCCTTGAATGTGCTCTTATAATAAGACTCCAGTTTAACAGCTTTCTGTCTCTGGCCAGGGGGTGACATACAGTGCCCATCACGATGGAGTGAAGAGCATTGCAGGAGCAGCAAAACTGCAAAAGAAAATCAACGAACCACTATCCAGAACTTCAGAGACTCTATATCAACCACCTAGAACTAGGCCAGATGAATCTCCCCCCATTCTGAAGCTCAGGGACATTTGCGGAAGAGGGGGCGGTAAGAGTGTAAGAGCAAAAGGATGGGAGGAGCAATGATTTGCAAGATACTCCACACAAGTTAGGGCCGAAGCAATCATAATTGGACTTTGCATGCCCTGCGCAATGTCCAACACATTATTGACCCCACAAAGTCTAGCATCTGCTAAAGGCACCAAGATCCTTGGAGGCAAGGGATTGACAGCCACAGTAGTGCTCCTATGCTTAAGGGGAACTCAGGAAAGGGTTCAGGGAAATGCCACTGGGTCCTTGTACGTCATCAGAGAGGAGGCCCAGAGGACAGTCAGGCATGCACAAGAAAGGACTCTGGGAATTGGGGGGGAGGCACGGAGGGATGGGGTAGGAGGGGTGAGGGGAGGGAGAGCAGGGGATTCGGGGGGAGGAGGAGGGAGGGAGGGAACTGGTGTACCTATTAAGTTTGTATGAGCTGAAATATAATAAAAATGTATTAAAATTTTAAAAAATGCATCAAAAAGATCATTGCTATGATCAAGTAGGATTTATCCCAGGCACACAAGTTTGGTTTAACTTACTCAAATCAATAAATTGTAATTCATCATATAAACAAATTCAAACACTAAAACCACATGATATTTTTGATAGATGCATAAAAACCTTTCATCAGGATAAAACATTCTTTTCTTTCTCTCCCACATTTTATTTTTTTTCCAGTTGCACAAGCTCAACAAGTACCCCAATCCTCTCCTTTATTCTCTACTCCTCAGTCCCCCCTTGCACTCTCCCCTATTTCCCCTTCCTTTCACCTTCCTCCCCCTCTCCCCTTCTCCCAGTGTCTCTCCTTTACCCCCTCCCATCCCTTGGAGCATTCTTTTGTGTGAATGCCATACCTCCCTGAGTCCTCCATCCTAGTGAGGTGTAAGGACTCAGTGGCATAACCCAAAGCCTTTTCTTGGGCCCCCTGTAAGTATGGGAACTCTATTATGATGGTTAATTCATTGCCTGTAAGGATCCTACTCCCAGTGATCCATGCTAGACTTTGGGTGGTCATTGCCATGTCAGACATTAAGCAGGTCATGCGAAGTCTGATTATGGCTACTGTAGCCCTAACTTGTGTGGAGTATCTTGCATATTGTTGGTCCTCCCATCTTTAGGCTCATACAATCTTGCTGCCCACCTCTTCCACAAGGTTCCTTGAGCTTTAAGATGGGGAGAGATTTGGCTGGTGTGGTTCTAAGTGATTAATTTAGGGTCTTTGGTGTTCTGAATTATAGTCTGTTGTTGTTTTCAGTTTTGCTTTACTTGCACCATCCTTGGCTGCATCCTGATTGGTATGAAGGTCAACTCCTAAAAAATATAAAAGGCTGTTTAAATGAAGATCTTAATATAAGAGGTGACTCAAAAGTAATGGAATAGGAGTAGGACACTGGGGTGAAGGGGGGGTCAGTGTCCCATTTGCAGGATGGTTACCATCTATCTTCCAGTCCCTATATCCTCCCTGATTGGTAAGATCAAACCTGTTCAGTCGCAGGTGACCAGCAAGGAAAATGAGAGTTAGCTTTACTATATGTCTCAATAGTTATATGCAATACTTTATGGTGACCTATTTTCTCTACTAAAGCATGATCCCCTCTGTCTGTTTTTCTGAGGGGGACCCTCCTTATTCCTCCCTCCTATTTATAATCTTGGTGAATACAGTAGGTTTTCCAGAGATTTATCTTTCAATATGTCATTAAGTGGTAATTCTTTTATGATCAAAATCCTAAATACAAATGGAATGGAAGAAACAAACATCAAAATAATAAAAGTTACATACAACAAGCATATAATAAGCATTATTCTAAATGGGAAAAATTTGAAGCATTCCCACTTCCATCAGGAACTAGGCAACACTGTCCACTCTAACCCATTTTTGTCCAATTTCATACTTAAATTCTCACTTAGAGCCAAAACATTACATTTACCAGACCACCTAAAAAAATTAAATACCTTCGCATGAATCTAACCAAGAAAGTGAAAGACCTTTACAATGACAACTTTAAAACCCTAAAGAAAGAAATTACAGAAGACACCAGAAGCTGGAAAGACCTACCATGGTCCTGGATCTGTAGAATTAACATCATAAAATTGACCATCCTATCAAAAGCAGTATTCAGATTCAATGCTATACCAATCAAAATTCCAAACTAATTCTTTGTACAAATTAACTGAACGATCTCAAAATTCATAAGGAAACACAAAAGGCCCAAGATAACATAAACAATCCTGAGTAACAAAAACACTGCTGAAGGGATCATCATACCAAACTTTAATCTGTACTACAAATCAATAGTAATAAAAAAGCCTGCTACTGGCTCCAAAATAGACACATAGATCAATGGATAAGGGTTGAATACCAAACTATAAGCCCATACACTCACACTCATCTGATTTTTGACATAGGGGCTCAGAAAAGTCAATGGAAAAATACAACATCTTCAAAAAATGGTGCTGGCAAAACTGGATATCCACATGCATATCATTGATACCAAAACTGTATTTCTCACCATGCACAAAAATCAATTCCAAATGGATCAAAGACTTTAATGTCAGACCGGACACTATATAAATCTTGGAAGAAACCTTACAAGAATTTGGAATTCCATTGAGCTGATTGGCTTAGTTTCTAAACAAAACCACAATAGCACAAAAATAGCACCCAACAAAAGAGAATCTTAAGAAGTTAAAGAGCTTCTTCTCAGTTAAAGATATTGTAAACTGAACAAAAAGACATTTCATAGAATGGGAGAAAAATCTTCACTAAACACATATCTGTAGATATCTAACATACAGAGTACACAAGAACTCAAAAATTAAGTACCAATGAGATAAATAGGCCAATAAGAAAATGGGAAAAGGAACTTAAAAGAAACTTTTTCAGGGGCAAAATTGAAATGTCAAACAAATTCCTTAAAAAATGTCCACCTTCCCAAATGTAAATCAAAATTGTCCTGTGATATCATCTCACACTGATGAGAGTGGCAAAAATCCAAAATGCAAACAAACAACAAATACTGGAGAAGATATGGGGGAATCCAGGCTTATACAACAATTCTAGAGATGAATGTGGTGTTTTCTAAAAAAATTAGGTATTGAAATACGATATGACCATGCTATACCACTACTGGTTATAATCCCCCAAAATGCATCATTTTACTATTGTAATGGTTACTCTTAGCTGTGAGAGAGCACCCAAAGTCAATCAACCTAAGGGACAAAGGGAGGTTTATTCAGCTTACGGTTCCAGAGGGAAGGGACAGTCTCTCAAAGCAGAGGCAGCATGGCTGGCTAGACAAAGCTGGAGGAGGCTAAGTCATCGCAGACATCTTGGAAGCCAAGAACTGCACACTGCTTGCAGCAAAGGCAGACTTCTCCTGGAGGTAGGGTGGGACTAATCCACCTTAAAGCCCACCCCTTGTGACTACCTTACTCCAGCAAGGCTCCACCTCTCAAGGTACCATGAACTTGACAAACACATGAGACTATGAGAGACACATTTCAAACCATGACGTTCCACCCCTGGCCCCCACAGGCTCATTGCCATCTCATTATATAAACCATACTCAGTCCAACTTTAAAAGTCTTCATAAACTACATCAGCAGTCCCAACAGTCCAAAAGTCCAAAATCCAAAGCCTCCTGTAAAATCAAAATACAAGTTACATACTTCCAACATACAATGACACAGAATAAACATTCCCATTCCAAAAGGAAAGAATGGGGCATATCCAGGAAAGATTGGTCCCTAACAAGACTGAAAACCAGCAGGACAAACTCCAAATCTTGTAGCTCCAAGTCCAACAGATGAGCCTCTTGTTGAAATCATCTCAGTTCCAAAGGGCTTTGGTTCTATCCCTCCAATGCAGCTACCCATAGAATACATTGCTCTCTTGAGCTGGCTCCTCCCAGGGTATACATCTCTCCTTGGCAGGTGTCCCACATTGTCTCTGGCATCTCTAACATCTTTACTTCTCAATGGCAAACCAGGCTGTAATTCCACAGCACAAACTGCCCTTCTTGGGACTCTAAACTGCAGGCTTCTTGCTTCATGATGCCTGGATTCTGCCAATTTTTGAAATCTTGGAGGACAACTCCACGATCTCCCTCTTGCATCACTGATGCCTCTAAAACCAGAACCACGTGCATGACTTTGTCAAGACTGGCATCCTTGAATCACAGCTGATTCTGCTTCTCTGCTGGCCATGTCTGTCACTCCTGGGCAGTTGATTGGTAAGAGAAACCAATTCTTGCTATGGAAGTCCAACCTTTAGCTCCAGTCTTCTGAAGGGATTTGCATTCTTATGAGTGGGAGCCTTCCCTAAGGATCTTGCCCTCAAGCTAGGGACTCTCCTGTTATTCAACTTGAGAGCAGGCTTTGATTTACTAATGGAGGTAATCTCTTCAACAGCCATTTTGTTCTCAGCTTCTTCCTGGTTCAACTCTTTAAGTTTGCCATTGTATTTTTCAATAGATTTTACAATTTTTGCTTCTTCCTGCCTGATTCTTTGCTCTTTTTCTTAACTCTGCAAACAACTAAAAAGTAGCCATGTCACATTGTCAAGACTACATTGCTTTGAAATTTCCTCTGCCCATCCAATGGCACAGTCACTGCTACCAACTCTCAACAGTTGGGATCTTGTGAAATTAAAGAGCTTCTGTTTAGATAAAGAGATTATCACAGGAGATCAAAGGCAACCCACAGAATGGGAGAAAATCTTCACTAACCACATGTCTGATAGAGCTCTACTTTCCAGAGTGCACAAAGACCTTAGAAAATTAAACACCAAGGAAACCAATGGCCCAATTAAAAAATGGGCCCTGGAACTTAAAAGAAACTTTACCATAGATGAAATTAAAATGTCTAACAAATATCTTAAAAAATGCTCCACTTCCTTCGCCATCAGGGAAATGCAAATCAAAACTTCCCTGAGATATCATCTCACCCCGGTCAGGATGGCAAAAATCCACAATACAAACAACAACAAGTGCTGGAGAGGATGTGGAGAGAGGGGAACCCTGCTACATTGCTGGTGGGAATGCAGACTCATACAGCCATTCTGGCGAGCTGTCTGGAGATTCTTAAAGAAATTAAAGATTGAAATGCCATATGACCCTGCTATTCCACTTTTGGGAATAACCCCCCATGCAGCAGAGTTCGCCTCGATGCACCAGCACGACTATGTTCATAGCAGCACTGTTCACAATAGCAAAGTCATGGAATCAACCTAAATGTCCAACAATTGACGAGTGGATAAGGAACTGTGGTATATCTATACAATGGAGTACTACTCCAGCCACCAAATGATGAATTACTGGAGTTTGCTGGGAAATGGATGTCATTAGAAACAATTATATTAAGTGAAGTATCCCAATCCCAGAAAGTTAAGCGCTGTATGTACTCCCTAATAGGTGGCTCCTAGTACCAAACTCACCCAGCCCACATTGAGACACTCAAGGGTAAATCTATGTAATATGGTAATTGCAAGGATTGTGAACAGGAGGGATGGGGTTACAAGGAGAGAGGGGAACATGTTACAGCAGAAAAAAATCGACCTCCAAGGAATGCAAGTAAGTAATGTGACACCTGGTTAAGTTCACAGACATTCGTTCCTGATCATGTACAACTGAGGGGGTATGATCTCACCAGAAGGAGAGGGCATATAGTCTGGCAGATGAAAAGAGATCATTTTGCAAATGGATGACTGATCCCTCCCTCACCGAGGTTTCCTGCTTTTATTACATCTATCCTTGAATGTGCTATTATAACAAGACTCCAGTTTAACAGTTTTTTGTCTCTGACCAGGGGCTGACATACAGTGCCCATCTCCCCCTCCCCTCACCCCTCTCTCCCCATCCCCCAGTGCCTACCGCCCCAATTCACAGAGAGTCCTTTCTTGTGCATGCCTGACTCTCCTCTGGGCCCTCCTCTCCGATGACGTACAAGGACCCAGTGGCATTTCCCTGAACCCTTTCCCGTGTTCCCCTTAAGCATAGGAGCACTACTGTGGCTGCCAATCCCTTGCCTCCAAGGACCTTGGTGCCTTTAGCAGATGCTAGACTTTATGAGGTCAATAGTGTGTTGGACATTGCACAGGGCATGCAAAGTCCAATTATGATTGCTTTGGCCCTAACTTGTGTGGAGTATCTTGCAAATCATTGCTCCTCCCATCCTTTTGCTCTTACACTCTTACCGCCCCCTCTTCCGCAAATGTCCCTGAGCTTCAGAATGGGGGGAGATTCATCTGGCCTAGTTCTTTGTGGTTGATATAGAGTCTCTAAAGTTCTGGATTGTGTTTTGCTGATTTTCTTTTGCAGTTTTGCTGCTCCTGCAATGCCCTTCACTCCATCCTGCTGGGCACTGTATGTCACCCCCTGGCCAGAGACAAAAAGCTGTTAAACTGGAGTCTTATTATAAGAGCACATTCAAGGGTAGATGTAATAAAAGTAGGAAACCTCAGTGAGGGAGGGGTAAATCACCCATTTGCAAAATGTTTACTTTTTATCTGGCAGACTATATGCCATCCCCTTCTGTTGAGATCATGTCCCCTTAGTTCTAAATGATCAGGAACGAACGTCTGTGAACTTAACCAGGTGTCACATTACTTACTTGCAGTCCTTGATGGAGGCCTATTTTCTCTACTGGGCCACATCAGAAACAAGGAGAGAAGTGACCATGTTACAGTAGAGAAAATAGGCCGGCACCAATTTCTGTAATATTTACTCTTAACTATTGCTGTGAGAGAGCACCCAAATTCAATCAACTTAAGGGACAAGGGAGGTTTATTCAGCTTATGGTTCCAGAGGGAAGGGACAGTCTCTCAACATAGAGGCGGCATGGCTGGCTAGCCAGAGCTGGAGGAGGCTAAGTCACTGTAGACATCTTGGAAGCCAAGAGCTGCAGACTGCTTGTAGCAAAGGCAGACTTCTCCTAGAGGTAAGGTGGGACTAATTCACCTCAAGGCCCACCCCTTGTGACTACCTTCCTCCAGCAAGGCTCCACATCTCAAGGTACCATGACCTTGCCAAACACAGAGACTGTGGGGAACACATTTCAAACCATGACAACTATAGTGACACTGAGTATATGCATGTTCTTTGTAACACAATAATAGCAATGTCATGGAATCAACCCAAATATCCAAAAGATAATGAATGGATAATGACAATTGGATGGAGTTTACTAGGCAAAGACAAGAAAGTTTACAAATTCTTAAATGGAAAGAGACATTTGTTTAATTAATGTAGAAATATAATATGGAAGATATAATTTCCCTGGAATGTGAAAGGCAAACTACAAAAATAATCAAAATAATACAATACAGTATAAACTTGGATACAAAAACACAAATAAAATAACAATAATGTTAGAACAGCTACCTTGAAAAATAAAAAATGTGATGGAAATTTTAAAATTTCATAGCTACACATTGAATCGCATATGATATTTTTCAGTACAAAGCAGGTTAATAAGCCTATGGAAGATGGCCTGCATTATAATTTAATGTCTTACTTTCATAATGATTCATAATTATCCCAAGACTACTAATTTAGGAAATACGTTTATGAAAGTTTTTTTTTTTACCACCAATTAATTTTTATCCCTAGGACTCATGACAATAATTTTTTCTGGCCTAAGCAATATAGTATAACACTTTGGGAGAAAAACTGCAGACAAGGAGTCCTGCCCTGGAAGCCAAGATGGAAATTATTTCAGTGGCTACCATGGCCTTTCCCTTGGTGCTGTTTTAGACAGGAACAAATGTCATCCACACACTGCAGAACAGCAGCATGCTGAAGGTCAGGAATTTCATGGAAGGTATCAGGTAGATTCTATTTTTTTTCATTATTGTATTTATTTATTTTGCCTAATCATACAAGCTCAACAGGTAACCTGGTCCCCTCCCTCCGTCCACCCTCCCCAGTCCCCCTTGCATGCTCCCCCCCTTTTCCCTTCCTTTCACTCCCCTCCCTCCCCTTCTTCCAGCGCCTCCCTCTTACCCCTTCCCATTGCCTAGAGCATATTTTTGTGTGAATGTCAAACTTCCCTCTGTGTCTTCCACTCTAGTGAGGTATAAGAACTCAGTGGCATTGTCCAGAGCCTTTTCTTGGGTTCCCCTTTAGTATAGGAACACTATTATGACTGATAATCCCTTGCCTCTAAGAATCCTAGTGCCTGTGATCCATGCTAAGCTTTGTGGGTCGTTGACATGTCAGTCATTACACAGGTCATGCAAAGTCCGATTATGGCTACTGCAGCCCTAACTTGTGTGGAGTATCTTGCATATAGTTAGTCCTCATTTTTAGGTTGTTACAATCTTGCTGTCCCCTCTTCTGCAAGTTTCCCTGAGCTTTAAGATGGGGACAGATTTTGCTGATCTAGTTCCAGGTGATTAATGTAAGATCTCTGGCATTCCAAATAATGGTTTGCTGTTGTTTTCAGTTTTGCTATTCCTGCACTGCCCTTTGCTCCATCCTGATTGGTATTGGAGGTCTACCTCCTAACCAAAGATAAAAGGCGGTTTAAATGGAATCTTACTACAAGAGTAGATTGAAAGATAGATGGAATAAAACTAGGAGACAGCAGTGAGGGGACATCAATCTCCTATATACAGGATGGTTACCATCTATCTGCCAGAATCTATGCGCTCCTTAATTGGTGAGATCAAACTGCCTCAGGCACAAGTGACCAGGAAGGAAAGTGAGAGTGAGCTTAAACAGATGTCTCACTACTTACTTGCAATATTTGATGGTGACCTATTTTCTCTACTGCAGCAAGATCCCCTCTCTTGTTATTTCTGGGAGGGAATTCCTTCTCCTTCCCTCCTGTTTATAACCTTTGAAATTACTGTAGGTATTACGGATATTTATATTCAAATATGTCATGAAGTGGGTTTGTTACTAGGATCCAACTATCAGGGAGTACATACGGTGCTTAATTTTCTGTGTCTGGGATACTTCACTCAATAAGATTTTTTGTAATTCCATCCATTTCCTGGCATATTTCATAAGTTCATCTTTTCTGATGGCTGAGTAGTATTCCATTACTATAAATGTACCACATTTTCCTTATCCACTCATCAACTATTGGACATTTCGGCTAATTCCACTGACTTTGCTATTGTAAATAGTTCTGCTATGAACATTGTTGTCCCTGTATCATTGAGGTGAATTTTCGCATTATGGGGGATTATTTCTGAGAAGTGGAATAACAAAGTCATATGGCATTTCAATCTTTGACAATTTTAAAAACCTCCAGACTGACTGCCAGAGTGATTGTATAAGCCTACATTCCCACCAGCAACGTAGGGGGGTTCCCTCCTCTCCACATCTTCTCCAGCATTTGGTGTTGTCTGTATTGTGGATTTTTGCCATCCTGACCGGGGCAGGGAAGTTTTGATTTGCATTTTCCTGATGGCTAGGATATGGAGCACTTTTTAAGATATTTGTTATACATTTCAATTTTGTCCCTGGAAAAGTTTCTTTAGAGTTCCCAGGCCCATTTTTTAATTGGGCCATTTATCTCCTTGGTGTTCAGTTTTCTAAGTTCTTTGTGCACTCTAGATAATAGAGCTCTATCACATAGGTGTTTAGTGAAAATTTTCTCCCATTCTGTGGGTTGCATTTTTGCATGGTTTATAATCACTTAACCTAAATAAAGGCTCTTTAATTTCATAAGATCCCATTGGGGGACTGCTGGTTCTAGTGCCTGTGCTATTGAATTTCTATTTAGGAAGTGCTGGCCAAGTCCAATCAGCTCAAGGGAGTTACCTAGCCTTTCAACTAGGGTTTTTATAATCTCTGACCTAATATTTAGGTCCTTGATCCATTTCGAATTAATTTTTGTGCATGGTGACAAGTACAGGTCGTTTTAATCTTCTATATGTGGACATCCAATTTTGCCAGCACCATTAGTTGAAGATACTGTTCTTTTTCTGATAAATTTTTGGTCCCTTTGTCAAAGATCAAATGGCTATAATTGTGTGGACTTATATCTTGGTCTTCAACCCTTATCCATTGATCTACATGTCTATTTTGGAGCCAGTACCTAGGCTGCATGCATCATTCCCTTTTAGAGCATCCTTGCCCTCTTTGTTGCTCCTGCTGCTGCCTCCGTCCTTGCTGACTTAGAACTTCATCTTTTCCACTGTGTTGTTGCTGTTACCACTGCCTTAAGAGTCTTGCCTCTAGGCCTTCCTGCTGTTCATTGTTCATCAATGACATTGGAGCCCAGCTGTTCTTCACTGATGTCAGAACAGAGCATCTTTAACCCTCCAGAGAAGTAAAGGCTTGAGACATTCTTGGATGTTTGGGAAACATTCTGGTCAATAATGAGGTGCCTGAGGGTAGCTCTTTTTAAGGTTACTATTTTTATTGTGTTATTTTAATAAAGTTATTTATATATATTAAATTCTAGAGATTCTGTTTCTTCATAAAACCCTGACAAATACAGATTTTGGAACCAGGAGTGGCTCTGGAGGAACAGAATTATAAAGATGAATTTCTCTAGTATGCTTGAGCTTCTCTGGAGCTGGTTTATCAACATGATGAAACCTCCAGTTACTAAAGATTGCTTTAGTGACATGAAGATCACCAAAAGCCCTTGATGTGAACTTATCAAAGAATTGATAAAAATGGGGGTGATGGATAATCTTTATTCACCTGTTGTGAGGAGTGTAGTGTTTAGTGATTCTGTACATAATACTTTTGATGATCTAAGGAAAAATAAGGAAAATAATGATGCTGGTTGGTTGCTTTTAACATCCATGGATTAGGTAAAAAACGAGAAGGAAAGTCTCAGAGATGAAATTACCAAGCTCAAATGAGCATAAAAAATTGAAAAGCTTCTAAATGTGCTTGGAAAGCATCTCTGGATAATATAGAGGAGAAACCAAAGAACTCAGAGATGAAAATAATCAGCTTTAGATGCATGTAAATAACTTGGAAGTTTCTAAGTGTGCTCTGGAAGAAAATCTTCCCTCCAGTAGTAATAGGGTCAAATTGTGAAAATCAAACTTAGGCTTTAATTACTAGTTTGGTTGAGTTGCAATAAAAATTAAAGTCCCAGCCTCAGAAGGTATCAGCAGCTAAAGTCAGAGCACTGATTGGAACGGACTGGAAACCTGAAAACTGGGATGTTGATATATGGGAAGATTCAGAGGAGGCTGAGGTCAGTGAACCCTCAAATTCTGTTGGGCTTCTTTTATCTGGGGAAGTGGTCTCACCACCCTTGGTAGAGAATGAATCCCTACCCCCACCCCCTACACCATCTCAGTCTCAGCCTTTGTCTGAGGAAATTAATCCTTCTTTGACTGAGCAAGAGGTAAGGATTTTCCCTCACGACTGTGTGCATATTGCAGAGTGCCCACTTGTGGTTGCCTCTGGGCCTATAGCCAAATTCAGTTCTAAGCAAGCCCCTAGAGGAGACATAGAAAGTGTGATACATGAGGAGGTTCACTGTACTTCTAGAGAACTTCATGAGTTTTGTAACAAATTTAAATAGCAGTATGGGGAATACCCCTGGGAATGGATTTTAAGGCTGTGGGATAATGGTGGAATAGATTCTACATTTAATGCTGCAGTTCAGGGAGTTAAAATGTGGTGCCAAGAGATGGCTGAAACATTTATTAGTGTTTGGCCTTCTAGAAGAGAGCTAGAGATACCAGATATTCCTTGGTCTAGTGTTGACAATGTGATTGAAAGTCTCAGGGAAATTAGTATGCTTGACTGAATTCGTCATCATTTCAAATCTAATTCTCAGTGGCAAAATCTAGATGACATGCCTTTCACCAAGACTGCATTATACAAATTGTTGAGAGGGGAGCCACCGAATTTGAAGGGCCTCACCATTAGTATTCTTCTTGCACCATCAATAACAATGGGTGATCCAGCCGTTTTATTAGAGGAATTAAATCCAATAGGCCTAGGTGGATCAAGAAGCAACAGGGGCCAAGTGGCAGCATTGAATATCCAGTGGCAAAGGGAGCATAACAGCCTCAATGCACAGCATAGAAAGAACAGTATTCATGGTGGTCTGACTCAGTTAAATCTTTGGTGGCTTAATTAATCATGGTATTTCCAAGAGTAAAATTGATAAGAAGCCTACTAAGTTTTTATATGATCTTTTTAAGCAGAAACTTTTTAAAGCAAATGAAGGAAGGTCTTCTTTGAATCACAGTAGTAGAGAATCACGACCTTTCAATCAGGTTCCAGATTTATGTCAGTTTGCAAATCCAGAACCCTTGAATGAAGGGAAGGCTGGGTAATCTTAAATAAGGACAGAGGCACAATAACAAAGAACTTTACTATTAATATTTCTCCTGTCCTTTCCCAAAAGGAACTACAGCCTTTCAGAAAACTTATTGTATATCAGGGAAAAGGAAATGATCAAACATTTTGAGGCCTACTGGATACTGGTTCTGAATTGACATTGATTCCTGGGGATCCTTAAAAGCATTGTGGCCATCCAGTTAAAGTAGGGGATTATGGGGGACAGGTGATTGATGGAGTTGGCTAATGTTTGTCTCATGGTAGGTCCAGAAGTTCCCCAGACTCGCCCTGTAGTTATTTCTCCAGTTCCAGAATGTATCATTAGTATAGATATACTCAGACATTGGCAGAATCACCATATTGATTCGTTGACCTGTGGAGTAAGGGCTATTATAATAGGAAAGGCCAAAGGGAAACCTTTAACATTACCTCTTCCAAGGAAAATCATGAACCAGAAACAGTATCACATCCCTGGAGGGGTCCTAGAATTTAATGCCAACATCAAGGACTTGAAAGATACAGGTGTGGTGGTTCCTACCACCTCTCTCTTTAACACTCCTATTTGGCCTGTACAGAATACAGATGAATCATGGAGAGTGAATGCTGATTTTTGCAAACTTAATCATGTTTTGACTCCAATTGCAGCTGCTGTACTAGATGTAGTTTCTTTGCTTGAGCAAATTAACACATCTACTTGTATTTGGTATGCAGCTATTGACACTGCAAATGCCTTTTTTTTCTAATACCAATTCAGAAGGACCATCAGAAGCAATTTGTTTCATCTGGCAAGGCCAGCAGTGTACCTTCACTGTTATGCCACAAGGATATATTAATTATCTGGCCCAGCGCCATAATTTTGGTTCATAGACACCTTGATAGCCTGTCTCTCCCACAAAGCATCACGCTGGTCCATTATATTGATGATATTATTCTGATTGGGCCAAGCAAGCAGTAGGTGGCAACCACTTTGGATTCTTTGGGAAGCCAAATGGGCATCAGAGGATGGGAAATAAATCCAACCAAGATCCAATGACCATCTACCTCAGTAAAATTTCTAGGAGTTCAGTGGTATGGGGAATGTAGAGATATATCTTCCAAGGTAAAAGATAAGTTGCTGCATTTGACCCCTCCTACCACCAAGAAAGAACATTTAGCGGGCCTGTTTGGATTTTAGAGGCAGTGCATTATTTACTTGGGTGTGTTATTCAGGCCCATATGCCAAGTAACTCAGAAAGCTGTTAGCTTTGACAGGGGCTGAGAACAAGAGAAGGGCCTTCAGCAGGTTCAAGCTGAGATACAGGTTGCCTTCCACTTGGGCCATATGATCCAACAGATCCATTGCTATTGGAAAGGTCTGTCATGGATAGAGAAATGCTGTTTTGAGTATTTGGCAGACTCCCAAGGGTGAATGACTTCAACGACCTTTGGATTTTGAAGCAAGGCCCTGCCATCATCAGCAGACAATTATTCTCCTTTTGAGAGGCAGCTTTTGGCCTGTTATTGGGCCCTGGTGGAAACTGAACATTTGACAATGGGTCATCAAGTTACTATGTAAAATGATTTGCCCATCATGAATTGAGTATTGTCTGACCCAGCAATTTGTAAAATTGGATGAACACAGCAGCAATCTATTACCAAGTAGAAGTGGTATATAAGAGACAGAATATAAGGAGGTCCTAAAGGCACAAGTAAGTTGCATGAAGACATTACCCAAAGGCCTATAGTTTCTCAGCCTGTTTCAATTCCTGTTCCTAAATATGTAACAATGGCCTCAGGTGGCATGCCCTATGACCAATTAACTGAAGAAGAGAATACTGATGTCTTGTTCACAAATAGTTCTGCTTGCTATTCAGGTGCCACACAACAGTGGACATCTACAGCACTACAATCCTTTTCTGCAACAACCCTGAAAGACACTGGTGAAGAGAATTATTTGCAGTGGGGAGAACTTTGGGCACTGCTCTTTGCCTAGAAAGAAAAATGGCTAGATGTGCAACTACATACTGATTCATGGGGTGTAGCCAATGGTTTGGCTGGATGGCTAGGATCTTGGAGAGAACATAATTGGCAAACTGGTGAAAAAGATATTGGGGAAGAAGTATATGGATAGATCTCTCCAAATTGGGCAAAAGATACAAAGATATTTGTGTCCCATATAAATGCTCATCAAAAAGTGACTTCAACAAAAGATTCATTTAATAATCAGGTGGATAGGATGATTTGTTCTGTTGAAAGGCAACCTGTTTCTCCAGCCATCCCCATCATTGCCCAATGGGCCCATGAACAAAGTGGACATGGTAATAGAGATGAAGATTATGCATGGGCTCAACAACATGGTCTTCAACTCACCAAGGCTGACCTGACTACATCTGCTGCTGAGTGTCAAATCTGCCAGCAACAGAGACCAACACTGAGTCCCCATTATGGAACCATCCCCCAGAGTGACCAATGAGCAACACAGTGGCAGATTGAGTACAGTGGTCCACTTCCAAGAAGGAAAGGGCAGTGGCCTTACTGAGATAGATACTTATTCTGGGTATGGATTTGCCTTTCCTGCACGGCTTCTGCTAAAACTACCATTTGAGAACTCACAGAATGTCTCATGCACCATCATGGTATTGCACACAACATTGCTTCTGACCAGGGAGCACATTTTATTGCTAAAGAAGTGAGGCAATGGACTTATACTCACAGAATTCATTGGTATTACCATGCTTCCTACCATCTTAAAGCAGCTGGTTTGATAGAACAGTGGAACAGCCTTTTAAAGACACAATTACACTGCCAGTTAGGTAGTAATAATCTGGAGAGTTAAGGTAGAGTACTTCAGGATGCGGTGTATGCTTTGAATCAGCACCCAACATATGATACTATATCTCCTATAGCCAGAATCCATGGGTCAAGGAACCAAGAGGTTGAGGCTGAAATGGTGCCTCCTACTGTAACACCTAGTAACCCATTAGGAAAATTTTTGTTTCCTGTACCCACAACTCTGCACTCTGCTGGCTTAGAAGTTTTGGTTCCAGAGCTGGGGATGCTTTTGCCAGGAGATACAATAAGCATTACTTTGAACTTGAAGTTACAGCTTCCTTCTGCCTATTTTGGGCTTCTGAGGCCTTTGATTCAACAGACTAAGACAGGAAGAACACTGTTAGGAGGTGTCATTGATCCATATTAGCAAGGGGAAATTGGATTGCTTCTGCACAATGGAAGTAAGGAAGAATTAAATAGAGTGGAAGAGATCCAGTAGGGTGACTCTTGTTGTTATCATGTCCTGTGATTAAGCTTAATGGAAAACTGCAACGTCCCAATGTAAGTAGGCTGGTGGATTGCCCAGATCCTTCAAGAATGAAGGTATGGGTGACACTCCCAGAAAAAGAACCAAGACCTGCTGAATCACTTGCTGAGGGTACAGGAAATACAGAATGGGTAATGGAGGAAAGTACTTCTAAATAACAACTAAGACCAAATGACCAGTTTCAGAGATGTGACCAGTTACTGAGCACTTCTGTTGTTCTCATAAAGTACAAATGGAGCTGTCTAAAATTCTTGATTTGTCCTAAATATATAATGAGTGACAGTGAACTATAGAATGTGATGCATATATTTTTAGAAAATGCTTTTTTAAATTTTGAATTGATATTTATTTATTATGATGTTTCTATTCTATTATTTATTCTGTGCTAAATTATTTAGCTTGTACTGATATTGATATTATTTTTTTATTTCTTCCACTCATGCAAAGTTGATTAAGTACCCCATTCTCCTCCCTCCCTCCAACCCTCCTTGGATGCCCTTGCTCCGTTCCCCCTTGTCCCTTCCTTTTTCCCCTCTGGATCCTCCTCTCTGATGAGGTATAAGTATATGAGGAATGGACCAGGCAGGCCTGTATTAAGATCTCTGATCAACCATTACTTACAATACCGCCACCTGGGAAGCATGCCATTCAGGGATGATTTGTGGGGCCCGCATGTGAGAATGCAACTTCCTCAAGCTACACCTGCTACCATGCCTGGTGCTGATGCCAAACTGCCTGGCAGAGAGGACCAACCCAGGCAGAACAACTCAGCAAAAGTTCACGCTGGGTTGTTGGGTGGGGTATTTAAGCGGCCTGATATTTACAATAAATGAGCCTCCAAAGAGCAAGCCTGAGAGCCTGAGAGTCTGCTTCGCCACTCACCTGCCTCCCAGAGTCTGTGCCGTTGACTCCATGCCAGCTTATCCCCACCCCCAAGGGTCTCCATAGGCCACTGACACTCCTACATCTGGCACCCAACATGGGGCTTCCACGGAGGCCCTTTTCCCTTTCCTGGCACTAGTGTCAAGTACTGTGCCCCCTTCGGCAGTTTTTTTGTGTTTAATGTTCTTTACCTTTGTGAGAGGTGAGCATGAAGGTCCCTTTCCCTTTCTCTGTGTTTGTCTGTCCACAGATAGGGAGGTAGACATTTTGGTTCTGGTTCACCCAGCATCTCCACATAAGGGTTGACCCCCCAGCAGATGGAACCCAGGAGTGGTTTCCTGATTGACCCTCCTCCTCCGGAGACACTGTGTGGGCATATGGCCATGGCCTAATAACCATGGAATTTCCCCACTAAGCACAAGACATTGGGTCCAGTATATTCCTTATCTCATCTGTCCCCCTTTAGTCTTGTCTCTGTTCTTTAAAAAAAAAAAAGAGGCCACCTCCCCTGTGGAGCCCACATTTTGGGAGCCTAATACCAACTTTCCTCCACTCACCTCACCTTGGAAGAGCGTGCTGAAGCTACAGGCCAGCCAGGAGGCTCTAGAGCACAGCGCCCATCTTCCCCATTCAGCACTTGTGCCTTCAAACATGACATGCGGCCCAAGGACATAGAGACTCAGAGCCAAGGTGGCTGCCGCAGCAGTGTGGTACATGCTAATGCTTCCAGGCTGATGGAGAGCGAGAAGAAAGGCTCCTTCTCCCTGATATGGGTGTTGTCCTTACCAAAGACTGATACTCCTCTTGCCTCTTGTCTGATGGAGGGACTCTGTCATGCTGCTATGGCAGGGACCTGCTCTCTTATTAACCCGGTGTCAAGCATATGCTTGTGTCTTCCCTCAGGATTCCACTTCACCAATATGGGTTCCAGCTCAAGATGTAAGACTGGCAACAGAGATTGTGAAACATTCTGGGAACCAGATTCATAAAATGAGTAAATCTGTGGCCACTTCAATTTTTTTCATTTTTTTGGCATGCCATTTTAAATATATGTATGCATACATAAAAATAATAACAAGTAATTTTTGATAACATCTAAGGCCGTAGCTACTTATATTCTATATTGATCACAATTGTTTTTCTAATAGATTGTAAGTTTTCTTTCATTGTTTTCTCACTTGATTTTAATTTTTAATGGATTGTAACTTACGCCCTCATAGGAGGAACTGTTCTTTTATTACTTATATTGCTTAAGTATTTCCTTCAGCACATCTCTCAGCAGCGCTCCATCAATAAGACCACACTACAGGAGCTTATGGCCCTTGAATATCCAAGCCGTGGTGCCCCTAGGGACATGGTTCAAGCTTGGATTGCAGAGATTTGTGAGGCCTTGGTCTAGTCTACTCTCCACATATCCTGACATGCATTCCAGAGGTTAGGTCCTTCAAGGGCTGGTAGCCAATGATGGGTAAGATCCTGTGAGACAGGACAACCTAAGACAGGCACTGTCCATAATGCTGGATGCCGTCTGTGGTGGGGTCAACAAGGTCATAGAAAGAACTCTGGCTCCCAGTGGCTGTCAAAAATAAATAAAAAGGATGGATAGGTAGGAGGAATGGACCAAGCAGGCCTGTATTAAGATCTCTGATCAACCATTACTTACAATACCTCCACCTGGCGAGCATGCCACTCAGGGATGATTTGTATGGACCTCATGTGAGAATGCAACTGCCCCAAACTACACCTGCTGCCACGCCTGGTCCTGACATCAAACTGCCTGGCAAAAAGGACCAACCCGGGCAGAACAACTCAGCAAAAGTTCACACTGGGACTTAAGGGATGTTGGGTGGGGTATATATGCGGACTGAAATTTACAATAAAAGAGCCTGCAATGAGCCTGCAAGCCTGAGAGACTGAGAGCCTGCTTTGCCACTCGCCTGACTCCCAGAGTCTGCACCACTGACTCCACGCCAGCTTACCCCCACATCCAAGGGTCTCTGTGGGCCCCTCACACTGCTACATGTAAGGACTAAGTAGCATTTTCTAGAGCTTTTTTTGTGTTTCCCTTTAGTATAGGAACACTATTGTGGTTGTTAATCCCTTGCCTCTAAGGATCCTTTTTATATTTTATATATTATTTATTTTTATCATATACTGAGGGGTAAGGATTTAGTTGCATAGCCTGGAGCCCCTACCAGAGCTCCCCATTAGTATAGGAACTCTATTATGAATCTTAATCCCTTACCTCTAAGGATCATATTACCTGGAGCCTTCTCCTCTGTGATCCATCCTAGACTGTGAGGGGTCCTTGACATGTCAGCCACTGTTCAGGTTGGGCATAGTCTAAGTATGGCTGCTGTAATACTATCTTATGTGGAGTATCTTGCATATCTACGGTTCTCCCCATCTTTAGGCTCTTACAATCTTGCTGCCCCCTCTTCCACAAGTTTCCCTGAGCTTTAGGATAGGAGAGGTTTGGCTGCTCTGGTTCTATGTGATTAATGTAGGGTCTTTGGTGTTCTGAATTATCGTTTGTTATTGTTTTCTGTTTTGCTTTTTCTGCACCACCCTTGGCTTTATCCTGATTGGTAATCAAGGTCACCTCCTAACCATAGATAATAGACTATCTAAGTGAAAATCTTAATATAAGAGGAGACTCAAAGTTAGATAGAAGAATATGAGTAGGATACAGTAGTGAAGTGTCCCATTTGTGGGATGGTTTCCATCTATCTACCAGTCCCTACATTCTCAATGATTGGTGAGAACAAATCTCCTTAATGGCAATTGACCAGCAAGAGAAGTGAGAGTGATCTGCACTAGACGTTCAAAGTGGTTTATGTGACTATTTAACTTCTCCTGGATTTTCTCTTTCATTGTTTTGATTATAGTAAAGGTAAGGCTTTGAAAATCATTATCTTGGGTATGGTTTTCTTAGCTATTTTCTGTTAGTTTCTTTGGTTGTATTCCATCATTATGGGGTTGATTCTTCTTGTAGATTTGTTGTCTTGGATTTTGTTTCTCATGGATTTGTGCTGTGACTTGGCCATTTTGGTTTTATCTCTTAGTCCTTTTTGTTTTTGTGTATGTTTTTGGCAGTTATTGCTAGTGTTTGCCTTGAAGCTGGGTATGCTTGTCTGGTTGTTGATATTATTCCCTAGATGAGGTTATTGGACTGTTAATATATCAATTAAAGTGGTTTTAGTAGACAGGGATTGAAGATCTGTATGGTAGTGCACTTTTTAAGTTTACTACCTTAGTGACATGTGAGGGTAGATGGTACAGTCCCTGAAGTTGTACAGGTTTTTGCATGGCTATATGGAAATATTAAACTGCAGTAACTAATGATTAAGTAGAACAAGATGGTAAAAAGTGTTTCCTTGTTTTAGAGCTGGATGTGAAGATTCTCTCCTATAATAGGATGATTTTAGAAGACTTCAAATAAATGGTGTTGGTCCCCTAGTCCTTTGTTTGGGTTTTCTCTGGACTCTGTTGAATTCTGAGGAACAAGGAGTCAACTCTGGTCCAGATCCTAGTGTGAGTCTGGGTAGGAGTCCTGGTTTTGGCAGAAAGGTAGAGTGGCTAGTGGTGTGCATAGATAACCTAAGGCTTGGGGCGTGGTCCAGGGGGCCTTACCAAGGAACAGAAAGTTGGCCTTGGTCTGGGTCCCAGTCTGGGCAGAAAGGCAGTGTGGCTAGTGGGAAGTGCAGATGACCTAGGGACTGGGGCATGGTCTAGGGGGCTTACTTGAGGAGCAGGGAATGGCCCTAGTCTGGGACCAGAGCAGAAAAGTGTTCTAAATACTTTTCATTTGTAAAATCTGCTGAAATTCTGAGACACATAAGAAAACAGAAGCACATATTGAGATAAGAAATTATCTCAAGCTGATGAGAGACAACGAACAGGGTATTGGGACTCAAGAGGACAGTGGGAGGGGAAAATAATTGAGTGTGAATATGTATATTACTTTCTCATTTCCATTAATTCTTCCCTGTGCTTTGCACATATGTAAAGTAACTATAATAAAATGGTGTGACAGTAGAAAACACAGGTTTAGTGATTAACACACACATATACACAAATGCACATACACGCAGAGACAAATATCAATGTTCCCAAGTAAATGCAATGCAATTTCTGAAAACAAGTAGTTTTTCTCAACTAGCGTAAACAAACTTGATGACATTACTTCCTTTTTTGGCCTACAAAAATAGTTTTAAGATATATAAAAGTCCCACATAGCTTGTTTTACTGAATATTCTCAGCACATGTTCACTAAGAAATTAGAAACATCTTGAATAGAATATTTTAAACATGCATTGTGATTTTATAGGCCTCTTCATTGAAAGTTAAATTAATGAAAAAAAGAACTTTTCTAACAGGAAATAGTTGCATGATCACATGATTTTATTACATGACATTTAAGTTCAGTTTCTTATGGAAACCCAAACAAGGATTTGAAGGATCTTTTGCTCTTCAAGCAACTAAAATTTGCTGATGGCTCGGTGGGACACCTCATATGAACTACTGAGATTTTCAAAAAATATGTTAGGTCCTTAAGGACTCGTGATTATAACATCATAACAATATTAAAGCAGTTATATATTCAAATGTTTTGTGAACCTATTTTCTTAGGTATCTTTCCCAACAGAAAACTTGTTTTAAAAAATATAAACAAGACTGTCCGTCCGTGCCCCCCCAAGTCAGTCCTCCAAGTGAGTTACCCAGCACCCAGATCACCCCCTGTCTCAGCTCCTCCCACCAGCCAGCCCCAGCCCCTTTGTTCCTCCCACCCGCCTGCCTGAGACAGAACTTGTTCCCGGTCAGTGGGTCCTCCATCCCAGGTGAGTTACCCAGTTCCTAGGTCGTCCCTTGTCTCAGCTCCTCCTACCAGCGAGCCTGGGCAACATCCAGGCTGTTTCCTGTTTGCCCAAGCTCCTTTGTTCCTCCCGCCTGCCTGCCCGCCAGACTGGGACAGGACTTCTTCTGATTCCTCCATCCCTGGAGCCTGGGTGGGCCACTAAGCCAAGTCCCAGGTCCCAAGTGAAGAGTTCTGCCATCACCACCTGCCCCCCTGCCCCTCTGACCCACCGGGGACCCTCGCTCGTGGTCCATGGAGGACACACTGCTACTCAGAATTCGACAGAATCCAAACAAAGTTCTAAGGGACAAAGGCCATACATCTGAAGTCCTCTAAAATCATCCTATCACAAGGGAAAGATTCTTCATATCCAGCCTAAAGATAAGTAAACCTCTTTCTTTTACCATACTGCTCTTTTTAAGTATTAATCATTGTAGATTAACTTCTCCATACAGCCACCTCAAAAATATATACAACTCCAGGGACTATACCACTCACCTCCACACATCACCAAGATACTAAATCATAAAAGTGAACTACGATACTAATATTCACCCCCTGTCTACTTACCTGACTTAACTGATGTACTAACAGCCTAATAGCCTCAACTAGGAAATAATACTAACAACAGACAAACGACCCAAATACAAGGCAAGCACCAGTAACAACTGTCTGAGAGTAGTAATACCAACTAAATCAGTTCAGTCAAAAACACACATAAACTGAAAGGTCTTAAAAGAAAAAAAGAACAATGCCCCAGTCAAAGTGTAGATCCATGAGAAATAAAATCCGGGAAGACAAATCTCCCACCAAAAGAATTAACCCTGTAATGATGGATTCCAACCAGAACAAATTCACAGATAATAACCAAGAAAACTAGACCCAAGATAACGACTTTCAAAGTATGATCTTTACCATGATTAATACTATGAAAGAGGAAATCTGGGAGGAGTTAAGCAACTACATCAACCATTTTGAACAGGAACACAACAGACACGTGGAGGAGTTGAGAAAAACAGT
Source organism: Typhlomys cinereus (assembly GCA_023101885.1). Classification (NCBI taxonomy): domain Eukaryota; kingdom Metazoa; phylum Chordata; class Mammalia; order Rodentia; family Platacanthomyidae; genus Typhlomys; species Typhlomys cinereus. The sequence continues at coordinate 444,065 of JALPQD010000714.1, forward strand.
TCAAGAAACAAAAATGGACATAGAGCAGTTAAAACAGTCTCAGGCAGAGTTTAAAATCGAATTAAAAGACAAGTTATCTTCAACCCAAAACTCAACAGAGAGTCTAATCAGCAGAACTAACAAAGCAGAAAATAGAATTTCAGATCTAGAAGACAAAGTGGGAGAATTAGCCAATTCAATGGAAGAAGTTCTTAAAGCCAAAAAGACACTTGAGTGGAATATTCAAGAGATATGGGACACTGTGAAGAATCCTAAGATGTCCATTCATGGAATATAAGAGCAAGAATCCCAAAATATCACACCACAGGAAAACTTTCAAATTATCATAAATGGAAACTTTCCTCAACTAAAGAATGAGAGGCCCATCCTAATACAAGAGGTATTCCGCACCCTAAACAGATATGACCAAAATAGAAAATTGCCACGGCAAATAATAGTCAAAACACTGCATTCAAGACAAAGAAAAGGTGCTGAGAGGTACAAGGGAAAAATAAACAAGTCACTTTTAAAGGTAAATCTATTAAAATAACAAATGACTTCTCAATGGAAACAATAAAAGCAAGAAGAGCTTGGAGAGATGTACTTCAAGCATTAAATGAGCAAAAATGTCAACCCAGACTGATACATACACAGCAAAATTATCCATCATGAAGGGAGAAAGAAAAATTTTCCAGCACAAAGACAACTTGACGACTTATATGTCTACCAACCCAGGCCTTCAAAAAATGCTAGAAATGACACTCAAGCTTGAAGAAAAGAACAAGCATATCCAGGAGGACAGAAGGGAAGAATAATACCACCAAAACATAAATGTCAAACAATACACTTACAAAAGCTACTAAACATAAAAAATGTGCAGAATTAAAAATAATTTCTCCATTATAATATTAAATGTCAATGGTATTAACTTACCAATCAAGAGACACAGATTGCAAACTTGGATTAAAAACCACAATCCATTAATCTGCTGCCTTCAAGAAACTCATCTCACTACAAAAGATAGGCACATCCTGAAAATAAAAGGTGGTCCAAAATTCTGCAAGCTAATAGAACCAGGACAGGGGTAGCCATTCTGCTTTCAGACAAAGTGAACTTCAAACCAAAGAAAATCAGAAGAGACACAGATGGATACTACATTTTAGTCACAGGTACAATTCACCAGGAAGACTTCACAATACTGAACATATATGCACCCAATACGGGCCCCTCCACATTCATTAAGCAAACCCTACAGCATCTAAAGCAAGAAATCAACCCCCAAACAATAATTCTTGGGAATTTCAACAGTGCCCGATCAACATGGGTTAGAGCAACAGGTAAAAAACTTAACAGAGACACTTTGGAACTCAACCAAACCTGTAAAGAAATGGACCTTACAGCTCTCTATTGAACTTTTCATCCACGCACCAAAGAATACACATTATTCTCAGCAGCACACGGAACTTTCTCCAAAATAGATCAAATATTGGGCCACAAAACGAATCTTCACATATACAGGAAAGTTGAAATTCTAGCCTGTACCCTATCAGACGACCATGGTCTAAAGCTTAATATACACAGCACAATAAACAATAGAAAATACACTAACTCCTGGAAACTTAACACTATGATGCTGAATGAGAATTGGATTCAGGAAGAAATTAAAAAAGAAATTCAAGATTTCCTGAAAGTGAACAATAATGAAATTACAAGTTATCAAATTTACAAGTATCAAAATCTCTGGGACACAATGAAAGCTGTTCTAAGAGGTAAGTTCATAGCTCTTAATGCCTACATCAGAAAAATGGAAACGTCAGAAATAAATAACTTAAAAATGCAGCTTAAAGCTTGAGACACACTAGAGCAATCTGATCTCAAAAGCAGTAGATGAGAGGAGATTAGCAAAATAAGGGGAGAAATATCTGAAATTGAGATTAGGAAAACAATACAGAAAATCAAGCAGTTAAAAAGCTGGTTCTTTGAAAAAATCAATAAGATTGATACACCCCTAGCTTAATTAACCAAAAGCAAGAGAGTAAAAACACAAATTAGCAAAATTAGAAATGAAAATGAAGTTATCATTACAGATACACAAGAAATTCAGAGTATTATAAAGTCATATTTCAAAAACTTATACTCTGTGAAATTTGACAACACGAAAGAGATGGATGAATTCCTAAGTAAGCACAACTTACCGAAATTTTGAATCAGGAAGTTGTGAATTATTTAAACAGTCCCATAACACATGAGGAAATTGATGAAGTAATTTCAAATCTTCCCACCAAGAGGTGTCCTGGGCCAGATGGATTCAGCATAGAGTTCTACCAGACATTTAAGGAGCTAATAACACCAATATTCCTTAAACTGTTCCATCTAATAGCAAAGGAAGGAACACTACCAGATTCTCTCTGTGAAGCTAATATCGTCTTAATACCAAAACCTAATAAAGCTACACTTATAAAAGAAAACCATAGGTCAATCTCTTTGATGAACACAGAAGCAAAGATTCTCAACAATGTCTTAGCAAATCAGATTCAAAAACATATCAAAAAGATCATTCATGGGGATCAAGTAAGCTTTATACCAGGCACACAAGGTTGGTTCAACATATGCAAATCAATAAATGTAATTCATCATATAAACCAGTTAGATGCAGAAAAAGCTTTTGACAAGATCCAACAGCCTTTTATGATCAAAACCCTAGAGACAGTTGGAATGGTAGGAACTTTTGCCAATATAATAAAAAGCTGTCTACAACAAGCCGACAGCAAGGATTATACTCAAAGGGAAAAACTTGAAGCATTCCCACTTCTATCAGGAACTAGACAAGGCTGTCCACTTTCACCACTTCTCTTCAATATTGTATTTGAAGTCTTATTGAAGCCATAAGACAAGAAAGGGCAGAGAAAATAGGCCTCCATCAAGGATTGCAAGTAATCAATGAGACATCTGACTAAGTTCACAACTTTTTGTTCCTGATCATTTACAACTGAGATGGTGTGTTCTCACCAGAAGGGGAGAGCATATAGTCTGGCAGATAATAAGTAACCATTTTGCAAATGGTGATTGACCCCTCCCTCACTGTGGTTTCCTACTTTTATTATATCTACCTTTGAATATACTCTTATAACAAGACTCTAGTTTAACAGCTTTTTATCTCTGGCCTGGGGGTGACATCCAATACCCATCAGGATAGAGTGAAGGGCATTGCAAGAGCAGCAGAACCGAAAAAGGAAATCAACAAACCATAATCCAGAACTTCAGAGACGCTATATGAACCACCTAGAACAAGGCCAGTCTAATCTCTCCCCATCTTGAAGTTCAATGAAATTTGCAGAAGAGGGGTCGGTAAGAGTGTAAGACCACAAGGATGGGAGGAACAATGATATGCAAGATACTCCACACAAGTTAGGGCTGAAGCAATCATAATTGGACTTTGCATGCCCTGCGCAATGTCCCACAAAGTCTAGCATTTGCAAAAAGAACCATGATACTTGGAGGCAAGGGATTGACTGCCAAAATAGTGTTCCTATGCTTAAGGGGAACACAGGAAAGTGTTCTGGGAAATGCCACTGGGTCCTTGCACCTCATCTGAGAGGAGAACCCAGAGGAGAGTCTGGCATGCACAATAAAGGATTCTCCGGGGATTGGGGGAGGGGAGGCACTGGGTGGTGGGGAGAGAGGGGTGAGGGGAAGGTTAGCAGAGGGGTCGGGGGGAGGAGGAGGGAGGAAGGGAATCGGTGTACCTATTAAGTTTGTATGAGCGGAGATAATAAAAATTGTTAAAAAAAAGAGAAAGGGGATAAAAGGGATTCATATTGGCAAGGAAGAAGTCATGTTATATCTATTTGCAGATGACATGATCTTACACCTGAGTGATCCCAAAAACTCCATCAGGAAGCTCCTAGAACTGATACAGAAGTTCAGCAGGGTAGCAGGATATAAAATAAACATACAAAAATCAGTGGCCTTCCTAAATGCCCAGAATGAAAGAAGTGAAAAAGCCCTGAGAGAAACAATCCCATTTACTATAGCTCCTTAAAAATTATGTACTTTGGTATAATCCTAACCAAGGAAGTGAGTGATCCTTTACAATGAAAATTTTAAAACCCTAAAGAAAGAAATTGCAGAAGACACAATAAGGTGGAAAGACCTCCCATGTTCCTGGATTGGCAGAATCAATAACATAAAAATGACCATCCTACCAAAGGAAATATACAGATTCAATGCTATACCAATTAAAATCCCAAAGCAATTCTTTAAAGAAGTTGACCAAACAATCTCAACATTAATGTGGAGGCAAGAAAGATCCAGGATAGCAAAAAAATCCTGAGTAACAAAAACACTGCTGGACGTATCTCCATACCAAACCTTAATCTATACTACAAATCCATACTTATAAAAACAGCCTGGTACTGGCTCAAAAATAGACATATGGATCAATGAATAAGGGTTGAAGACCCAGATATAAGCCCACACAATTACAGCCATTTGATCTTTGACAAAATGCCCCAAAGTATGCAATGGAAAAAGAACAGCATCTTCAACAAATGGTGCTGAGCAAATTGGATTTCCACATGCAGAAGATTAAAACTGTACCCGTACTTGTTACCATGTAGAAGACTTAATTCCAAATGGATAAAGGACCTCAATATAAGGTCAGAGACTATGAAAACCTTAGTTGAAAGGGTAGGGAACTCCCTGGAGCTGATTTGACTAGGCCGACACTTCCTAATCGGTAATCCAATAGCACAGTCAATACAACCAACACACAACAGATGGGCTCTTGTGAAATTAAGAAGCTTCTTTTCAGATAAATAGATTGTATGTCGAGCACAAAGGCAACCCACAGAATGAGAGAAAATCTTCACTAACCATATATCTGATAGAGCTCTGCTATCCAGAGTGCACAAAGACCTTAGAAAACTAAACACCAAGGAAACGAATGGCCCAATTATAAAATGGGCCCTGGAACTTAAGAGAAACTTTACCAGGGACCAAATTAAATGTCTAACAAATATCTTAAAATATGCTCCCCATCCTTATCCATCAGGGAAATGCAAATCAAAACCTCCCTGAGATATCATCTCACCCCGGTCAGGATGTCAAAAATCCACAATACGAACAACAGCCACTCTGTTGAGCCATCTGGCAATTCTTAAAGAAGTTAAAGATTGAAATGCCATATGACCCAGCTATTCCACTTTTGGGAATAATCCCCCATCCAGCAAAAATTCACCTGGATAGCACAAGCACAGCTATGTTCATAGCAGCACTGTTTACAATAGCAAAGTTGTGGAATCAACACAAATGTCCAACAGTTGACGAGTAGATAAGGAAAATGTGGTATATTTATACAATGGAATACTACTCAGCCATTAAAAATGATGAATTAATGCAATTTGCCAGGAAGTGAATGGAATTAGAAACAATTATATTGAGTGAAGTATTCTAGACACAGAAAATTAAACACCGTATGTACTCCCTAATAGGTGGATCCTAGTACCAAACCCACTTAGAGCCACACTGAACGAAAAATCTCTGTAATACCTACAGTAATTGCAAAGATTATAAACAGGAGAGAAGAGGAAGGAGGGCCCCGCCAGAAACAAGGAGAGAGGAGAGCATGCTACAGCAGAGATAATAGGCTAAAATAAAAGACTGCAAGTAAATAATGAGACATCTGGTTAAGCTCACAGACTGTCCTTCCTGGTCACTTGCAACTGATATGGTATGATCTCACTAGAAAGGGAGGGCATAATCTGGCAATTTAGAAGGTAACCATTTTGCAATGGGAGACTGACACACCCCTCACCGCAGTCTCATACTCTTATTCCATCTACTTTTGAATCTATCCTTATAATAAGACTCTATTTTAACAGCTTTTTGTCTCTGGCCAAGGGGTGGCATCCAATACTCATCAGGATGGAGCCAAGGGAACAGCAAAACTGAAAAAAAAAATCAGTAAACCATAATTCAGAACATCAGAGACTCTATATCAACCACCTAGAATCAGGCCTGCCTAATCTCTCCCCATCCTGAAACTCAGGGAATTTGTGGAAGAGGGGGCAGTAAGATTGTAAGAGCACAAGGATAGGAGGAGTCAGGCAAGATACTCCACACAAGTTAGGGCCGAAGCAGTTATAATAGGACTCTGCATGATCTGCACAATAATCAACTTATCATTGAGCCTTCAAAGTCCAGCATGGACTAAAGGCACTAGGATCCTTAGAAGAAAGGGATTAAAAGTGACATTAGTATTCCTATCCTTAAGGAGAACACAAAAAAGAGTTCTGGGAAATGCCACTGTGTCCTTACACTGCATCAGAGAGGAGGACCCAGAGGAAAGTTTGATATACACATTAAAGGATGTTTCAGAGATGGGGGAGGGGGCACTGGGAGAAAGGGAGTGAGGGGGAAACGAAGGGGAAAAAGGGGGAGGGAGCAGGGAGGTGCAGGGAGGGGTGGAGGGAGGGAGGGTACAGGATTACCTATTACATTTGTATGAGCAGAAAAATAAATAAATTTAAAATAATAAAAATATAAACATAATTTAAGCAATAAAATGACTGAATTAATCCTTATCCCTCACTAAGATGGAGGACTCAGGGGGAGGTTTGGTATTCACACAAAAGGATGCTCCATGAGATGAGAGGGAGGAAGGGGGAGGCACTGGAAGTGGCAGAGGAAGGTAGGGGGTGAAAGAAAGGAGGGAAGGCAAGTAGTGAAAGGGGGGATGACTGGGGAGGATAGGAGTGAGGGATAGGATGAGTGGTACCTATTGAGCTTGTATGATTAGTAAAAAAATAATTTGTGGGAGAAAAAAATGACACAGTTGAGAAATATTCATACCTCCATGTACAACTACATGAGTTTCATCCCAAGATCCAATGTAATGGAAAGAGACATTGTCTTCTTTGAAACTGTTTTCCTAACCATGCCTTGGCAAGACTACTCCCACAAATGCATAAAAACACACAAGCTACATGAATAATGTCCAGTGAACTCCTATAATGTGACATGTGCACTGAAAACACACACACACACACACACACACACACACACACACACACACACACAAGCACATACACCAAAGATAGCGCATAAATAAATTTTTTAAATCTATTTAACAATCTAAGAGCAATATACAAATTGAACACTATACCAATCAAAATCTCCAAGCAATTCTTTAAAGAAATTGACCAGACAATCTCAAAATTCATATGGAAACACAAAAGACCCAGGATAGCAAAAACAATCCTGAGTAATAAAAACTACTAGAGATATCACCATACCAAAACTCTGGCACTGGCTCCAAAATACACATGTAGATTAATGGATAAGATTTGAAGACCCAGGTTTAAGCCCACATAATTACAATCATTTGATCTTTGACAAAGGGGCCCAAAAAATTCAATGGAAAAAGAACAGTATCTTCAACAAATGGTGCTGGCAAAACTGGATATGCACATGCAGAAGATCAAAACTGGACACATACTTGTCACCATGCATAAAAATTAATTCTAAATGGATCAAGGAACTCCATATTAAGCCAAAGACCATAAAAACCCTCGTTGAAAGGATAGGGAAATTCTTGGAGCTGATTGGGCTAGACCAACAGTTCCTACATGGAAATCCAATAGCACTGGTCCTAAAACCAACATTTAACTCATGGGATCTTATGAAACTGAAGAGTTTCTGTTCAGATAAAGAGATTGTAAATTGAGCAAAAAGGCAACCCACGGAATGGGAGAAAATCTTCAATAACCACATATCTGAAAGTACTCTACTATCCAGATAGCACAGAGAACACTAAAAAAATTAATCACCAAGAAGGGAAATAGCCCAATTAGAAAATGGGTCTCCTGTGATCATTTATTGCAGGTAAGTAGTAAGACATCTGGTGCAGCTCACTGTCACTTACTTTCCTGGTCACTTGGGACTGAGGAGGTGTGATCTCACCAATCATGAAAGATACAGGGACTGGTAGATAGACAGTAACCAACCAGGAAATTGGATGCTGACCCCCACACACATTGCTGTATCATACCCTTATTTGTCCATCTACCTTTGAGTCTCTTCTTATATCAAGATTTTCATTTAAACAGCCTTTTATCTTCGGTTGGGAGATGACCTTGAATACCAATCAGAATGGAGACAAGGATGGTTCAGGAAAAGCAAAACTGAAGACAACAAACCATAATTAAGAACACCAAAGACCCTGTATTAATCACCTGGAACCAGACCAGTCAAATCTCTCCCCATCCTAAAACTCAGGGAACCTTACAGAAGAAGGAGTGGCAAGATTGTGAGAACCTGATGATGGGGAAGACCAAAGATGTCCAGGATACTCCATACAAGTTAGGGCTGTAGTACCCAGAACTGGACTTTGCCTGAGCTGCACAATGGCTGATATGTCAATGATCCCCCCCCCAAAGGGTACCAGGAATCACAGGGAAGAAGGTTCCAGGCAGTAGGATCCTTAGAGGGAAAGGAATAAACAGACCTAACAGAGTTCCCATAATAATGGGCGCCAAATAAAGGGCTCTGGGCTATGCCACTGATCCGAACCCTAACTAGGGTGCAAGACTCAGAGGGAGGTTTGGCATTCACACAAAGGATGCTCCAGGGGATACAAGGGAAGAAGGGAAAGGCACTGCAAAAAGGGGAAGAGAGAGGGGGTGAAAGGACAGGATAAAAGGGGGGAGAGTGTGAGAGGGGACTGGGGCAGGGAGGAGATACAGGGGTAACTATTGAGCTTGTATGATTGGGAAAAAAGTAAAATGTCGGAGAAAAAATATGTCTGAGAGGGTAATGGCTCTTGTGTACAAACCTTGCCATCTGAGTTCAATACCTACATTGCATATGTTGAAGTAGAGAGCTGACTCCTGAGACCTCTACCAATGTGCCATGACACATACCTGCTCTCTCTCTTCCTCTTTTTCACTTACTCTCTCTATCATTTTTAATAGCAAAATAAAATATAATTTCTAGGAAAAGAAAAATCAAACTTTTTAGAGCAGTGCACAATACTGAGCCACTGTGCCATGTCTCAGCATCAGCCCAGGCTTGGGATAATCCTTTCCAACACTCACCTTTGGGAGACTCATTTCTGAACCTTAGTGATAACTGAGCCCTTTACAAGTCCATATTAAATAAAACTTTTTGTATGACCCAAGATAACTTTATGGAGAGGTTTTATTTTTTCTTTTTAAAATTTAGACTATTTACAATTGGGATGGATTTTGGTCTTTTCTCCCAATATTACCGATTTCATCTGTCTTCCTCCCACTGACATGTATCTTTTTTTATTACAATATCCTTTTCTACTGAGCTCCATAGAGGATGTTTGTTCCTTTTGTGCCTGGGTACATGCTACAAAATAAGTGATATTCCAATAGGCATACCCCTGATACTATGGCCAGCTTTGACCATCATCAATCATTCCCAGAAGAGCGAGACCATCTGAATTCCCAATTCAAGAGTTTATGTTTGTGAAAGGTTTTTATTTTTTGCCATGCACTAAGTGAGCATGTAATGAGTAAGATAAGTTTAAGTGTTATCAGGGGGATCAGTGTGGAATGGTGTCACAGTTTGGAATGGATGACATTCTTTACATATAACGTTTGAGTCAACACATAGCATGATTTCAGCCTTGACAAGATCACCACGTACCCTGTTCTTTCTCAGTATATCCCTTTTTAATTTACTGTCCTGGATTCTGGGGAAAGATATATGTCAGAAGCAAGTTAAAGAATGAGAAAACTAGTTTGATTTACAACTTCAGGGTTCTGGGCTGGAGAGGTGGCTCAAGGGTTAAGCCTCCGCCTTGCAGGCGGAAGGTCCTGAGTTCGGATTCCAGATCCCAGGTATAGACGCCAGGTGGAAGCGGGGGCGGCCTGCGCTTCTGGCCCTGGTAGGGCAGAGCCTGTGAATCCCGGGGCAGAAGGAGATGGAGGCGTCCATGGTGGTTCGCGAATTCGTCCGTGGTTCTACACATACACACACACACAAGCGCGCACAAGCGCGCTCGCACATACACACGCATATGCACACAGTTGAATAAATAATAATAATAATAATAATAAATTAGAAAAAAAAACAACTTCAGGGTTCTGTCCATGATGATAGGAAAGGCACACAGCAGGAATTTGATGGAGCTTATCACATGACATGTGCATTTGTTGCTTGGGTGTCCAGCATGTTTTCTCCTTTTTCTTCAGTCTGGGATCCCAGTCCACGGAACAGTTCTGCCCACCACCAGCATTGGGACATCTCATTACTCTTAACATTATCAAGAATTTCCTGCAAACTCAATCATTGGTTTGACAACTAAGTTATTCTGCACACAAACACAGGTTTACATTAAATATTAATCACTAAAATTCTGTAATCCAAACATTCTCAGTTTGCAATGCAAAATGGAGACAAATGACAAGACCTTTAAAATGTCACACTGCACAATATTCTTTCATTTTCTCTATCTTTCTCCAAGACCTCAGGCTTCACTGCCTAACTGATATCTATTCCCCATGACTGTCTGTTGAAATTCCATTTTTATGAAGTTCCTTTTCTCTTTAGAAACAAAAAAGGTATTTGTTAGAAAATAAGTGGAATGTCACCTGTCAGCATCTGCATACCTACTTTATATTCAGCAATTACTACCCATCAAAACCTAATTTACCTCTTTTCTCCATCATTCTCAAAGGTGGAAGCTGGATTACTAGGGATACATTTCAATTAGGAGAATAAACAAAACACTTTGACTTTTCCAAAAATCCTCCATGTGATATTGCTGATGAGAGAAAAAATTAGTAGAGAAAATACTGGGAAAACTAACCATACCAAAACCACTATACAACACCCTCAGAGAACCAGTATGAGTCATATATCAACAATTAACTTTACAGCATAACATGTAAGAATTAAGGTTGTTTAATCTCACGTTCTAGCTTTATAGTAATTTTTCACAATTTTTTTAAGATTTAAGACATTGAAAAGGGTCAGGAATAATATTTAATTTTTGAACTTCTGAAGAGAATTTCTGTCTGGTCTTAACAAAACAACATAACATTTTAGGCCAAAAATGCCCCCTAGCAGGCCTGCACTGGAAGTTAAGATACAGAAGACTTCCACTGCCACCATGACCTTCCCTTTGGTGATATAGTAGACAGGCAGGAAGGTGACCCACACACTGCAGAACACCAGCATGCTGAAGGTCAGGAACTTGGCTTCATTGAATGTGTCAGGCAGGTTCCTGGCAAGGAAAGCCACAGTGAAGCTCCCCAGGGCCAGAGAGCCCAGATATCCCAGGACACAGTAGAAGGCAGTGACTGAGCCCTTATTGCACATGATTATGATGTGCCCATATTCAGAGTGTGTGTCTGTATCAACATAGGGAGGAGATGTTTCCAGCCAGACTCCACACAGAATGAGTTGGGTAAGGGTGCAGAAAGGGATGATGTAGTTAGGTGCTCTTGAGACCAGCAGCCACCTCATCTTTCTTCCTGGAGCAATGAGCTTGAAGGCCAGAACCACAATGATTGTCTTGGCCAAGACAGTGGATACAGCCACAGTGAACACAACTCCAAAGGTGACCTGCTGCAGCATGCAGGTGGCAATGTTGGGATGTCCAATGAAAAGCAAGAGCAGAGGAAACAGAAGGCCAGAGAGATGAGTAGGATGTAGCTGAGGATGAGGTTATTGGCCTTCATGATGGGAGTGTCTCGATGCCTCACAAATACCCCAAGAACAAGAGCTGTGAGTTCAGAGAATCCCAGGGACATACAGGCCAGAGACATCTCCAAGGGGTCTTCATAAGCCAGAAAGGACATCACCCTTGGGAGGCAGAGCATCTGCTCTGTGTTTGCATAGTGATCATCTGGACACTTCACACACTGATCCATTCCTGTTGCAGAAAAAAAAATGTCACCAACACATTATAATGTTTCTCTCTTATTCACAGTACAAGTGGTAGAATAAGATAACACATTTCCTTTCTTGTTTCTTTGAATATTAATTTCAGGAGATTATTCTAGCATAGTGATTTACAATTTCTTCTGTTCACAGTTTTATTGTAAACAAATTCCAAAACTTGCATATTCTTTTACTGAATCATATGGAATGATTTTTTTACCTTGACTCAGAACAAAATGCTTCCATGATAATAGAACAAAAGTGAGCAGACTGAGTAGCTTAAAAAGCCTCATGTTAATACACATGCTTAATTGATGGGATAATTGAATTTCACAGTGAAATACAATTCAGATTCTGCCTGTCGGAGTCCAACTGTCCAAATGATGTTGATGGTATCCTATGGCTGTGAAATTACATGATAGTGTAGGGAAAGAAATATTCCTCCCTTTTGCCCTTGACTGGACTAGTGAGGACTCCATCCAACTCGGTTAAGACCACTAGTTCACATTCCAGGCCCCAGGTCATCTGTGTTCCCCACAAGCACCCAGAGAGGAAGCCACTCTACTCATATGCTGGTGAAGGACCCTAGGTCACTCTCCAAGTCCCAGGTAATCTACATGCCACACTAGACACTCTGCCCTTCTACCCCAGACTCAGACCAGGGCAGACTCTCTGCTCCTCAGATAAAACCCCTAGATCACACCTCATCCACAGCTAGTCTGCTCTGGCAATGGGAAGTCCCCTAGGCCAAGCTCCAGTTGCCAGGTAATTTATGCCAAACTAGACATTCTGCCTTCTGACATGGACCTAGGCCAAGGCGGGCTCCCTAGTACTCCGGGGAGATTCCATGCTCCTTAGAATTCAACAGAGTCCAGAGAAAACCCAAGCAAACCTCTAAGGAACAAACACATATAACTGAAGTCCTCTAAAATCATCCCATCATACGGGAGAGAATCTTCAGTTCCAGATCAAAGACAAGTAAATCCTTTTTGCCATTTTGTTCTTCTCAATTATTAGTCACTGTAGTTTAACTTTTATATATAGCAACCAAAAAACACATACAACTTCAGGAATTATACCAATAACCTTCACAAATCACCAAGAAAGTAAAGAGAAAAAGAGCATTACCATTCTAATCTTCAATCCCTGTCTGCTAAACCTGACTTAATTGATGTACTAACAGTCCAATAGTCTCATCTAGGAAATAACACCAATACCAGAGAAGTATACCCAACACCAAGGCAAACACTATAATTAAATTCTCAAGTTTAGTACTAACATCTCATTCATTTCAGTCAAAACCATGCAGAAACTGAAAGAAGGTCTTAAGAGATCAAACAACAATGCTCGGGTCACAGCACAAATCCATGAGAAAGAAAAAACAAGACAATAAATCTCTTTCCAAAAGAATTAACCCCATAATGATGGTTTCCAACCAGAACACACTCACAGAAAATAGCAAAGAATGCCATTCCCAAGATAATGATGTTCAAACCATGAACCTTCCTATGATCAATACTCTGAAAGAGGAAATTGGGGGGAGTTAAATAATAGCATCAACCATTTTGAACAGGAACACAACAGGTACTTGGAGGAAATGAGAAAAACGATTGAAGAAAAAAATAGGCATAGAGCAGATAAAGCCATCTTCACTAACCACATATCTGACAGAGCTCTATTTTACAGAATGCACAAATAATTCAAAAAACTAAACACCATTAAAAAATGGCCCGGCCGAGGGACGAGGAGGACTTCCCCCTGCGCCCGGGCCGCCCCAGCTGCCCTCGGGTTAAAAAGCTCCACGCCATCGCCCCATCCCCCCTTTGCACCCCACCCCGCTCCACCGGACTGCGCCCGCGGTCCAGCCGGGCCTCAACCCCGAGCCCTAGGTGGTAAGTCCCCCCCCACACCGCCCACCAGAACCCCAGGTCTGCCCACAGGGACCTGGCTCCGACTCCCACCATCCAGCCGGAGCCGTGCGCAAGGGGCCGAGGGACGAGGAGGACCTCCCCCTGTGCCTGGGCCCTGCCCCAGCTGCCCTAGGGTTAAATAGCTCCATGCCGTCGCCCCCATCCCCCTTTGCACCCCACCCCGCTCCGCCGGTCCGGACGCGTGCGCGGTCCAGCCGGGCCTCACCCCACGACCTAGGTAAGTCTCCGCCCGCCCCGCCCACCAGGACCCCAGGCCAAATAATTCAGTTTAGTGAAATTGAGAGATCTTAAGAGTTAAAATGACAATTCCAAAGTCAAAGTGCAAATCAATGAGAAGCAACAATCAAGTAAACAAATTTCCCACTGAAGAAATTAATCCCATAATGTTAGACTCCAACAAGAACAAACCCACGGAAAAAGGCCAAGAAAGCCCCACCCAGGATAAAGACTTTCAAAATATGATCATTACCATGTTCAATACTATGAAAGAGGAAATCAGGGAGGAATTACATAATCGAATCAATCGCCTTGAAGAGGAACACAACAGACATCTGGAGGAGTTGAGAGAAACAGTGCAAGAAACAAAAAGTGGCATAGAGCAGTTAAAACAAACTCAAGCAGAGTTTAAAACTGAGCTAAAAGACAAGTTATCTTCAACCCAGAACGCCACAGAGAGTCTTATCAACAGAAACTAATGAAGCAGAAAACAGAATTTCAGACCTTGAAGATAAAGTGGGAGTACTAACCAGCTCAATGGAAGAGGTTGTTAAAGCCAAAAAGATACTTGAGAGAAATATCCAAGAGATATGGGACACCCTGAAAAAGCCTAACATGCGTATTCATGGAATACCAGGGCAAGAATCTCAAAATACCACCCCTGAGGAAATTTTTCAAACACTCATCAAGGAAAACTTTCCTCATCTAAAAAAAGAGAGGCCCATCCATATACAAGAGGCATTCCGCACCCCAAACAGATACGACCAAAACAGAAGCACCCCACCGCAAATAATAGTTAAAACACTCCACATTCAAGATAAAGACCTGGTGCTGAGAGCTTCAAGGGAGAAAAAACAAGTCACTTTTAAAGGTAAACCTATTAAAATAACAAATGACTTCTCAGTCGAAACAGTAAAAGCAAGAAGAGCTTGGAGAGACATACTTCAAGTATTGAATGAGCAAAAATGTCAACCCAGGCTGATTTACCCTTCAAAACTATCAGTCATGACCGAGGGAGAAAGAAAAATTTTCCAGCACAAAGACAACTTTAAGGGATACATGTCCACCAAACCAGGCCTTCAAAAAATGCTAGAAATGATACTCAAGAGTGAAGAAAAAAACAGGCATATCCAGGAGAACAGAAGGCAAGTATAACATCATTACAAACGAAGCAATATACTTATAAAAGCTACTAAACATAATAAATGTCTGGAATTAACAATAGTTTCTCCATTATAACACTAAATGTTAATGGAATTAATTTACCGATCAAGAGACACAGATTACAAACTTGGATTAAAAATCACAATCCATCAATCTGCTGCCTACAGGAAACCCATCTCACCACAAAAGTTAGGCACGCTCTAAAAATAAAATTCTACAAGCAAATGGAAGCAGAAAACAGGCAGGGGTAGCCATTATGCTATCAGACAAAGTGGGCTTCAAACCAAAGAAAATTATAAGAGACACGGATGGATACTACATTTTAGTCACAGGTACAATTCACCAGGAAGACTTCACAATACTGAACATATATGCACCCAATACGGGCCCCTCCACATTCATTAAGAAAACCCTACAGGGCTGGAGAGGTGGCTCAGGGGTTAAGCCTCGGCCTTGCAGGCAGAAGGTCCTGAGTTCGGATCCCAGATCCCACATATAGACGCCAGGCAGAAGCGGGGGCAGCCTGCGCTTCTGGTCCTGGTAGGGCAGAGCCTGTGAATCCCGGGGCAGAGTAAACAAGGAGGAGGTGGAGGCGTCCATGGTGGTTCACGAATTCGTCCGTGGTTCTACACACACACACACACAGACGCACACACGCACATGCACACAGTTGAATAAATAATAATAAAAAAAAATTAAAAAAAAAAACCCTACAGCGTCTAAAGCAAGAAATCAATCCCCAAACGATAATTCTTGGGGACTTCAACACCGCCCTCTCAACATGGGATAGATCAACAGGTCAAAAGCTTAACAGAGACACTTTGGAACTTAATCAAACCCTGAAAGAAATGGACCTTACAGATCTCTATCGAACTTTTCACCCACGCACCAAAGAATACACATTTTTCTCAGCAGCACATGGAACTTTCTCCAAAATAGATCACATATTGGGCCACAAAATGAATCTACACATATACAAGAAAGTTGAAATTCTAACCTGTGCCCTATCAGACCATCACGGCCTAAAGCTGAACATCCACAACACAAGAAACAAGAGAAAATACACTAACTCCTGGAAACTTAACACTATGATGCTGAATGAGAACTGGATTCAGGAAGAAATTAAAAAGGAAATTCAAGAATTCCTGAAAGTGAATGATAACGAAAATACAACTTACCAAAATCTCTGGGACACAATGAAAGCTGTTCTAAGAGGTAAGTTCATAGCTCTTAATGCCTACATCAGAAAAATGGAAACATCAGAAATAAATAACTTAACAATGGAGCTTAAAGCTTTAGATAAACTAGAGCAATCTGATCCCAAAAGTAGTAGAAGAGAGGAGATTAGCAAAATAAGGGGAGAAATATCTGAAATCGAGATTAAGAAAACGATAGAAAAAATCAACCAGTCAAAAAGCTGGTTCTTTGAAAAAATCAATAAGATTGATACACCCCTAGCTAAACTAACCAAAAGCAAGAGAGAGAAAACCCAAATTAACAAAATTAGAAATGAAAATGGAGTCATCACTACTGATACCCAAGAAATCCAGAGAATTATAACATCATATTTCAAAAACTTATACTCTGTGAAGTTTGACAACACAAAAGAGATGGATGAATTTCTAAGTAAACACAACTTACCTAAATTGAATCAGGAAGTTGTGAATTCTTTAAATAGTCCTATAACATATAAGGAAATTGAGGAAGTAATCTCGAATCTTCCCACCAAAAAATGTCCTGGACCAGATGGATTCAGCACGGAGTTCTACCAGACATTTAAGGAGTTAATAACACCAATACTCCTTAAACTGTTCCATCAAATAGCAAAGGAAGGAACACTACCAAATTTCTTCTATGAAGCTAATATCGTTTTAATCCCAAAACCTAATAAAGATTCACTTAAAAAAGAAAACTATAGGCTGATCTCCCTGATGAACACAGATGCGAAGATTCTCAACAAAGTCTTAGCAAATCAGATTCAAAAACATATTAAAAAGATCATTCACGGGGACCAAGTAGGCTTCATCCCCGGCACACAAGGTTGGTTCAACATATGCAAATCAATAAATGTAATTCATCATGTAAACCAGTCCAAAGTCCAAGACCACATGATACTCTCGATAGATGCAGAAAAAGCTTTTGACAGGATCCAACAGCCTTTTATGATCAAAACGCTAGAGACAGTAGGAATGGAAGGAACCTTTATCAATATAATAAAAGCTATATACAACAAGCCCACAGCAAGGATTATGCTCAATGGGGAACAATTGGAAGCATTCCCACTTCGATCAGGAACTAGACAAGGCTGTCCACTCTCACCACTTCTATTCAATATTGTACTTGAAGTCTTAGCTGAAGCCATAAGACAAGAAAGGGACATAAGAGGGATTCAAATCGGCAAGGAAGAAGTCAAGCTATCCCTATTTGCAGATGACATGATCTTATACCTGAGTGATCCCAAAAACTCCACCAGGAAGCTCCTGGATCTAATTGAGAAGTTCAGCAGGGTGGCAGGATACAAAATAAATGTGCAAAAATCAGAGGCCTTCCTATATGCCCAGAATGAAAGAAGTGAAAAAGTCTTGAGAGAAACAATCCCATTTATTATAGCCCCTTAAAAAATGAAATACCTTGGTATAAACCTAACTAAGGAGGTAAAAGACCTCTACAATGAAAACTTTAAAACCCTAAAGAAAGAAATAGCAGAAGACACCAGCAGGTGGACAGACCTCCCTTGTTCCTGGATTGGCAGAATCAACATCGTGAAAATGACCATCCTACCAAAGGCAATATACAGATTCAATGCTACACCAATCAAAATCCCAAAGCAATTCTTCAAAGAAGTTGACCAAACAATCTCAAAGTTCATATGAAGGCACAAAAGACCCAGGATAGCAAAAACAATCCTGAGTAACAAAAACACAGCTGGAGGTATAACCATACCAAACCTTAGTCTGCACTACAAATCCATAGTTGTAAAGACAGCCTGGTACTGGCTCCAAAATAGACACATAGATCAATGGATAAGGATTGAAGACCCAGATATAAGCCCACAAAGTTACAGCCATTTGGTCTTTGACAAAGGGGCCCAAAGAATCCAATGGAAAAAGAACAGCATCTTCAACAAATGGTGCTGGCAAAACTGGATCTCCACATGCAGAAGATTAAAGCTGGACCTGTACTTGTCACCATGTACAAGACTTAATTCCAAATGGATCAAGGACCTTGATATCAGGCCAGAGACTATAAAAACCATAGTTGAAAGGATAGGGAACTCCCTCGAGCTGATTGGGCTAGGCCAACAGTTCCTAAACAGACATCCAATGGCACAGTCACTGCTACCAACTCTCAACAGTTGGATCTTGTGAAATTAAAGAGCTTCTGTTCAGATAAAGAGATTGTAACGCGAGCTCAAAGGCAACCCACAGAATGGGAGAAAATCTTCACTAACCACATATCTGATAGAGCTCTACTGTCCAGAGTGCACAAAGAACTTAGAAAACTAAACACCAAGGAAACCAATGGCCCAATTAAAAAATGGGCCCTGGAACTTAAAAGAAACTTTACCAGGGGTGAAATTAAAATGTCTAACAAATATCTTAAAAAATGCTCCACTTCTTTAGCCATCAGGGAAATGCAAATCAAAACTTTCCTGAGATATCATCTCACCCCGGTCAGGATGGCAAAAATCCACAATACTAACAACGACAAATGCTGGAGAGGATGTGGAGAGAGGGGAACTCTCCTACATTGCTGGTGGGAATGCAGGCTCATACAGCCACTCTGGCGAGCCGTCTGGAGATTCTTAAAGAAATTAAAGATTGAAATGCCATATGACCCTGCTATTCCACTTTTGAGAATAACCCCCCATACAGCAGAGGTTCGCCTCAATAGCACAAGCACGACCATGTTCATAGCAGCACTGTTTACAATAGCAAAGTCATGGAATCAGCCCAAATGTCCAACAGTTGACGAGTGGATAAGGAAACTGTGGTACATCTATACAATGGAGTACTACTCAGCCATCAAAAATGATGAATTACTGGAATTTGCCGGGAAATGGATGTCATTAGAAACAATTATATTAAGTGAAGTATCCCAGACCCAGAAAATTAAGCGCCGTATGTACTCCGTAATAGGTGGCTCCTAGTACCAAACCCACTCAGCCCACCTAGAGACAGGAATTCCAAGGATTATGAACAGGAGGGATGGGGTAGGAGGGCCGCACCAGAAACAAGGAGAGAAGGGACCATGTTACAGCAGGGAAAATAGGCCTCCACCAAGGACCCAAATAAGTAATGAGACATCTGATTAAGTTCACAGACTTTTGTTCCTGATCATTTACTACTGAGGGGGAGTGATCTCACCAGAAGAGGAGGGCATATAGTCTGGCAGATAAAAAGTAACAATTTTGCAAATGGGTGATAGACCCCTCCCTCACTGTGGTTTCCCACTTTTATTACATCTACCTTTGAATGTGCTTTTATCACAAGACTCTATCAGCTTTTTGTCTCTGGCCAGGGGGTAACATACAATGCCCACCAGGATGGAGTGAAGGGCATCAGGAGCAGCAAAACTGCAAAAGAAAATCAACAAACCACAATCCAGAACTTCAGAGGCTCTATATCAACCACCTAGAACTAGGCCAGCTTAGTCTCTCCCCATCTTGAAGCTCAGGGAAATTTGCGGAAGAGGGGGCGGTAAGAGTGTAAGAGCCTAAGGATGGGAGGAGCAATAATATGTAAGATACTCTATACTAGTTAGGGCTGAAGCAATCATAATTGGACTTTGCATGCCCTGCGCATTGTCCAACACACTGTTGACCTCACAAAGTCTAGCATCTGCTAAAGGCACCAAGATCCTTGGAGGCAAAGGATTGGCAGCCACAGCAGTGTTCCTATACCTAAGGGGAACACGGGAAATGGTTCGGGAAAGGCCACTAGGTCCTTGTACGTCATCGGAGAGGAGGGCCCAGAGGAAAATCTGACATGCACAAGAAAGGACTCTCTGGGAATTGGGGTGGGAGGCACTGGGGGATGAGGAGGGAGAGGGGTGGGGAGGGGGAGCAGGGGTACGGGGCGAGGAGGAGGGAGGGAGGGAACTGGTGTACCTAATAAGTTTGTAAGAGCTGAAATAAATAAAAAAAAAATGGGCCGGGAACTCAAAAGAAACATTTCCAGGGATGAAACTGAAATGTCTAATAAATATCTTAAGAAATGCTCCGCATCCTTAACCATCAGGGAAATGCAAATCAAAACCTCCCTGAGATTTTATCTCACCCCAGTCAGGATGGCAAAAATCAACAATACAAACAACACCAAATGCTAGAGAGGATGCAGTGAGAAGGGAACACTTCTACATTGCTGTTGGGAATGCATGCTTATACAACCACTCTGGTGATCAGTCTACTTATTTTTAAAAAGCTAAATATTGAAATGCCACATAACCCTGCTATTTCACTTCTGGAAATAATCCCTCATAAAGCAAAAATTCACCTCTGTAACACAACCAAGACCATGTTCATAGCAGCACCATTTACAATAGCAAAGTCATGGAATCAACCCAAATGTGCAACAGTTGACGTGTGGATAAGGAAAATGTGGTACATTTATACAAAGAAATACAACTCAGATGAGTTAATGAAATTTTCCAGGAAATGGATAGAACTAGAAAAAAATGATAATGAGCCAAGTATCCCAGACACAGAAAATTAAGCATCATATGTACTCCCTTATATGTGGATCCTAGTACCAAACCCACAGTGACATAGTGACCAATACAAAGATAAATATCGGTAATACCTACCTCGTTTGCAAAGATAATAAACAAGAGTGAAGTGGAAGGAGCCCCCCCCCGAAATAAGGATGGGGATCATGTTATAGTAGAGAAAATAGGTCACCATCAAGTATTGCATGTAAGTAGTGAGACATCTGAATAAGCTCACTCACTTTCCTTTCTAATCACTTATGATTGAGAGGATTTGATCTCACCAGTCAGGGAGAGTATAGAGTCAGGCAGATAGACAGTAACCATCCTGCAAATGGTAGACTGACCCCTCCTTCACTGCAGTCTCCTACTCCTATTCCATCTACCTTTGAATCTACCCTTACAGTGAGACTCCATTTAAACTGTCTTTTATTTTTGGTTAGTAGGTGACGTCCAATACAATCAGGATGGAGTCAAGGACAGTGCAGGAAGAGCAAAACTGAAAACAACAACATCATAATTCAGAATATTAGACCCCCTATATTAATCACCTTGAATAGGACTAGCTAAATCTCTCCCCATCCTAAAGCTCAGGGAAATTTGCGGAAGAAGGGGTGGTAAGATTGTAAGAGCCTGAAGATGGGAAGGAGCAACGATACACAAGATACTCCACCCAAGTTAGGGCTGCGGTAGCCATAATTGGACTAGGCATGACCTGTGCAATGATTGACACGTCAATGACCCCTAAAGTCTATATCATGGATCACAGGATCCTTACAGGCAAGGGATTAACAGTCACAATAGTGTTCCCATACTACAGCAGAGCACAAAAAAGGGCTCTGGGCAATGCCACTGAATCCTTTCACCTCATTAGAGTGGAGGATGGAGAGGAAAGTTTGGTATTCACACTAAAGTATGCTCCAGAAAATGGGAAGGGGAGAAGAAGAGGGCACTGGGAGAAAGGGAGGGAGGGGGTGAAAGGAAATGGAAAAGGGGAAAAGGAGCAAGGGGGACTGGGGAGGGATGGAGGGAAAGAGGGGATGGGGCTACCTATTTAACTTGTATGATTGGGAAAAAATAAACAAATATAATAAAAAATGGGCCTAGGAATTCAAAAGAAAGTTAAACATTGCTCCACATCCTTATCCATCAGGGAAATGTAAATCAAAACCTCCCTGAGATATCATCTCGTCCTGGTCAGGTTGTCAAAAATCCATAATACAAACAACACCAATGCTGGAGTGGATGTGGAGAGAAGGAAACTCTCCTCCATTGCTGGTGGGAGTGCAGGCTTATACAACCACTCTGGCAATTTACACAAAAGGATGCTCAAAGGGATTGGAGGTGGAACTGGGCAGGCACTGGGAGAAGGGGAGGGAGGGGAATGAAAGGAAGAGGAAAAGGGAGGGTGGGTGCAAAAGGGACTGGGGAAGGGTGGAGGGAGGGAGAGCACTAGGGTACTTATTGAGCTTCTATGATTGAGAAAAATAAATAAATAAGTAAGTAAATAAATATTTTTAAAAGAAGGGGAGCAATTCGATTACTAATATTAAAGATCTCAGGGTCAGTGATCCTAAAGCTCTATTGATAATATGATCAAGTCTATTTTGGAAGAAGGTTTACGTGGAAAATGGAAGGAGATTTGAAAACATAGTAAGGGGTGAAATTATATCAATCCATTGTATTCATGTGTGGAACTTTCAAACAGTAAAATAAAAAAGTATCCACCTGGCAATCTTTAAATAGCCTATTGCTAAAATTCATGCCTTAAAATGAAATGAATTTTGATTGTATATTAATACAATAGAAACATCTGGATAAGCTTAGAATTGCATTACCCATTGCAGTATAATGTTATACTTAATGTTTTTTGTGACATCACACAGTGTGCGTGCCATCAATATCCCTATGACATCTCAAATGCTTTTAAAGAATATGCTCTGCACCTTCCCAACCATCTGCACTTTGAGATGACATTGTTCCATTTTGAAAGGTTCCCTTGTACATTAGATATTTGAGCTCCTCATGTGCATCTGTATGTTATCATTCTACAAATAATTATTGCCATGCTGAAATCACCCAATAAGGCATTGGTTTCACCAGTTACGAAAAGTTTTACGAACAATGAAAAATGTAAATATACTTAATTCTATGACCTCATTGGTCATTCTTCATGCATTCATTGCATTCTTATGAGAATATCCAAAGTTCATAACTTCATATGCTGACATCCCTAATACCTGTTGCAAGAAGACCTACAACCTGCTTAGTAGTGGAGTTCTGCACCATATGTATTATGTTGAACATCATAAATATGCTAGTCCTGCTGGAAGAAGGCAATGAAGATGAAGAACTTCCCCAAAGTCATGGGAGTTACCTGTAGCATTGGAAATCTCATTCTCTGGACAGGGGAAGCATTCAAAACAGCAGGTAGCCTTTCCCTTCAGATGGAACTTCCTCAAACCAGGCTTGCAAGGCACACTGCACTCAGAGGAGGGAATCTGAGAAAGAGAAGTTGTACATTAGCAACACATTGGAATTTATCGTCTTCCTTTCATAACCATATTGTCTTAGTGGAAGATCACATGAGTAACCAGCCCTCTCTGAAAGACCACTGAGAGTAGTGCTGTCAGGGGGGAAAGGAAATCATGTGCTTCAGTGGTGCACCCACTGATAAATCCTCCATGTTCCAACAGGTGCTCAGCCACATGTGAATGCAGGCAACCCAGGTAGAACTCACTGGGCCATGCATGCACCAAGACATGAAAGGAAGGAGACTTTTGGGAAAAAAGAAGCCAAGATGAGATGGAGGAGAGATGGGGCCTGGTAGGATGGAGTAAAAATTACTGAAGTTCATTATATTCAGGTATGGCAATGCCAAAGATAAAATTAGAATTAAATTAATTATATGGAACAAATTTAGGAAAATCTATGAATCATTGTGCTATATTGGGCCTAATAATACAATTTGACATAGATTTCCTCTACAAAAAAATGGTTTCAACACACCTGTACACCTCCTGTGGCCCACTTCACCAGGTCTTCATATACATATAATTGCTTCCCACTTGGAACATATGGAGAAAACTCTCCTATTTTCACTTTTAGTCCAGTACCCAGTGGAAAATTCCAGTTAATGAGAATGTCATAAGCAGCATCCAAGTGTTGGTTCTGGTTCATGCTTACCAGGTCTCCCACAGGATTAGTGAACTGCAGGTTATTCAGAACACCTTGAATCTAAAACAGGCAAAATCTTGAGCACATAACATATTCTATAAGTCATGAACATCATTTTGATAATCTCTCCCTTATGTGATAAATTATACTTAGGTTTGGCCAGATGCCTCATGGATAGGTGCACTTACCCAAATCCTGAAAAGCCTCAGAATCTGAGTTAGAGGAATGGTGTCCAAGTAGTGGAAGGGAAGAACCAACTTCTTTATTTTTGAGACAGAAAATCATCTTTCACCCTTGTTAGTTGAAAGTTTTTGTTCAAATAACATTGATTATGCTAATTTTTCATGAATTGGTTTTATTAATTGAATCCTACATATAAAATCACGATGAATTAATGTTAACCCCATAATACCTACATGAAATCCCTCCCATGCCAATCCATGCGATTTTTTTTTCCAACTAGAGTCTCTCCTGCTCAAGCTTCATCCTACAAAATGAATGATTTACGTGGTTCTACCCAGGATACCTGCACTGGCAAGTGTCTGGACACCTCATGGAGCATGAAAAGCTGACCAGTGGATTGTTGACTAATGAGCCCCCCTTCCACTGGCATATATTATTCTCAAATAGTATCTTAGGGTGGTGCACTGTCTCTAAGATCCTCCCTCTTGCATAAGAAAATGCTATAGTTCAGCTATGTGGAGGTCTAGGGGACTCTTACACAGCACTGCTGAAATCTTTGTGCATTGTAGCCTTGCCACGAAAGGAGACAATTGTTTTGCAGTACAATTCCCCATAATCCTCCACTTATATTTCTACTGCCTCCTCCTCCACAGGGTTCCTTGAGCCATCATTTAGATGTCCTGTTTAGGGCTCAGCACTCCATAGTCTCTTTGATGCTGCACTTAGGACACTTTTGACGGAGACCATTTTATCTCTATTTCTCTCTTAATATCTCTCTCTGTCTTTTCTCTCTCTCTTTCTATCTCCTGTCTCTCTCTTTTCTCTCCATGTATTTGTATTAAAATATTTATACTGATAAAATATCTTTCAAAAATGTCACTTCTTTGGGTCATTAATGGATTTAAATAAGTAGAATGAACAATTTTTAAATACCATTTTGTCACCTAGTATAAGAATTTGTCAAAGTAAATCCCCAAATTTGGTCATCAAATACTGAGCAAATAAGATAGATATCACTTTCAACGTCCTGTATTTTGACTGTCCTAAGAGCAACAACCATGAGGACCAGGACCTCAGTTAGGACACTGTTGATAGGACTCCTTGAGCTCAGTCCTGGAGACTCTGCTTCCTCTTCCCAGCTGCTTTCTGTTCCACAGCAAACAAGATCTCTATTGCTCACTTACAGATTTATTGATAAAACATTGATTTTATCACTGTCCTTCAATTAAAAGTGTAGCTCTTCCTCTGCGTTTTCATTCATGGTGCCAGCACATGAAATGTCATCGCTGAAGAGGTGACAAATTTAAAAGTCCATTATTGTTAAGAGAAAGGATCATAAACACCTGGGACTGAGCTTATCAGTCTATTTGTAAGGGTGTCACATCCATGAAGTTATTCTTACTGTACCTGTAAGCACGGGTTCTCCATTTCTATAGCATTCTGTGCTGGCAGTATGTCTAGGTGTTGCAGAAGCATTTGATGTTTTGCATGGGCCACAGCATATAAACCATTGTATAAATCATAACACTCATCATTCAGAAACGTGAAAACTGTGCTGTGGTAACCATTCCAAGGAGGATTTGGATGAGCAGTTGCTCAGTGCTTCACATTCAGACTCAAAGAGTGAACAGTTAAAATACATCCACCACAATTGTGACCAAAAAATATCTTGTGGCTCTGTAGAAATGTTCAATATTGGGATGTAATCTTTCAGACTTGAAATCTCTCCATGGTGTTGTGAAAAAATGAAATTCCCATGGAATGAGTCAAGAGTAAAAGCTCTCTTTCTTGTGTTAACATCCCATTGTGAGGTGGAAATCCAGATTCTCTGTATTCCCAACCATTCCCATCTTGTAATTCTCACTGCTAGAAAGGAGTCCGTGTCCCCAAAAACAATAACAACTTTTGCTGATGAAGTCATTATCTGGTTATAATGATTTTCAGCTCTTGCTTGGTATGACTTCATGTTATCTGGAATCTCATTCACAAAGGCTAAACAAACTCCATTATTTTGCATCTGCACACTCAAGCTTAAGAGAAATTCAACATTCTGGTCATCATCAGAGATGACCAGCCCCACCCAAGTCCATCCAAAACGAATCATCAGTGAGACCATAGCAAGAGGGAGGAATGTGTCCTTTCATGCCATTTGATACAGATGAGGAAAATTGTTCAGGTCACTCAGAATGGGATGAAATGGCCCATAGGTAATCTTAAAAAAAAAGAGAACACATAAAATCCAAGTCGAAGAGTATCTATATTCTCCTCAAATTCACATCTGAATTTTTTTCAGAACTAGCTTTATTTCATAAGAAAATCAGTGTAATTACCCTATACTTCATCTTTTATTTCTCCTAAGAACTTATACAAATTTCACAATGACTCCTAATATTCTAGAAAATCGCTTTTTTTTTCAATGCATTCTTTCTCTTTCCAAAAAGGACCATCAATAGTCTACATTGTGAGGAATCACCCACAAATTCAATTACTCTAATTCTCCTTAGTCATTCTGTAAAACAGAAGATGACAGTGAGGACTCCCAACCTCACCTGTATAAATTGACAGAACTTCAGAAATGTTGCCAAACTGGAAGATGGTTTCCATGATGGTCCTGTAAATGCCACATCACAAACCTTGCTCAAATTACAAATGTAATTAGAGTGAAAAAGAATATTTTCAGAATTAGAATATAGATAGTCATTAATTGAAAAGATAAGATTACACCCATTGTTATAATGCAAAAATCTCAAAGATATATTGGGTAAAATGTTGGGGTTTCTGTTTATTTCCTCAGTGGCCAAAAGTAAGGCAAGAGCATGTTGGTATTTTCTGGAAGTCAAACTGAAAAGACAGCAAAGTATTCATTATGTATGTTGTTCTCAATATAGCAACTTTCCATCAGATTCTAAGAACAGTATATACTCAATGATATTTAGACCTCAGATTCCTATTTTGGAAAAAACTACTCATTTGTGAAGATGTGTCCCCAGCACATCTTCCTGAGTGTCTAGATTTCATTCTCCAGTTATGGAATGAATGTAGAACATAAACATCTAGGGGAATGAGGTGTTTTGTAATCCATTTACACGTTATAGTTACAGTCCATAAGAAATGAGACATG
The DNA here is from genome assembly GCA_023101885.1 of Typhlomys cinereus. NCBI lineage: Eukaryota > Metazoa > Chordata > Mammalia > Rodentia > Platacanthomyidae > Typhlomys > Typhlomys cinereus. Next base: position 471,458 of record JALPQD010000714.1, read on the forward strand.
CTGGTCACCCAACACAGAATCAGCAATCACAGTCAAAGAGTGTATGTGCTCTATTTCACATAAAACTTTGTTTGCATTCTGGAAATTTATGAAGAAAATTCAAGAGAAATGTAATTCATATTGTCAGGATTAGAGGATGTGAAAATGTAAAACTAACATTACTGACAATGTAAAGTGTTTCAAAAGAAAAATTACTCTGTTTGTTAAACTTCTCCCCTGCTTATAAAAGTTATCAACTACTGCTGGGCATGCCTACCATCCTGGGACATGACTGAGATATAAGCAGTTATTTTTGTTAGTGATACATCTTTTTCTAACAGAAGCAAAAACATTTCACTAGATTTCCCTCCAATTTGTATGTCAGAATATTAATTCTTCCTTAGGTTTGATAACTGCCCAATTTCAAGACAGAATAAAACTGGAAAGTCTACTAGTGTCCTAACTGACAGAGATCCTGTTTCTTTAGTCAGTTTCAGATGCTGAATGCATAGAATACCATAGCATGAAATGCTGTGATGTAAAACTGAATATAATCAGTATCTATGCAAACAAATTGCACAAATAAGTATCGTACTTAGCTGGGTGACTCTTTGTACAGGCTTTGGTAATCACATGCTCAAATGAAGCACTAGCAGACATTTTGCTGTGGCCCACTGAAAAGGAATTCAAGTGAGTGTTTGAAATGTCTTTCAAGGGAAATGACTGTGTTTTTGATGAAATGGACCATGGAAGAGGAAGGGGAACTAAGACAGAGGACTTCCTCTCTTGGCTTTTTGCAGCTTTGTTATGTAGAGTGTAAAAGCAGGAGTGGGGGAAAGCCTGATATAGATCCAAGTATTAACATACTGTGTTTCCATATATTGAAGTAAATCTTGACTCATTCCCAGAGGTGTAGACAGAAGATTTAGAAAGTGTTCATCAACATATTCATTCTTTCTCTCTTTGTTGGGGGTTGGGGGTGCATAAGTGATTGTGCCTGTGGAGGTACAAGGATGATAAAGGAATCACTCAGCATTGTTCTACATTCTTATTGCTTCCTTTTATTGTTTACTAGAATCTGCTTTCAAGGCCTGAAATTGAAGTCTGCCTCCATTACCACCTGGCATTTTTATAAGGAATCTGGGTGTCCATACTCAAGTCCTTCTTGTTGGGAAGCAAAGGTTGTAATTCCTGAGCCAACTCCTCAGCCCTCAGTGCACATGTAATGCATTGCTCATGATGGTAAACAGAAAATAAAAGGAATGAGAAATGTACTTACTGTAGTTCAAGGTTGACATATAAAATATATTCTTGTGCAGGATGCTCAGTTATGGAATAGAACAAATCACATTCATTCAGATCATGTCTATCCCTGTCTCCTTCCTGATTCATTCTCCAGTAGCAATTGCTTCCCATCAGACTGCACCAGAAGAGAGGAAGTTTCAAAAAGAAGAAGACAAACATCAACATGAGCATCTTTTCCTTGTCTTCCAGAATATTAGTTTGAGTCCAAAAGGAACCCGCAGCATCCAAGAGATGAGCATATGACACATGTTCATTCATGCTTGTATCTGCTTTTGTATTTCTGTAGCTTGTGGGAAATTCCACCAAAATCTTTCAATTGTTTGTATCCAGCTCATATCATTAGCTCTAAAAAAAATTAGAAAGCGTACCCTAGGGCTAAGCACCTGTTGTCCCGATCCAGGTGACAGACAGAGGATGCAAACATGTTGTGACCATTTATAGCCTCTTCCTGCCACAGGTGCCATGAGTTCATTCCTGTCTGTGCCCCAGGTGAGGCAGAGGAAGTGCCAGGTCTGTGTCAATAAGCTCATTCTGTAAATAGCACTTGACATCAGGTAAGTGGGTTTCATCAGAGAATTTGAAGTTAAGTTGTGAGAGAAAGGGTCACAAAGGACCCATGTAGTTAGAACTTTGAGAAACACATGCAGTATTGTGTACCCCACTGTCCCAGATAAATGACATCCAGTATGTACCACAATATTTTCTTTGTGGTCCATGTGTCACTCCATAGACTTCCCAATAGCTGCACTTGTCTCACATAACTTGGAAAACAAGGATCATGATAAATGCAGACATTTCCAGAGACTTTTGCCAATGACCTTCACATTGTGTATTCTCACCAGTGTTAATCACTCATATTCAGTCATTAGATTATAAATAAAAAACTGAGACATGTTAAGTGTCAACTGTTGCCACAGAGTGACTGATTTAACTATGTTTCATCCTTAATTAAATCATTGTCTTAGCTTGCCAAGTAATAATTTACCAGGACAAAATGCTCAAACCTTTATTTGTTTTTTTTAACATATGTAAAAGATACAATTTCCAAAATCAAGGCACAAGAAAGTGAGTTAACCACTTATTCCTTATTTCTTGGTTCATGGATAGGAAATAATGTGTTTGCTATGATCACATAGAAGACACAGGGAAGCAAGCAACCTCTAAGTGTGTGCAAGTGTATATGTGTGTGGTGTCTGTGTGTGTATCAGAGGATACTTGAATGTGTTTGCTTGTAGAGAGCCGAGGGTATTATTGGGAATTGTCTTGGATAATCCTGCATCCTTACTGCTCTGCTCTTGGATCTATCAGATTCCACATTCCAAGGTTGGAATTATTAGTCAACACCATTTCAGTCACATTTATTTACATTTGATTCCAAGGATCTGAACTCAACTCCTTCTTCTTGTGATGCAGAGGCTTAAACCCCTGAAACTTCTCTCCAATCTTTTCAAAGTTTTTTGGAGGACACTAATTACATGTATGAATTTCACCCTTGTGGCTATCAGATGAAGCTAATTAGTTGTCAAAGTTATCACTTTTATGTATTTTATTACATGAGGGGCTGTAGTTACAAAACAATATTTTCGGGGAAATCCAGCATTTGGTGCACAGTTAGTCACTATTATCACAGACTGTGATTGGAGTCTTGATCTCCAAGAATCCAATGTTCCCTGTGCAGGTTAAAACACCATTTTTTAATCCTTCAATTGGGAAACAAAATTTTTATTGAGAATTTTACATATGCTAACAAAATGAGTTTATGTTCTTTCCCCATCCCCCTCCTGTCCTAACCTTGTCATCCAGCCTCACCTCCCTTCACCAATTGAGCTATGTCTCCCTCACCCTCCCATCCCTCTACATGTGTAGATAATAGGCTCCATCACGAGTATCTGTGCTGTATCTGGGGAACCAGGTCTTTATGGTTTATATGTGACTCATGAGGAGACAAGCTCAAAATTGAGGAGGCTCCCATTGTGTGATGCAGCACCTGCCAAAGAGATTTTTTTTTTTTTGGTGTTGACTGAATACTGTTATTGCAAAATGGAATCTGAGCATTTGAACATAGGTTCAAATGTGTTTGCCATCTCTTATCTCTTATGCATTTGTGATCCCCTACTTTTTTGTATTTAAGGATATATAATGCTAAAATGAGAGAGAATTTGAAATATGAGCTGCTTTTCCTTTCTCATGCACCTCTATTGCATAGTATAAGTATTCACTTCATAGTAAATCCTTTCTTCAATACATTTTTAGCAATAATGAAGATGGCTCTTCTGCCCCTGACCCGGACCATGGTGGAATCCCTCCTCCTCAGGTAAGGTCCGTGGACCATGCTACATTCCCCAGGTCACCTGCATGCCACATGAGCAGCCAGTCTGCCTCTCTGGCCCTGGGGAATGCCCCTAGCCAATAACCCAGGTCCCAGGTCATCTACACAACCCACTAGCCACTCTGTCTGGAACCAGACCAGGGCAGACTCCCTGCTCCTCAGAATTCAACAGAATTCAGAGAACACTCAACCAAAGCACTAGGTGACAAACACTATACATCTGAAGTCCTTTAAAATCATCCCATCACTTGGGAGAGAATCTTCACATCCAGCTCAAAGATAAGTAAACCCTTTTTACCATTGAGTTCCTCTCAAATATTAGTCCGCTGTAGTTTAACATTTCCTTATAGCCACCCAAAAAACCCACAAAACTTCAGGGACTATACCATCCACCTTCACATGTCACCAAGAAAGTAAATCTAAAAAGCACACAACCATACTAATCTTCATGCCCTCTCTACTAAACCTGACTTAATTGATGTAATAACATCCCAATAGCCTCATCTAGAAAATAACATATCACCAAGAAAGTAAACCTAAAAACTGCACTACCATACTAATCTTCATTCCCTGTCTACTAAACCTGACTTAATTGGCATACAAACAATCTAATATCCTCATCAAGGAAATAATACCAATACCAGAAAAGCATACCCAACTCCAAGGAAAACAGTAGTAATAAATACTCATATTTATTAATACCACCTAATTCAGTCCAGTTAAAACACATAGAAACAAAAAAAATTCTTAAGAAATAAAACAATAGCCAGATCACAGCACAAATACATGAGAATCAGAATCCAAGACAACAAATCTCCTACCAAAAGAATTAACCCCATAATGATAGATTCCAAGAACAACTCACAGACAATAGCCAAGAAAGCCATACCCAAGAGAATGATTTTCAAAGCATGATCTTAATTATGATCAATACTATGAAAGAGGAAGTCTGGGAAGAGTTAAATAACTACGTCAAACACTTTGAAAAGGAACACAACAGGCACTTGGGAGCAATGAGAAAAAGAGCTGAACAAAAAATAGGCATAAAGCAGGTAAAACAATCTCTAGTAGTGTTTTAAACTGAACCAAAAAAAAAGAAGTTATCTTCAACAGAAATCAATAGAGAGTCTTATCAGCAGAACTAATGAACCAGAAAATAGAATATTAGATCTTGAAGACAAAGTGAAAGAACTAAGCAGTTCAATGGAAGGGCTTATTAAAGCCAAAAAGGTACTTGAGAGGAATATTCAACAGTTATGGGACACTTTGAAGAAACCTAACATGCACATTCATGGAATACAGAACAAAAACACCAAAATACCACACCGTATGAAAAATTTCAAATTATCATGAAGGAAACTTTCCACATATAAAGAAAGAGGCCCATCAAAATACAAGAGGCATTCTGCACCCCAAATAGATATGAACAAAATAGAAACTCACCAAGGCAAATAATAGTCAAAACACTAACATAAAAGACAAAGAAAATGTCCTGAAGGCTTCCAGGGGGAAAAAGTCACTTTTAAACATAAACCTATTAAAATAACAAATGACATCTCAATGGAAACAGTAAAAGGAAGAATAGCATAGAGAGCTGTACTTCTGGTACTGAATGAGCACAAATGTCAACCCAGGCAGACATACCCAGCAAAACTATCAGTCATGATTGAGGATGAAAGAAAAATTTTCCACCATAAAGACACTCAGAGACTTATATAACTACCAAATCAGGCCTTCAAAAAATGCTAGAAAAGATACTCAATCTTGAAGAAAAGAACAAGCATATCCAGGAGGACAGAACAGAAGTATAATACCACCATAAACTATAAGCCAAATAATACACTTAGGAAAGCCACTAAATAAAAGTTTCAGAAATTAAAAGTCATTTCTCCATTATAACACTAAATGTCAATGGAATTAACTCATGAATCGAAAGACACAGATTACAAACACGGATTAGAAATCACAACCCATCCATCTGTTTCCTTCAGAAAATACATCTCACCACAAAAAATAGGCACATTCTTAAAGTAAAAGGATGGTCAAAAATTCTGCAAGCTAATGGAAACAGGGAACAAGCAGGGGTAGCTATTATACTATCTGGTAAAGTGGACTTCAAGCCAAAAAAAAAATCATAAGAGACACAGTAGGAAACTACATTTTATTCACATGTACAATTCACCAGGAAGACTTCACAGTACAGAATATACACACACCTAATAAGGGATCCTCCACATTCATTATGCAAACACTACAAAGTCTAAAGTAAGAAACCAATTCCAAAACGATAGCACTCAGGGATTTCAATACCGTCCTCTCAACATGGGATAGATCAACAGTTCAAAAACATAACAGACACATTTGTACTTAATCAAACCTTTTCTGAGATGATCCTTATAGATATCTATCAAACTTTCCATCAACTCACCAAAGAATACACAATTTTCTCAACAGCCCAAAGAATGTTCTCCAAAATAGACAACATATTGGGCCACAAAACAAACCTCCACATATAGGAAAGTTGAAATTTTAGCCTGTACCCTATCAGACCACCATGATCTAAATCTTGACATCTGCAACACAACAAACAGTAGGAAATACACCAACTCTTGGAAACTAATCATTATGATGTTGAATGAGGATTGGGTTCAGGAAGAAATCATAAAGGAAATTCAAGATTTCCTATAAGCGAACCATAATGAAAATACAACAATGAAAGCAATCCTAAGAGGTAAGTTTATAACTCTTAATGCTTATATAAAAAATAGAAACGTTACAAATAAATAACTTAGCAATGCAGCTTAAAGCTTTAGAGACACAAGTGCAATCCAATTCTGAAAGCAGTAGGAGAGAGGATATTAGCAAAATAAGGGAAGAAATATCTGAAATTGAGATAAAGAAAAGGATACAAAGAATCAACCAGTCAAGAAGCTGATTCTTTGATAAAATGCATAAGAATGATATAATGATATTCCTCTAGCTAAATTAACCAAAATCAAGAGAGAGAAAACCCAAATTAACAAAATTAGAAATAAAAATGATGTTATCACAACTGATACCCAAAAACTTCAGAGAATTACAAGGTCATATTTCAAGAACTTATACTCCATGAAATTTGGTAACACAAAAGAAATGGGTGAATCCCTAAGTAAGTACAATTTACATAAATTGAATCAGGAAGTTTTGAATTACTTAAATAGTCCTATATCAAATGAAGAAATTGATGAAGTAATCTCAAATCTTTCCACCAAAAAATGTCCTGGACCAGATGGATTCAACACAGAGTTCTACCAGACATTTAAGGAACAACTAACATGGATACTTCTTAAACTGTTCCATCAAATTGTAAAGAAAAGGACAATTCCAAATTCTTTCTATGAAGCTAATATCATACTAATCTCAAAACCTAATAAAGATATACTTGAAGAAAATTGTAGGAAAGTCTCTATGATGAACACAGATGCAAAAATTCTCAACAAAAGCATAGCAAATCAGATTCTAAAACATATCAAAAAGATCATTTACTGTGATCAAGTAGGCTCTATCCCAGGCACATAAGGTTGATTAAATATATGCAAAAGTGATCCATCATATAAACCAATCCAAAGTCCAAGACCACATTCATACTCTCAAAAAGCTTTTGACGAGATCTGACATTCTTTTATGATCAAAACCCTAGAGACAGTTGGAATGGAAGGAACCTTTATCAACATAACAAAAGCTGTATATACAAGCCAACATCAAGGATTATATTCAATGGGGAAAAACTTGAAGCATTCCCACTTGAATTAGGAACTAGGCAAGGCTGTCTTCTCTCACCACTTCTATTCAATATTGTACTTAAGTCTTAGCTGGAGCCATAGACAAGATAGGAAGATAAAAGAGTTTCAAACTGGCAAGGAATAAGTCAAGATAGCTCTATTTCCAAATGACATGTAATATACCAGAGTGATTCTAAAAACTCCATCAGGAAACTGGAACTAATGTAGAAGTTCAGCAGTGTTGCAGGATCCAAAATAAACACACAAAAATCAGTGGTCTTCCTATATGCCAAGGATGAAAGAAGTGAAAAAGCCCTAAAAGAAACAATCCCATTTACTATAAACCCTAAAAAACTGAAATACCTTGGTATAAATCTAACCAAAGAAATGAGACCTTCATAAAACTTTAAAATCCTAAAGAAAGAAATTAAAGAAGACACCTGAAGGTAGAAAATCCTCCCACACTCCTGGTTTGGCAGAATCAACAACATAAAAATGACTATTCTACCAAAAGCAATATACAGATTTAACGTATCAAAATACCCAAGCAATTTTTAAAGGAATTGACCAAACAATCTCAAAATTCATATGGAAACAAAAAGGCTCAGGATAGCAAAAGCAATCTTGAGTTACAAAAACAGTGTTGGAGGTATCACCTAAATCTATAGTACGTTTATGTTTCAAGAAAAAGTTTAAGAATTCTCTGAGCCATTATCCATTCTCTCCTAATATGTGGACAAAGTTAATTATAAAATGATGTATGGCTTTTAGATTCACCATCTACTGAAAAACATTCAGTTCAACAATCCTGTTGGAGAAACAGTTTATATGAATGAAGTAAGAAATTAGATTCAGAGTATGACATTTTCAGCATCTGGAATTTCCCACAAGGCCTTGGACTCCAGGTGAAAAGAGGACATTTTTCTCCACACCTTCCATGTTGCCAACAGCTGGATTTGTCAAGACATGCTACAGTGGGCCACAGAAAGGAGACAAGTGGGTGGATCTAATCAAGAGATGGTATGCTAGACATGAAGATAACATAATTTACATAGCTGCTCAGGTTTGTGATTTTCAACATGTCATTGATTATGGACCATCCTTCTGAAATTTTTTAGATGAGCTATAGCAAGATATTTCCACTCGAATCTAAATGTTCATACTTACAACATTACTTAATGCACTAAAAATGCATGAGAAGTCTAATGAGTTGTAGGTTTAAAGACAAAAAAATTCTTCAGTTTTGTAATATATTTAGATTCTTACAAATGAAGCCCTAAGCATGTCACCATCCCCCAAAGTCTAGTAGGATTACAGGAGGAGAAGGCTTCAGGCAATTGTTTAAACAGTCATAATAGAGTTTCCATACTAGCAGGCAGCCCAAGAAGGGACCCAAACCTATGCCACTGAGTCCTGAATCCTCACTAGTGTAGACAATGCAGAGGGAAATTCAGCACCCAAATAAAGAGATGCTGTGGAGGATGGGAGGTAGAAAACAGGAAGCACCAAAAGAGAGGGAGGGAAGGAGAAGGGGTGAGAGGAATGGGGGAGTAGAGTGCAAGAGAGGACAATAGGGGAAGGGACAGAGGAGGGAGAGAAGGGAGTATCTATAGAGCTTGCATAATTAGGCAAAAAAGTAATAAAAAATAAAGAATTGTAAAATGCTTTGAGTAAACCATCAGAAGATATCTAATGTGCCAAAGAAAATATTTAAGAGAGAAAATAATAATCTAAAATAAAGACTTAAATTACAAAAAAAGAAGTGCTAGGAACATCAGTGTGTTCCTGACAAGCTTCTGAGCATCTTCAAGTCCCCTCCTCTGTGCATAATGTAACTTGCAACCCTTGTTTCAAAAAATCTCAACAGGAGCCAGCATGCTGGTTTGATTTTATTCCATGTTCAGAAAATCTGATTTCCAATGAGACAGGTGTGTGTATGCCTAAGAGAGAGAGAGAGTCTTCAGACTGATTTCCTTCTGTGCACATGAAGACTAACGTGGAATTAATATCATTCTTCAAAAAAAATCATTCTCTCTCAATTGAATATGTACATGCTCAATCATATTTACCCTGGAAACACTCTAAACAAATCTTTTTATATGTGTATTTTAGAACATTTCTGCTGAATAATTTTACATTTGTTTTTGTTCTTTGACAGCTTTGTACATGAACACAATAAATTTGTCATTTTTCATCCATTTCTTATCCACACACATTCCCACTTTATTCTCCTTCTGAAAACCTTCCTCTTACCATCCAGTATCCCTTCTCCACAAAGGTCTATTTACATGTGTGTCCCCAGTCAGTATAATCTAGATTGCCTGAATTGGAATATACTTACATACATAAGTGTGGAAGATGGATGAGTAATTACACCATTGATTAAAGTAGTTCCCATCACCCCATCTGGCATTAATACTCAGTAGTCTCTTGAAGTGTTATGGAGTTTCTTCAAATGTTTCCTCTCTATAGTGAAATGTCAACAGACCAACTATGGTACAGGTCTTGTGGGATCCCTGCTCTGCCACCAAGTAACGACAGAAGCATCACACATTCAATCAACTAGCATTTTGATCCTCTTCTATACTGTTCATAGAGGTGTGACTATTAAATTTACCCATTTGAACATTAGCAGCATATGCTATTTTATTAATGAGTATAAATATTTATGAATGATTTTAGGTTTCTTTAAAAGTAACATCAAATGCAATCCACATATTAAAAAGATAAAATTTAGGACTTAAGTGATTGGTTTCTACACACATAAACAAGAGAGGGTGGCAAATTACTAGGATAAAATACCAGGATGAAGCAATGAACTTTTTAAATATCCTACATCAAAAAGCAGTGCATGACTTATTGGGGAACATGCTTATTATGCATGCCTGAGTTTCCAAGGATAAATAAACAATCACATGCAAAGCCTGGGATTGCAGAGTAAGTCTGTAATCACAGTGATTTCATGGAGAAAAGGGAGGCTGAGAAAACGAAAATCTCTGGAAACTTGGGATCCACAAAGACTCATATTCACAGAGGAGAAGAGCAAAGAGAATGTGCTATGTGGCACAGAGGTCCTGTCTATAAGCAACAGTATTAATGAGGAAGGATATATGAACGTGCTCTCCTGACATTCACACACAGGGCATGTCATAGGAGAGGATGCCCTACCAAATGCTTCAGGGATGGACACCAAGAAAATAAAATTGTGTTAGGCTGTGATGAAGAGAGAAATGCTAAATTTGTTTACATGACATTTTCTTTTCTGCACCACGTATGGGCCATTGTGTATGGTGCACAGATGATAACTATCCCAACTTGGAGCAATCCCATTGTCTTCAAAGACCTGTGATGTTGTACCTCACAATGACCCATTAGGGATGGCTCTGGCCTGCATGCCTTGAGCTTCTCTGTACTCACAGCTCTTGTTCTTGGGGTCTTTGTGAAGCACCATGACACTCCCATCTTGAAGGCAAATAAGTGCACTCTCAGCTTACATCCTGGTCATCTCCCTCACCTTATGTTTCCTCTGCTGCTCACTCTTCATTGGACATCCCAGGATGGCCATGTGTATCCTGCACCAGATCACATTTGGACTTGTGTTCACTGTGGCTGTGTCCACTGTTTTGGACAAAACTATAACTGTGTTTTCTAGCCTTCCAAGTCACTGCTACAGGAAGGAGTTTTACGTGATTGATAGTCTCAAGGGCACCTAACTTCATCATTCCATCTGTACCATTCTCTGTGGAATGTGGCTTGGAATATCTCCTCCCTTTGTTTAAAGGGATTTATACTCTGAACATGGCCACATCATCATCATGTGCAACAAGGGCTCAGTCACTACCTTCTACTGTGTCCTGGGATATCTGGGCTCTCTGGCACTTTGGAGCTTTACTGTGAGATAAAAAAAAATGCTAGTAAGACCGGTTGCAACGAGATGGAACCTCCTATGATATTAATATGTCAAAAATGATTTAAAGAAAGAATGAGGACAGACAGTCCCTGTACAGAGGAACCGGGAAAGTTGATGTTAAGAGAGTCCTCATAGCCGTCCCACCAAACAGTATAGATTTTTTCCATTGCTCTTAAAAACCCTCCAGAAACTGACACTAAGACCATATTGCTGAAAGTGTAGCACACATGGATCACAGGACACACACATAAAGCTAGAAGCTTCCTTCTTCATGAACACCTTATATATTACCAGAGAGTACTACAGAAGTTGCTATAGGAAAAAAAAAAAAAACAGTTAAAGGTCACATCAATCTGGAACTCTGCAAGTTGCAATAATAATCACCATGGCAACAGGTGACCCACCCCACAGCTAAGACAGCATTGCAGAAGAGAGGACAGCAGGATTGTAAGAGCCTAAAGTAAGAGCGATGGTCCAGGTGTTTCTCCTGGACGTGACAGAGATGTGATGTACAAACTTTCATGGCAGATATGTATACTTATGCAAGACTTACATGGTATCTGTCTCAGCAGCTCACCATGAAAGTAGAAAGACCTCAAGATGATCTACACCTCCCTGGACACAGGGACACTCCACTGATGAAGAGTAAAGCTGATAAGGATGAAGGGGAGGATGCTTTCATCAGTGCTGTACACATTGATCTACGATACTTGCTGCAGGATGAAGCATGTCAGACTGTTGTCATCAAAGGCACACTATAAAGACAATGGGATGCACAAGTGAAAAAAATTGAAAATAGGAGGAAGTCTGGCAGGGGAGATGAAGGATTACAAGGGGAAAAGAAGGATAGGTCTTGGGACTAAGGGATGAAAATTGAAAATATTATGAATTCATTATATTCATATATGTAATAGTAAAACATAAAGGAATAGAAAGAAAAAAGATGGAGTTGGGTGTCCTGCAGCAATATCCAAGTGGAGTAAAAGTGAGGAAGGGGTAGCTATGATCAAAATTCACTTTATGCATGTAAGAAACATTGAAAAATACATAAAGTTTTGAAAACTATTTGGCAAACTCTAGAGACATTGTTACCATACTCATTGATAACCCCAGATATACTTGACTATAAGGAATGAAGATATATCATAGATGAAGAAATGATTCATTAGCTGCACATATGTTCCGTGTCATAAGGGGGGGATTAGGGGTTGATGAGGAAGTGGTTGGCTACCTGGAAGCCAACCTTACTCTCTACTGTGTCCTAATCCTGATCTTCCATCTCCTTCAAGCATTTTCTTATATAAAGGCCTTTTTTAACAATTTTCTTTTAGCTTTAGAGTCTCAAAACATCCAGAAAGGACTCAGCCCAGGGCAACAGAAAAACAGTGAAATAGACAACAGTCAACCTGTGATCCTGCAATGTTCACCCAGAATCAGGCCAATCAAATCTCTCCCCATTTTTACACTCAGGAAGCCTTGCAGAATAGGGGTCAGTAAGATTCTTAAGAGCCTAAAGCTAGGAAGGTCCACCACTGGACATGACATTGCAAGGCAGTGCTGCTGCATCCAGGAACTCACTACAATGAGAGTTGTCCTTATTCAATAACCTGAATATCTTCACTTTATTCTCTTTGCTTTCTGGAATTGAAATTTAGTTTTGTAACAAATGTAATAGGTGTAAAAATCTCCCATCAAAGCTTTCTTTCATTAACTTAAAAATATTCACTTGTGCTGCAGGAATAGAAAGCTGACAGCCAGAAAATAAACACACACTGGTCATGTTTGCATTTGAATTTTTTTTCATTTTTTTAATACATTTTTATTATTTCTGCTCATACAAACTTAATAGGTAGACCAGTTTCCCTCCCTCCCTCCTCCTCCCCCCGAACCCCCTGCTCCGACTCCCTTCCTCCCCATGCCCCAGTGCCTCCCCCCCCCCAATTCCCAGAGAGTCCTTTATTGTGTATGCCTAACTCTCCTCTGGGTCCTCCTCTCCGATGATGTACAAGGATACAGTGGCATTTCACTGAACCCTTTCTCCTGTTCCCTTTAAGCATAGGAACACTACTGTGGCTGTCAATCCCTTGCCTCCAAGGATCTTGGCGCCTTTAGCTGATGCTAGACTCTGTGAGGTCAATAGTGTGTTGGACATTGCACAGGGCATGCAAAGTCCTATTATGATTGCTTTGGCCCTAACTAGCGTGGAGAATCTTGCAAATCATTGCTTCTCCCACCTTTTGCTCCTACAATCTTATCGCCCCCTCTTCCGCAAATGTCCCTGAGCTTCAGGATGGGGGAAGATTAGGCAGGCCTAGTTCTTTGTGGTTGATATAGAGTCTCTAAAGTTCTGGATTGTGGTTTGTTGATTTTCTTTTGCAGTTTTGCTGCTTCTGCAATGCCCTTCACTCCATCCTGATGGGCACTGTATGTCACATCTTTGGCAGAGACAAAAAGCTGTTAAACTGGAGTCTTGTTATAATAGCACATTCAAGGGTAGTTGTAATAAAAGTAAGAAACCTCAGTGAGGGAGGGGTCAGTCACCCATTTGCAAAATGATTACTTTTTATCTGCCAGACTATATGCCCTCCCCTTCTGGTGAGATCATAGCCCATCAGTTGTACATGATCAGGAACGAACGTCTGTGAACTTAACCAGGTGTCACATTACTTACTTGCAGTCCTTGATGGAGGCCTATTTTCTTTGCTGTAACATGGTCCCCTCTTTCCTTGTATCTGTTGTGGCCCCTCCAACCCCATCCCTCCTGTTCATAATCCTTGCAATTACTGTATTACATAGGTTTACCTTTGAATGTCTCAATGTGGGCTGGGTGAGTTTGATACTAGGAGCCACCTATTAGGGAGAACATACAGCGCTTAATTTTCTGGGTTTGGGATACTTCACTTAATATAATTGTTTCTAATGACATCCATTTCCCGGCAAATTCCAGTAATTCATCATTTTTGATGGCTGAGTAATACTCCAATTGTACAGATGTACCACAGTTACCTTATCCACTTGTCAACTGTTGGACATTTGGGTTGATTCCATGACTTTGCTATTGTATTTTTTATAACATTTTTATTATTATTTCCGCTCATACAAACTTAATAGGTAGACCAGTCCCTCCCCCTCCTCCTCCCCCCGAACCCCCTGCTCCCCCTCCCTCCCTCCCCATCTCCCAGTACCTCCCCCCTCAATTCCCAGAGAGTCCTTTATTGTGTATGCCTAACTCTCCTCTTGGTCCTCCTTTCCGATGACATAAAAGGACCCAGTGGCATTTCCCTGGACCCTTTCTCGTGTTCCCCTTAAGCATAGGAACACTACTGTGGCTGTCAATCCCTTGCATCCAAGGATCTTGGTGCTTTTAGCCAATGTTAGACTTTGTAAGGTCAACAGTGTGACGGACATGGCAGAGGGCATGCAAAGTCCTATTATGATTGCTTCAGCAGTCCTTCATGGAGGCCTATTTTCTCTGCTGTAACATGGTCCCTTCTCTCCTTGTACCTGGTGTGGCCCTCCAACCCCAACCCTCCTGTTCATAATCCTTGCAACTACTGTATTACATAGGTTTACCTTTGAGTGTCTCAATGTGGGCTGGGTGAGTTTGATACTAGGAGCCACCTATTAGGGAGAATATACAGCGCTTAATTTTCTGGGTTTGGGATACTTCACTTAATATAATTGTTTCTAATGACATCCATTTCCCGGCAAATTCCAGTAATTCATCATTTTTGATGGCTGAGTAGTACTCCATTGTATAGATGTACCACAGTTACCTTATCCACTCGTCAACTGTTGGACATTTGGGTTGATTCCATGACTTTGCTATTGTAAACAGTGCTGCTATGAACATGGCCGTGCTTGTGTTATCGAGGTGAACCTCTGCTGCATGGGGGGTTATTCCCAAAAGTGGGATAGCAGGGTCATATGGCATTTCAATCTTTAATTTCTTTAAGAATCTCCAGACAGCTTGCCAGAGTGGTTGTATGAGCCTGCACTCCCACCAGCAATGTAGGAGAGTTCCCCTCTCTCCACATCCTCTCCAGCAGTTGGTGTTGTTTGTATTGTGGATTTTTGCCATCCTGACCAAGGTGAGATGATATCTCAGGGAAGTTTTGATTTGCATTTCCCTGATGGCTAAGGAAGTGGAGCATTTTTTAAGATATTTGTTAGACATTTTAATTTCGTCCTTAGTAAAGTTTCTTTTAAGTTTCAGGGCTCATTTTTTCATTAGGCCATTGTTTTCCTTGGAGTTTAGTTTTCTAAGTTCTTTGTGCACTCTGGACAGTAGAGCTCTATCAGATATGTGGTTAGTGAAGATTTTCTCCCATTCTGTGGGTTGCCTTTGAGCTCGTGTTACAATCTCTTTATCTGAACAGAAGCTCTTTAATTTCACAAGGTCCCAACTGTTGAGAGTTGGTAGCAGTGACTGTGCCATTGGGTGTCTGTTTAG
This sequence comes from Typhlomys cinereus, assembly GCA_023101885.1. Classification (NCBI taxonomy): domain Eukaryota; kingdom Metazoa; phylum Chordata; class Mammalia; order Rodentia; family Platacanthomyidae; genus Typhlomys; species Typhlomys cinereus. Next base: position 487,195 of record JALPQD010000714.1, read on the forward strand.
GAAATGCTGGCCTAGCCCAATCAGCTCGAGGGAGTTCCCTATCCTTTCAACTATGGTTTTTATAGTCTCTGGCCTTATATCAAGGTCCTTGATCCATTTGGAATTAAGTCTTGTACATGGTGACAAGTGCGGGTCCAGCTTTAATCTTCTGCATATGGAGATCCAGTTTTGCCAGCACCATTTGTTGAAGATGCTGTTCTTTTTCCATTGGATTCTTTGGGCCCCTTTGTCAAAGACCAAATGGCTGTGATTTTGTGGGCTTATATCTGGGTCTTCAACCCTTATCCATTGATCTGTGTGTCTATTTTGGAGCCAGTACCAGGCTGTTTTTATAACTATGGATTTGTAGTGCAGACTAAGGTTTGGTATGGTAATACCTCCAGCAGTGTTTTTGTTACTCAGGATTGTCTTTGCTATCCTGGGTCTTTTGTGCCTCCATATGAATTTTGAGATTATTTGGTCAACTTCTTTAAAGAATTGCTTTGGGATTTTAATTGGTATAGCATTGAATTTGTATATTGCCTTTGGTAGGATGGTCATTTTTACAATGTTCATTCTGCCAATCCAGGAACATGGGAGGTCTTTCCACCTTCTGATGTCTTCCGCAATTTCTTTCTGTAGGGTTTTAAAGTTTTCATTGTAAAGGTCTTTTACCTCCTTTGTTAGGTTTACACCAAGATATTTCATTTTTTTAGGGGCTATAGTAAATGGGATTGTTTCTCTCAAGGTTTTTTCACTTCTTTCATTCTGGGCATATAGGAAGGCCTCTGATTTTTGCACATTTCTTTTGTATCCTGCCACCCTGCTGAACTTCTCAATTAGTTCCAGGAGCTTTCTGGTGGAGTTTTTGGGATCACTCAGGTATAACATCATGTCATCTGCAAATAGGGATAGCTTGACTTCTTCCTTGCTGATTTGAATCCCTCTTATGTCCCTTTCTTGTCTTATGGCTTCAGCTAAGACTTCAAGTACAATATTGAATAGAAGTGGTGAGAGTGGACAGCCTTGTCTAGTTCCTGATCGAAGTGGGAATGCTTCCAATTGTTCCCCATTGAGCATAATCCTTGCTGTGGGCTTGTTGTGTACAGCTTTTATTATATTGATAAAGTTTCCTTCCATTCTTACTGTCTCTAACGCTTTGACCATAAAAGGCTGTTGGATCTTGTCAAAGGCTTTTTCTGCATCTATCAAGAGTATTATGTGGTCTTTGACTTTGGACTGGTTTACATGATGAATTACATTTATTGATTTGCATATGTTGAACCAACCTTGTGTGCCAGGGATGAAGCCTACATGGTCCCTGTAAATGTTCTTTTTGATATGTTTTTTAATCTTATTTGCAAAGACTTTGTTGAGAATCTTTGCGTCTGTGTTCATCAGAGAGATTGGCCTATAGTTTTCTTTTTTAAGTGAATCTTTATTAGGTTTTGTGATTGAAATGATATTAGCTTCATAGAAGGAATTTGGTAGTGTTCCTTCCTTTGCTATTTGATGGAACAGTTTAAGAGGTATTGGTGTTATTAACTCCTTAAATGTCTGGTAGAATTCTGTGCTGAATCCATCTGGTCCAGGACATTTTTTGGTGGGAAATTCAAGATTACTTCTTCAATTTCCTTATATGTTATAGGACGATTTAAATAACTCACAACTTCCTGATTCACTTTAGGTAGGTTGTGTTTACTTAGAAATTCATCCATCTCTTTTGTGTTGTCAAACTTTACAGAGTATAAGTTTTGAAATATGATGTTATAATTCTCTGGATTTCTTGGGTATCAGTAGTGATAACTCCATGTTCATTTCTAATTTTGTTAATTTGGGTTTTCTCTCTCTTGCTTTTGGTTAATTTAGCTAGGGGTATATCAATCTTATTGATTTTTTCAAAGAACCAGCTTTTTGACGGGTTGATTTTTTCTATCGTTTTCTTAGTCTCAATTTCAGATATTTCTCCCCTTATTTTGCTAATCTCCTCTCTTCTACTACTTTTGGGATCAGATTGCTCAAGTTTCTCTAAAGCCTCAAGATGCATCGTTAAGTTATTTTTTTCTGATGCTTTCATTTTTTTGATGTAGGCATTAAGAGCTATGAACTTATCTCTTAGGACAGCTTTCATTGTTTCCCAGAGATTTTGGTAAGTTGTATTTTCATTATCGTTCACTTTCAGGAAATCTTGAATTTCATTTTTAATATCTGCCTGAATCCAGTTCTCATTCAGCATCATATTGTTAAGTTTCCAGGAGTTAGTGTATTTTCTCTTGTTTGTTGTGTTGTGGATGTCCAGCTTTTGTACGTGGTGGTCTGATAGGGCACAGGTTAGAATTTCAACTTTTTTATATATGTGTAGATTCATTTTGTGGCCCAATATGTGATCTATTTTGGAGAAAGTTCCGTGTGCTGCTGAGAACAATGTGTATTCTTTGGTGCGTGGGTGAAAAGTTCGATAGAGGTGTGTAAGGTCCATTTCTTTCAGGGTTTGATTAAGTTCCAAAGTGTCTCTGTTAAGTTTTTGACCTTTTGATCTATCCCATGTTGAGAGGGCGGTATTGAAGTCCCCAAGAATTATCATTTGGGGGTTGATTTCTTGCTTTAGACTTTGCATTTGAATTTTATGAAGTGATAATAAATGAATATTAAATATATAGAGGACTCACTTTTTGTCTAAGCTCAAAGATTTGATGATTATTCCTCTCTGAATGAGCTTAGGTAAATTTTATGCATTCACATGCTTTTAGAAACTTATTTGCATCACTGTCCATATTTTTCAGCATTCTACAGATGCTTGTTTTCACTTGTTTCTGCTTCTTTGCTCCATATCAAGTACCTTTTTGCCTGATCTCCAGTTCATCTCTTGGCCCTCAGGCCATTTTCATTCTGCTTTCATGTCAAATGTATCTATGTGTGTTTATGTTTCAATGCATCGATATGAAATGAAGGAAACAAAAACCAGAGAAGGTGTGTGTATTCTGCACAGCATTAAAATAATCATCTCTATGCAAACATCTCTGTAATGTGTCAGTGTGGGGCTGGAGTACTGGCTCAGGGCTTAAGCCTCTGCCCTACAAGCAGAAGGACATGAGTTATGGTTCCAAAACCCACATTAAAAAACACCCTGGCCCTAAAGGGCAGATCCCAGGAAATCCCAAAGCAAAAAAAAAAAAAAAAATAGAGAGGCAGAACATTCCAGGATGATTCCTGATGTCATCCTAGTGACTTCACAGGCACACCTGGTGGACTCATGTACACACTCACACACACACACACACACCAAAAAAAAAAAAAAATACAGGAACATTTTGGTATATGCCGAGCTGGGGAAGCTTGGATGAAAAACTATTTTCACTATTTGAGGAACACACACTGGTTTCCATAACTGATGGGGTAATTGCATCTCATCCATAGTGTGTGAGTACCTGATTGTTCTAAATCCTCCTGGTACCATTCACTCTTCATTTGCATAGTGCTGACGCCATTTTGGGTGAAATTAAGAATCTATATGTAGTATTGAATTCACTTCAGTGAGGATTACTGAAATTGTTCACTTTTCCAAATGTTCACTGAGCATGTATCATAAATATTTTGAGAACTATCTCTACTAAGGTGGCATATTTTCTTTCTTTTCTGGACCTCTTTATATGACATGGATATCAATTTTCTATAAGAGGTGCACTCTGAAGTATTATCTCCCATTTATGAATTTTGGTTAACTATTTTTGTTTTGTTTTGCTTTGCTTTGCTTTGTTTTGTTTCTCATCGCACTTTTTTTCTCCCACATTTTATTTTTTTCCTAATCATACAAGCTCAATAGGTACCCGGAATCTTTCCCTCCACCCTTCCCCAGTCGTTCCCTTTTCTACTCTCCCCTCTTCTTTTCAAGCCTTTCCCTCCCTCCCCTTCATCCCTTGGAACATCCTTTTGTTTGAATGCCAAACCTCTCTTGTGAGGGTTTGGGACTCAGTGCATAGCCAGGGGGCTCTTCTTGGGCTTCCTGTTAGTATGAGAGTTCTATTATGACTGTTAATCCCTTGCCTCTAAGGATCTTACTGTCTGGAGCCATTTCCCTTTTGATTCATGTTAGACTTTGGGGGGTCCTTGACATGTCAGCCATTGTGTAAATCAGGCAAAATCCAATCCTGGTTGCTGCAGCCCTAACTTGTGTGGAGTATCTTACATGTCCTTGTTCCTCCCCATCTTTAGGCTCTTACAATCTTGCCACCCTCTCTGCTGCAAGGTTCCCTGAGCTTCAGGATAGGGAGAGATTTGGCTGCTTTTGTTCCAGGTGTTTAATGTAGTGTCTTTGGTGCTCTGAATTATGGTTTGTTGTTTTCAGTTTTGTTTTCCTCCACTGCCCTGGGCTCCATCCTGATTGGTATTGAAGGTCACCTCCTATCCAAAGATAAATGACTTTAAAATGAAGATCTTCATATAAAAGGAAACTCAAAGGCAGATGGAATAATAGGACAAGGACACAGCAGTGAGGGGAGGCAGTGTCCCATTTGCCAGATGGTTACCATCTATCTGCCAGTCTCCCTGATTGGTGACAATGGTTTCAACCACATACATTGGGGGAAGGAGTTCAACATCATTTAGAACATAAAGTCTCTTTATTGGACTTCAAGTTTCTTGAAGAATCATAACTAATGATAATTGTGTTCACTTTTCAGGTTGACATTCAACCAACAACAGATTCTGCTGACATTGGAGTATGCAGCTAAGGGGATTAACAGCAACACAAATATTTTACCCAAAGTGTCCCTCACATATAGCTTTTTAAACAATTACTGTGAAGACTTGCATGTGTATGAAGACACATTGTATGATGAAGATCCTGCAGCTAGTAGCAAACCTCTATGTCAAGGAACATTGCTATGTGACATTATCAGGACCAATGTGGACCACATCCATCAAATTGGCATCATTTCTGCAATTATAGGCAACAGTCTGTGTGAGAGTTGAAAAGATTATTCCTTGTGCATGTTTCCCAGGTTCATGTAGATTAAAGGAGGACAAAGCTTCTATGCCTCTTTTGAGTGCCTGTCCTGAATTGGTGAAAACTTACAAGATTTTCTGTCAAACTCTCCTTTACTGAAATACAGAGGGGACATAAGATTGTGCAACATAATTTTGCAACAACATAGAGGGTCAATGATTTTATAAAACTTGTGGGAAATGACACATAATTTCAATAATGGGGTGAAATAATTTCACATCCTACAACTTCCACTTGAGTTTTATGCAATGCCTTATTTGTTTGCTGTTCTGTGTCCTTTAGCTTAGCTGGGGACCATTCCATACCAACCTGAGTGACCATGAGAAACTTCTTATCTGAGCCAGGTGCCCTCAAGTGACAGATGTCTGGCTCTTGCCATGGTCTCATTGATGCTTTATTTCACTTGGACTTGGGTGGGGCTGGTCATCTTAGATGATGACCAAGGCATTCAGTTTCTCTCATACTTGAGAGGAGAGATGCAAAGTCATGGAGTGTGTTTGGCCTTTGTGACCATGATCCCAGCAAGCACAGAGTTATATACCAGGCAAGAGCTGAAATATTTTATAACATGATCATGACATCATCAGCCAATGTTGTTGTCCTTTATGATGACATGGACACAATTCTTCCTGTGAGTTCCAGAATATGGGAATATTTAAGTACAAGGAGAATCTGGGTCATCAACTCACAGTAGGATGTCATCACAAGGAAGAGAGCTGTAATTCTTTACCCACACCACGGAATTTTCCTTTTCTTACAACACCATCCTGAGATTTCTGGTTTTAAAAAATTTATTCAGACACGGAGATATTCCAGATACTAAGAGCACATTTCTATGGCAAAATTAGGATGGGGGAATTTTTATTGTTCTGCTTCAGATCCTGACTATAAGACATTGAGTAGCTTTGCCTCCAATACATCTTCAGAGTGGTGAGCACAGCACACTTTTGATCTGTCTATGAGTGCTGAGAGCTACAACATTTACAATGCTGTGTATGCCTATGCCTTTCTTGAGCTGCTTCTTCAACAAATAGATGTTTCAGACATGGAAAAGAGCATGGAGTGAAAAGTAACTGTTGGAAGGTAAGGGGCCCTCAACATAATAAAGGCCATATACAGGAACCTGTAGCAAACATCATCCTGAATGGTGAAAAATTGAAGCATTCCCACTTAGATCAGGAACTCGTCTAGGCTGCCTATTCTCTCCACTTCTCTTCAATATTGTACGTGAAATCTTAACTGGAGGTATAAAGCAAGAGAGTGAGACAAAAGGGATACTAATTGGAAAGGAAAGGCTCAAGGTATGCCTATTTGCAGATGACTTGATTTTGTACACAGAAAGATCCAAAGATGCCACCAGGAAACTCTTAGAACTCAAAACTATGTGCAGTAAAGTGGCAGAATACAAAATTAACATCCAAATATCAGTGAATTTCCTATACACCAAGGATAAATAAAGTGAGAAATTCCTGAGAGAAGCAATTCAATTTACCATAGCTTTCGAATAAGTGAAATACCATGGAATAAATCTAACTAAGACTTTGATAGGCCAGAACCTTGCAAATTTTAAAATCTTTGAGAAAGTGATTGCAGGAAATATCATATGTTGGAAAGACCTCCCTTGTTCCTGGATCAGTAGAATTAGCATTGTAAAAATGCCAAAAAGCAATGTACAGATGCATATATTGATATATATCACAGAAATTGATAAAAACAGTATTAGAATTCATATGGAAGCATAAAAAGCCCAATAGCAAAACAATCTTGAATAATAAAAAAAATCTGCTTCAGTTATTTCCATACAGGACCTTAAACTCTACTACAAAGCCATAACAAGAAAAACAGGATGCTATTTGCTCTAAAACAGAGCTATAGTTCAATGGATTAGAGTCGAAGAACCTGATACAGGGTCAAATACATACAATCAACTGATTTTTGACATAGGTGACAAAAAGTCCAATAGTAAAAGAATGACATCTTTAAAAACTGGTAACCGGGCAAAATTGGGCATCTACATGCAGAAGATCGACTATTATCTGTCACATGACATAAAAATTAACTTCAAGTTCATCAAAGGGTTCAATGTTATGCCTCAAACTATAAAACTATAAAACTACTATAAGAAAGAATGAAGAGTGCAATTAAATTGATTGGCCTAGATCAACATTTTCAGATGCAATGCACAGGAAATAAATTCAACACTCAACAAGTGGGATTTGATAATATTAAAAAGGTTCTGTTTAATAAAAAAAAAATTGCTTAAAAATAGGCAACCCACAGAATGGGAGAAACTCTTTGCTAACCACAATGTGATAGAGTACTAATATCCAGAGTGTATAAAGAACTCAAATTAAATATGAAGAAAGTAAATAATTGAATTTAAAAATGAGCTTTAGAACTAAAAATAAACTTTTCATAGGACAAAACGTCTGAGAAGTAACTTTTTAATAAATGCCCTACCATTATGGAAATGCAGATTAAAGCCATCCTGAGATATCATCTCACCCCACTCAGAATGACTAAAATCTAAAACATAAAGAACAACAAATATTAATAAGGATGTAGAGAGAAAGGCTGGTGGGTGAAATTTGTTTTCACCTCTTTGAACCTCTTTGAAGATTCTTTGGCATTACTAAAAAAGTTAAATATCCAAATTCCATATGATCAAGTTATATCACTCCTGGGAATATTCCCAAAGAATGTTGCATCTTATTACAGAGACACTTGTTAACGTATGCTCATTGAAGCTCTGTCCACAAGAGCAAGAAATGGAATCAGGCTAGATGGCAAACATCTAGATGAATGGATAATGAAAATGTGGTTCATATAGACAATGCAATACTATTTAGCAGTCAAGAGAAATGAACTGATGTAATTATCTGGTAAATTGATGGAATTATAAGAAATTATACTCAGTGAGATACCCCACACCACACACAAAAAGACAAATAACATATGTACTGCATTATAAGTAAATGCTAGCATTGACCCTTCAGATTGTTATGCTTAAACAGATAATTATACATCCCCTTCAAAGTACAAAAGAAAATATGTCTAGGGTATATGGGAAGAGAAAAAAGTTAGAGCAAATAAAAGTTATAGGCAGACAGTTGAACAGCAATTATAGAAGGAAAGTGTTAAGGGAAGTAAATGATTGGAATATCATATAATAAGGAGTGGGGGAGAAAAAAAGGAAATAGCTCAGGAAAAAAATGATCAATGGCCTCATACAGCTATGAATACTACAAGCTATGACAACTCTGATAAGCAGGATCCAGTGGACCAACTGAGAGAAGGTGTTATACAAGGCCCTCAGGCTTGTTTTGAATATGTTCTAAACTCACTCCCATAATCAGGAAACACATGCCAATTTTGACAATTTGTCCAAATAACAGTGGAACAGGATTAACTAGACACTAGATTGGAACAAATGTCTTAGCATTAACTATAAATATTTAACAGTAAATTATTATCTAAGGACTTATTGTTATATGTCTGGATGAGAAAGTCTATCACTACTCAATCAAGATTTATTCTATCAAATTGGAAAATTAGTGAGGCAGAAAGGAAACAGGCCAGAAAGCAGAGTAACAGTGACCCAGGAATGTCCAAACTAAAAAAGGTCTTCGCAATCTCTCCCTATTCCACTGTTCAGGGAACCTAGCGGAAAAGGACAAAGTAAGAATGTATCAGCTTAAAACTGGTGAGGTCCTCTCTCTGGCTCTCCACTCCACTTACAACATGGCTGCTGCATCCTGGAGTTCACTGCACCTATATCCACTTGCACCAGAACAACAGGATAGTTGACATAGCATTACTCTCTGCTAAGCAAGGATCTCAAGAGAAATAAGTACATTGAGAGAGAATTTTTGAGGCAGGTGTTAGATAAGAGAAGGGAAGCTTTCCCATCTTCAGGTTTGTCCATTACCATAGGGTTCTGGTCTGTCACTAGTACAGGTGCCTCAAAGGAAGCCCAAACGTCCTCAAATGCAGAGGACATGAGAATAGAAGGAATGAGTCTGAGTTGGTGAAGGGAGGAGAGAGTGGAAAGAGGTGTGAGGAAAGAGTATAGGAGATATGGATATGAATGCATTTTGTTTGTATGGGAGATAATTTTTGATAAAAATATTTCAAAAGATAAATAAATGCAGCTTTTAAAAGCTATTGAAGTAAAATGATTTTAATTATTGTGAGTTTATTCTCATGATGGCTCCAAATTTGCACTTCATTGAAGGGTTTATGGATAACATTATCCTCTTTCTCTCTAATCTGTGGGCACACATAATTATAAACGGGCATATATGTGTCTTTTAGCTTCACTGCCTGCTGAAGAATATGCAGTTCACTGATTCTCTTGGAAGCCTGGCTATCCTCCATTGAAGTTATGCCTTACTAATTTACAATTGTTAGGTTTTGGTTTATGAAATTCCCTTCCCAGCAAGAAAAATGAATGCTGGCTTTTTACTTAGATCTGAGGAGTGGTCCTAAGGAGTACTAATTCAGATTGTTCTGTACAAAGAATCAGACAGTTCACATGGTTTTGGACAGGTTTTAGAATGAGATCTTGGAGATTTACAATAGCCAGAGGAGAAAGGTCTCCAATATATAGATTACTTATAGCTCTTGGCTTTTATACCTTGAAAGCACATGTTCTTTACTAACTCTTACTTGTACCCACAGTAAGACTGCTAAGCTTATTTGGTTTATCTTTTATGCCACCTCAGTTATGATGGTTTAATTCTTGTGTAGATCTTGGAGGCTCAATTTATCTGTGTTTTGTCTCTTTTAAATGGACCTTGAAGTAATAAAGTCATCTATGCTCAGCAGGAAATAGCCAGAGTGATCATTGCCCCTCTTCCCTTGAGCAGTCTGGGTTCTCAGAAAGTTAAGGGGTACAATAGGCAAGTCTAGAACAGTCCATATTGGGACAGTCTCTAAGATCTTTGAAGGTCTTTGACATCCTTGAAGATCATCCCCCACTGCTAGAAACACCCTGAGGGAACACTCTTGCTGAGGAACTGACTTGAGTCTTCCCAGAGATAAGATAGCCAACTTCCCTATGTAGGGATTATGGAGCTCTCTGTATTCAACAAACAACTTATTCTCTAGCTGCACCTGTGTCTTGAGGTGTCCATTCACCTATGGCATGGCATGTTTCAGCCCACTCACACACTCATTCATATGACTGCGCAGCTTGTTGTGGTGACAAAGAAAGGCTAAGTCTAGCCGTCCCCACCTCCGCCTCCATTCCCCAGAGACTCGGCATGGGACGGAAAGTATGTCAGTACAGAATTCAAGTTTATTGAAGGGAGAAACGGAGCTTATATCGACAAAAATCCACAAGGCACCAAATGGGCATCCAATTGTGTCAAAGGTCAACACATCCTTTGGTGCTAGTGGCCAAGTTCAATGCCACTCAGCACAGAGGGCAGGTCAATACCTGAAAGCCAATTAGTGGTCCCTGTAATGTGACCAGGGTAATGCCCAAGACACTAGCTTTCAGCGCCATCTTTAGTCCCATGTGCTCAGCCATGCCCTGGGGCAAATCCTGGGCAGGCCCAACGGGCCTAAGTGCAACTAGGTTGGGCCCATTGGGAGTTAACCAAAAAGAAAAAAGCCAGTTTCCCTGGGCTTGCTTAGGTGTACAGATATACCTTGCCCTGGCAGCCATCTTTGGCGCCCTAGCCCATCATGGCCCTCTAGTGCTATGAGTCAATTTTTAGTTTCATGCCTGTTTCTCGTGGATTCCATGAGTGTTTTTTCTAGCTGCTGACGTCTCATAAGTTAGTTAATAATTTTTTGAGGTAGTTCAAAAATTCTTAAAAGACAAGTTTTTTAAGATATCCTACAGATATTCAGGACTTTCTTTCAATAGAAGTTAGAAGGTTAAAAACATTAATGGCTATCTACTCAGTATTGGTAACTGCAGAGGTTTTATTTTTTAAAGATTGTTTATCTAAACAGACATACAAGTATTCTCCTATGACCATGTGCTGCATGCTTATTCTATACTTAATAATGTCCTGGTTTCTACAAAATTTAAAAAGCTTTTATTTACTTGTGTTATACTTAAACTATACATTTGGCTCTAAAAGATTGTAAAGTACTAAAGTTAACTGAAATTTTTATGAATCATTTAATATTTTCATTTCAAAATGAGATTTAAGACTGTTTATCTTAAATCAAAAGTTTTCTTTTATGTTTCATGTATTTTAAAGATACAAAACTTGTGATTGTTTAATGTTAAAGTAGTTAAATAAATTGAGAGCTACAATATCTTAGATTTCAAAGTACACATTTATAAATGATTATATATATGTATATTGTCTAAAAAAGTCTTGCAAGTAGTTGATACTTTAAAAAAAAACATAGTGTGATTAACTGTAGCTTGAGCCCTGTTGTACACTGCTTAATTATATTGGGGAAAAATCTATTATAGATGTTAGTTAATACTGATACAATATTAATTGATATACCATGATATAATTTATTTCTTGCAAGTTTGAAATATGTACACTTTTTTGGGGTTATTCTATGATTTATAAATAGCTTTTTTATAAAATTGTTATTACCATGTATAAAATAGTGTAGTAGAGATTGTACAGACCTTAAAACTTAGACTGTTATAACTAATAGTGTAAATGAAATGGGAAAAGCTGACTGAGTTGTCATCATTAATGAGTATTTCTAGTTCTTTTCCAAAGAGAAAAGGTGTGGTCTTTGTCATCTTTAACATTTTGATTTACTAGTTTTTGCTAGTGTGGCTTTAATGTTTTCAAGTCATTCCCAGCTTAAATCAAGTTACAATATTGGTTCACAGAAGTGCCATACATTTATCCTCCTGGGTGTGATGTATTGAAAGGTTAGTTTTTGTCCTTTTTCTTGTCTATCAGGTCTCCAACATTTTCAAGGCTCATGAACAACTTTCTCAGTACATCAAGAAGCCTTGGTATCAGGCCTTCCTTAATTACTCAATGACTTTGAGTCAACAGATAGAACATATTAACTTGATACATGTGGTTTCTCTGCTTATAGATATTGGGTTTGTAACCAGAATCTGGAACAACTTTAAAAGTCTGTTTGATCTCTCTTGGATTGTAATTTATACTATCATAGGAGGAATTGTCCTTTTATTAATTATATTGTTTAAGTGTTTTCATCAGCACATCTTTCAGCAGTGGTCCATCAACAAGACGACGTTACAGGTGCTTATGGCCCTTGAACACCCAAGCCATGGCCCTCCTAGAGACATGGTTTGAACTTGGATTGCAGAGATTCATGAGGCCATGGTCTTATTTACTATCCACATATCCTGACATGCTTGCAGAACTCATCTGGACAGCCTCTCCGCCTATCCCAGCCTACAGCCTCTCAGCCGGCCCCTGCAATGAGAAAACCTGTTTTTCTCTGCCACCTTGAGTTTCCTTTTGGAACCATGCCATGGTCTCATAACTGATTAGTCAATGATGGGTAAGGCTCCACACAAGGGTGGTGACCAACCTAACACAAGCACAGTCAGCTATATTCCACACAGCCGAAGAGGCTCTGGGTCACCCCAGCTATCATGGTTCCCACTGAAAAAATTTATAGATAAATAAAAGGGTGAAATGTGGCAGTACCCATACAATGAGGCCCTAGCCCAGCTCCCAGCTACTGACAAGCCTGAGCATGCCCAGACATGCCCCGACATGTCCCAACAACCCACCATGCAGGCAGAGGGATGAACAACTAATGGAAAGCGGCCGTCTAACCTGCACCTGCAATGGACACCTAGCAAACAGTTAAATGACTACTGACTGTCCTACCCCCCCCAGAGGAGGGATGGCAACACCTGATTGGACCCTGACCCTATATAAGCCCAAATGCCCTTTGAATCTGCGGCATCTCGTCCACTGCTGTTTCTCACCTGATTCCCGGGGTCTGGTGGTGACCTCATTGCCGGCTCACCCATTCACCTTGAGGCCCTCTCTTCCTCCCTGGCTGGCCCGGTGGGGGATACAGCAACAAAACTGTTCATATGAATGAAAATAAGAAATTAAATGCAGAGTATGACATCTTCATCATTTGGAATTAGCCACAAGACCTTGGATTCAAAGTGAAAATTGGACAGTTCTCACCACACCTCCCATGTGGACAACAGCTGGATTTATCAGAAGAAATGTTGCAGTGGGCCATAGGAAGGAGACAGGTGGGTGGATCTAATCAGAAGATTTTGCACTAGACATGAAGATGGCAGCTATGAAGAGGGCAAGGCCGCTCAGGTCAATACACATCAGCATGTCATCTTCTGTAGATCTTCATTCTGAAATTCTAATAGATGGATTTTGGCACAATATTTGTACTAAAATTCTAAATATTTGTACATATGACACTGCTCAATGAAGTAAAAACATGTGATCATTCTCTTAAGCTGTTTGCATGCAGACAAGTTCTTCAGTGATATAATATGCTAAAACTTTCATTAAAGTAATTATAATGATATCAGTCTATTCCTGACAAATGCCTGACCTTCCTCAGGTTCCCCCCTCTGTGTGCAGTATGGCTTGCAGACCTGGTTTCAGGACATCTCATGAGGAGGGAAAGGCAGTCTGCTGCTTTGATTGTATTCTATGTTCAGAAAATGAGATTTCCAATGAGACAGGTAGACGTATAACTAAGGAGACATACTTCGGATGGATTATATTCTCTCTATACAAAGACAAGGATGGGACTAATGACAACTTTAAAAAAAATTACTGTCTTAACTTAATCATGTGTTGCACATGCTCAATCATTTTTATGTTAGAAACACCCTTGACAAATCTCTTTGTATTTTTATTATAAGAATATTGCTCCCTCTCCTCACCTACCCGGGATGCGTGCAGTACAGCTGGGACACATGGTAACCTAGGTAAGCTCCCCCACCCCCAAACCCCAGGCAGCCCATGGGACCCAGCTCCTACCACCAGCCAGCCAGAGCCTGCATTGCGCCAGGCTGGGGAGGACACCCTGGGCCATGCTACAGCTCCCTAGGTTAAATAGCGCCCTGCCAACACCCCCTCCTCCCTCTCCCACACCAGGACCAGCGGAGTCCAGCTGGGACTCACTGCAATCTAAGTAAGTTCCCCTACCCACCCACAAACCCCAGGCAGCACACTGACCCAGCTCCTCCCACCAGCCAGCTGGAGCAGGAGCTGCTCCAGGCCAAATAATTCAGTTCAGTGAAAAACACACAGAAATTGAAAGAAGGCATTAAGAGTTAAAACAATAATGGCTAAGTCAAAGTGTAAATCCATGAGAAACAACACCTAAGAAAACATATCTCCCACTGAAGGAATTAACCCCATCATGATAGACTCCAACCAGAACAAACCCACGGAAAATAGTCAAGAAATCCTGACCCAGGATAACGAATTTCAAAACATGGTCATTACCATGTTCAATACTATGAAAGAAGAAATCCTGGAGGAATTAAATAACCGCATCAATCACTTTGAAGAGGAACACAACAGACATTGGAGGAGTTGAGAAAAACAGTTTAAAAAACAAAAACAGGCATAGAGCAGTTAAAACAGACTCAAGCAGAGATTAAAACTGAACTAAAAGACAAGTTATCTTAAACCCAGAACTCAGCAGAGAGTCTTATCAGCAGAACTAACAAAGCAGAAAATAGAATTTCAGACCTTGAAAACAAAGTAGGAGTATTAACCAGCTCAACGGGAGAGACTGTTAAAGGAAAAAGATACTGAAGAGAAATATTCAAGAGTTATGGGACACCCTGAAGAAGCCTAACATGCATATTCATGGAATACCAGAGTAAGAATCCCAAATTACCATATCTGAGGAAATTTTTCAAATTATCATCAAGTAAAATTTTCCTCATCTAAAAAAATAGAGGACTGGGGCTGGAGAGGTGGCTCAAGAGTTAAGCCTCTGCCTTGCAGGTGGAAGGTCCCAAGTTCTGATCCTAGACCCCACGTATAGACGCCAGGCAGAAGTGGGGGCAGCCTGCGTTTCTGTTCCTAGTAGGGCGGAGCCTGTGAATCCCAGGGCAGAGTAAACAAGGAGGTGGAGGCGGGCCATGGTGGTTCCCGATTTCGACCGTGGTTCTACACATACATGCACACATACATACACACATGTGCACACAATTGAATAAATAATAAAAAATTAAAAAAAAATAGAGGCCCATCCAAATACAAGAGGCATTCCGCACCCCAAACAAATATGGCCAAAACAGGTACTTGCCATGGCGAATAATAGTTAAAACACTCCACATTCAAGATAAAGAAATATTGCTGAGAGCTTCAAGGGGAAAAAAAAGTCACTTCTAAAGGTAAACCTATTAAAATAACAAATGACTTCTCAATGGAAACAGTTAAAGCAAGAAGAGCTTGGAGAGACGAACTTCAATAATTGAATGAGCAAAAATGTCAACCCAGGCTGATATACCCTGAAAAATTATTCATCATGATTGAGAGACAAAGAAAAATCTTCCAGCACAAAGACAACCTGAAGGGATACATGTCCACCAAACCAGGCCTTCAAAAAATACTAGTAGGCCCGACGGCACCGCCACTCCCCACTCTGCCAGGCCCCCAGGTGAGTCCCCGCCCAGCACCGCCCAGGTTGCCTCGTGTCCAGTTTTAGCCTGGGTCACGCCCCAGGCCCCAAGCCCCTTTCTCCCTCCTGCCTGCCTGTCTGCCCAACTGACTGGATAGGACGTGCTCACTTTCATCCATCCCTGGAGCTTGGGGTGGCACTAAGCCAAGTCCCAGGTCCAGGGTGAAGAATTCTGCCATCAACGTCAGCCCTTCTGCCTCTCTGGCCCACCAGAGACCCAGGCATGTGGTCTACAGAAGACACACTGCTACTCAGAATTCAATAGAGTCCAAAGAAAACTCAAGCAAAGTTCTTAGGGTCAAAGGCCATATATCTGTAAACCTCTACAATCATTCTATCACACGGGAGAGATTCTTCACATCCAGCCCAGAGATAAATAAACCTCCTTTTTTTCACCTTACTGCTCCTTTCTAATATCAATCACTATAGATTAACTTTGCCATAGAGCCAACGCAAAACCACAACTCCAACGATCATACCACTCACCCTCACATATCATCAAGATACTACATCGTAAAAGTGCACTATTGTACTAATATTCACTCCTTGTCTACTTAACCTGACATAATTGATGTAAAAACAATCTAACAGCCTCAACTAGGAAATAACAATAACAAAAGACAAACATACCCAACCCCAAGGCAAGCACTAGTAATAACTGCCCAAGTGTAGGATTACCAATTAAATCTGTCAAAAACACAGAAACTGAAAAGCTCTAGAAGACAAAACAACAATGCCCAAGTCAAAGTACAGATCCATGAGAAACAAAACCCTAGAAGACCAATCTCCCACTGAAATAATTATCCCCTTAATGATGGATTCCAACCAGAAAAAATTCACAAAAAACAGCCAAGAAAGCCAGACCCAAAACAACGACTTTCAAAATATGATCATTACCATGATTAATACTATGAAAGAGGAAATCCAAGAGGAGTTAAACAACAGAATCAACCACTTTGAACAGGAACACAACAGGCATTTGGAGGAGTTGAGAAAAACAGTTCAAGAAACAAAAATAGGCATAGAGCAGTTAAAACAGTCTCAGGCAGAGTTTAAAACTGAACTAAAAGACAAGCTATCTTCAACCCAAAGCTCAACAGAGAGTCTTATCAGCAGAAGGAATGAAGCAGAAAATAGAATTTCAGATCTTGAAGACAAAATGGGAGAACTAACCAGCTCAATAGAAGAGATTGTTAAAGCCAAAAAGATACTTGAGAGGAACATTCAAGAGATATGGGACACCCTGAAGAAGCCTATCATGCAAATTCATGGAATACCAGAGCAAGAATCTCAAAATACCACACCTGAGGAAATTTTTCAAATTATCATCAAGGAAAACTTCCCTCAACTGAAGAATGAGAGGTCCATCTAAATACAAGAGGCAGTTCGCACTCCAAACAGATATGAACAAAATAGAAAATCGCCATGGCAAATAATAGTCAAAACACTCCACATTCAAGACAAAGAAAAGGTGCTGAGAGCTTCAAGAGAAAAAAAGCAAGTCATTTTTTAAGTAAACCTATTAGAATAACAAATGACTTCTCAATGGAAACAGTAACAGCAAGAAGAGCTTGGAGAGACGTACTTCAAGTATTAAATGAGCAAAAATGCCAACCCACAATGATATACCCTGCAATACTATCTGTCATGATCGAGGGAGAAAGAAAAATTTTCCAGCACAAAGACAACCTGAAGGGATACATGTCTACCAAACCAGGCCTTCAAAAAATGCTAGAAATGATACGCAAACTTGAAGAAAAGAACAAGCGTATCCAGGAGGACAGAAGGTAAGTATAATACCACAAAAATATAAATGTAAAACAATAAGCTTACAAAATCCACTAAACATAAAAAATGTCCATAATTAAAAAGAATTTTCCAATATAACATTAAATGTCAGTGCGCTAAACTCACCGATTAAGAGATACTGATTACAAAATTGGATTAAAAATCACAACCCATCAATCTGCTGCCTTCAGGAAACTCATCTCACCACAAAAGATAGGCACATCCTAAAAATGAAAGGCTGGTCCAAAATTCTGCAAGCTAATGGAACTGGGAGACAGGCAGGGGTAGCCATTATGCTGTTGGACAACAAGGACTTCAACCCAAAAAAATCATAAGAGACACAGATGGATACTACATTTTAGACACAGGTACAATTCACCAGGAAGACTTCACAATACTAAACATATATGCACCCAATACGGACCCCTCCACATTCATTAAGAAAATCCTACAGCGTCTAAAGCAAGAAATCCACCCCCAAACGATAATTCTTGGGGATTTCAACTCTGCCCTCTCAACATGGGATAGATCAGCAGGTTAAAAGCTTAACAGAGACACATTGGACCTTAATCAAACCCTTAAAGAAATGGACCTTACAGATCTCTATCGAACATTTCATCCACGTACCAAAGAATACACATTTTTCTCAGCAGCACACGGAAATTTCTCCAAAATAGATCACATATTGGGCCACAAAATGAATCTCCACATTTACAGGAAAGTTGAAATTATAGCCTGTGCCCTATCAGACCACCACGGCCTAAAGCTGGACATTCACAACAAAAGAGAAAACAGAAAATACACTAACTCCTGGAAACTTAACACTATGATGCTGAATGAGAAATGGATTCAGGAAGAAATTAAAAAGGAAATTCAAGATTTCCTGAAAGTGAACGATAATGAAAATAAAACATACCAAAATCTCTGGGACACAATGAGCGGTCTTAAGAGGTAAGTTCATAGCTCTTAATGCCTACATCAAAAAAATGGAAACATCAGAAATAAACAACTTAACAATCCACCTTAAAGCTTTAGAGAAACTAGAGCAATCGGATCCCAAAAGCAGTAGAAGAGAGGAGATTAGCAAAATAAGGGGAGAAATATCTGAAATCAAGATTAGGAAAACGATAGAGAAAATTAACCAGTCAAAAAGCTGGTTCTTTGAAAAAATCAATAAGATTGATACACCCCTAGCTAAATTAACCAAAAGCAAGAGAGAAAAAAACCTAAATCAACAAAATTAGAAATGAAAATGGAGTTATCACTACTGACACCCAAGAAATCCAGAGAATTATAAAATCATATTTCAAAAATTTATACTCTCTGAAGTTTGACGACACAAAAAAGATGGATGAAATCCTAAGTAAACACAACTTACCTAAATTGAATCAGGAAGTTGTGAATTATTTAAATAGTCCTATAACATGTAAGGAAACTGAGGAAGTAATCTCGAATCTTCCCAACAAAAAATGTCCTGGATCAGATGGATTCAGCATAGAGTTCTACAGGACATTTAAGGAGTTAATAATACTCCTTAAACTGTTCCATCAAATAGCAAAGGAAGGATCACTACCAAATTCCTTCTATGAAGCTAGTATTGTTTTAATCCCAAAACCTAATAAAGATACACTTACAACAGAAAACTATACACCAATCTCTCTGATGAACACAGATGCAAAGATTCTCAATAAAGTCGTAGCAAATCAGATTCAAAAACATATCAAAAAGATCATTCATGGGGACACAAGGTTGGTTCAACATACGCAAATCAATATATGTAATCCATAATATAAACCAGTCCAAACTCCAAGACAACATGATACTCTCGATAGATGCAGAAAAAGCCTTTGACAAGATCCAACAGCCTTTTATGATCAAAACGCTAGAGACAGCAGGAATGGAAGGAACCTTTATCAACATAAAAAAGCTGTACACAACAAGCCCAATGGGGAATAACTGGAAGCATTCCCACTTCGATCAGGAACTAGACAAGGCTGTCCACTCTCACCACTTCTATTCAATATTGTACTTGAAGTCTTAGCTGAAGCCATAAGACAAGAAAGGGACATAAGAGGGATTCAAATCGGCAAGGAAGAAGTCAAGCTATCCCTATTTGCAGATGACATGATCTTATACCTAAGTGATCCCAAAAACTCCACCAGGAAGCTCCTGGAACTAATTGAGAAGTTCAGTAGGGTGGCAGGATACAAAACAAATGTAAAAAATCAGAGGCCTTCCTATGTGCCCAGAATGAAAGAAGTGAAAAAGCCTTGAGAGAAACAATCCCATTTACTATAGCCCCTAAAAAAATGAAATTTGGTATAAACCTAACCAAGGAGGTAAAAGACCTTTACAATGAAAACTTTAAAACCCTCAGGAAAGTAATTGCAGAAGACACTAGAAGGTGGAAAGACCTCCTGTGTTCCTGGATTGGCAGAATCAACATTGTAAAAATGACCATCCTACCTAAGGCAATATACAGATTCAATGCTATACCAAGCAATTTTTTAAAGAAGTTGACCAAACAATCTCAAAATTCATATGGAAGCACAAAAGACCCAGGATAGCAAAGACAATCCTGAGTAACAAAAACACTGCTGGAGGTATCACCAAACCAAACCTTAGTCTATACTACAAATCCATAGTTGTAAAAACAGCCTGGTATTGGCTCAAAAATAGACACACAGATCAGTGGATAAGGGTTGAAGACCCAGATATAAGCCCACAAAATTCTGCCATTTGGTTTTTGACAAAGGGGCCCAAAAAATCCAATGGAAAAAGAATAGTATCTTCAACAAATGGTGCTGGCAAAACTGGATCTCCACATGTAGAAGATTAAAAATGGACCAGTACTTGTCATCTTGCATAAGATTTAATTACAACTGGATCAACGACCTTGATATAAGGCCAGAGACTATAAAAATCATAGTTGAAAGGGTAGGGAACTCCCTCGAACTGCTTGGGCTAGGCCAACAGTTCCTAAGCAGACATCCAATGGCACAGTCACTGCTACCAACTCTCAACAGTTGGGATCTTGTGAAATTAAAGAGCTTCTTTTCAGATAAAGAGATTGTAACACAAGCTCAAAGGCAACCCACAGAATGGGAGAAAATCTTCACTAACCACACATCTGATAGAGCTCTATTATCCAGAGTGCACAAAGACCTTAGAAAACTAAACAACAAGGAAACTAATGGCCGAATTAAAAAATGGGCCCTGGAACTTAAAAGAAACTTTACTAGGGATGAAATTAAAATGTCTAACAAATATCTTAAAAAATGCTCCACTTCCTTAGCCATCAGGGAAATGCAAATCAAAACTTCCCTGGGATATCATCTCGCCTCGGTCAAGATGGCAAAAATCCACAATACAAACAACAAGAAATGCTGAAGAGGATGTGGAGAGAGGGGATCACTCCTACATTGCTGGTGGGAATGTAGGCTCATACAACCACTCTGGCGAGCTGTCTGGAGATTCTTAAAGAAATTAAAGATTGAAATGCCATATGACCCTGCTATCCCACTTTTGGGAATAACCCCCCATGTAGTAGAGGTTCACCTCGATAGCACAAGTGCTACCATGTTCATAGCAGCACTGTTTACAATAACAAACTCATGGAATCAACCCAAATGTCCAACAGTTGATGAGTGGATAAGGAAACAGTGGTACATCTATACAATGGAGTACTACTCAGCCATAAAAAAGGATGAATTACTGGAATTTGCAGGGAAATGGATGTCACTAGAAACAATTATATTGAGTGAAGTATCCCAGACCCAGAAAATTAAGTGTCATATGTACTTGCTAATAGGTGGCTTCTAGTACCAAACCCACCCAGCCCACCTAGAGCCACTCGACGATAAATCTCTGTAATACAGTAATTGCAAGGAGTATGAACAGGAGAGAGGGGACCATGTTACAGCAGAGAAAATAGGCCTCCATCAAGGACTGTGAGTAAGCAATGAGACATCTGGTTAAGTTCACAGACTTTTCATTCCTGATCATCTACAACTGAGGGGGTGTGATCTCATCAGAATGGGAGGGCATATAGTCTGGCAGATAATAAGTAACCATTTTGCAAATGAGTGATTGACCCCTCCCTCACAGTGGTTTCCTACTTCTATTGCATCTACCTTTGAATATACTCTTGTAACAAGACTCTAGTTTAACAGTTTTTTATCTCTGGCCAGGGGGTGACATCCCATACCCATCAGGATGGAGTGAAGGGCATTGCAAGAGCAGCAAAACCACAAAAGAAAATCAAAAACCATAATCTAGAACTTCAGAGACTCTATATCACCCACCTAGAACTAGGCCAGCCTAATCCCTCCCCATCCTGAAGCTTAGGGAAATTTGCGGAAGAGGGGGCAGTAAGAGTGTAAGAGCACAAGGATGGGAGGAGCAATGATATGCAAGATATTCCACAGAAGTTAGAGCCGAAGCAATCATAATTGGACTTTACAAGCCCTGTGCAATATGAAACACACTATTGTCCCCACAAAGTCTAGCTTTTGCTAAAAGCGTCAAGATCCTTGGAGGCAAGGGATTGACAGCTAAAATAGTGTTCCTATGCTTAAGGGGAACACAGGAAAGGATTCAGGGAAATGCACTGGGTCCTCGTATGTCATTGGAGAGGAGTACCCAGAGGACAGTCAGGCATGAACTTTAAAGGATTCTCCGGGGATTGGGGGAGGGGAGGCACTGGGGAGTGGGGAGGGAGGGGTGAGGGGAGGGCGAGCAGAGGGGTGGGGGGAGGAGGAGGGAGGGAGGCAACTGGTGTACCTATTTAGTTTGTATGAGCAAAGATAATAAAAAATGTTTAAAAAATGCTGGTAATTACACTCAAGCTTGAAGAAAAAAAACAGGCATATCCACGAGAACAGAAGGGAAGTATAATACCACCAAATCCTAAAAGCAAAACAATACACTTACAAAAGCCATTAAATATAATAAATATCCAAAATTAAAAATACTTTCTCCAACTCCCCTCCACTCCGCCGCCAGGGATGTGCGCTGGCGCGGTCCAGCCAGGCCTCACCGCCTCACCTAGGTAAGCTCCGTCTGCGCCCACCCCCAGAACCCCAGTTCGCCCAAGGGACCCAGCTCCTCCCGCCATCCTGCTGGAGCTGCTGCCCAGAGGCCTGGGGGGAGGAGAACACCCCCCTGTGCCCGGGCCCCGCCCCCAGGTCCCCGAAGTTAAATAGCAGCCCGCCAACGCCCAGTTCTCCTTTCCCACACTCTACTGCCCAGGACACGTGGGGTGTAGCCTGGACTCACCTCAACCTAGGTAAGCTCCGTCTCTGCCCACCCCCAAAACCCCAGGCCAAACAATTCAGTTTAGTGAAAAACACACAGAAATTGAAAGAAGATCTTAAGAGTTAAAACGACAATGCCAAAGTCAAAGTGCAAATCCATGAGAAACAACACTCAAGTAAACAAATCTCCCACTGAAGGTATTAATCCCATAATGTTAGACTCAATCCAGAACAAACCATGGAAAATGGCCAAGAAAGCCTGACCCAGGATAACAACCTTCAAAATATGATCATTACCATGTTCAATACTATGAAAGAGGAAATCCGGGAGGAATTAAATAATCGAACCAATCGCTTTGAAGAGGAACACAACAGACACTTGGAGGAGTAGAGAAAAACAGTGCAAGAAACAAAAACTGGCATAGAGCAGTTAAAGCAGACACAAGCAGAGTTTAAAACTGAGCTACAAGACAAGTTATCTTCAACCCAGAACTCCACAGAGAGTCTTATCAGCAGAACTAATGAAGCAGAAAACAGAATTTCAGACCCTGAAGATAAAGTGGGAGTATTAACCAGCACAATGGAAGAGGTTGTTAAAGCCAAAAAGATACTTGAGAGAAATATTCAGGAAATATGGGACATCCTGAAGAAGCCTATCATGCACATTCATGGAATACCAGAGTAAGAATCTATAAATACCACCCTTGAGGAAATTTTTCAAACGATCATCAAGGAAAACTTTCCTCATCTAAAAAAAGAGAGGCCCATCCATATACAAGAGGCATTCGGCACTCCGAACAGATATGACCAAAATAGAAATTCGCCACAGCAAATAATAGTCAAAACACTCCACATTCAAGACAAAGAACTGGTGCTGAAAGCTCCAAGGGAGAAAAAACAAGTCACTTTTAAAGGTAAACCAATTAAAATAACAAATGACTTCTCAGTCGAAACAGTAAAAGCAAGAAGATCTTGGAGAGACATACTTCAAGAATTGAATGAGCAAAAATGTCAACCCAGGCTGATTTACCCTGCAAAACTATCAGTCATGATCGATGGAGAAAGAAAAATCTTCCAGCACAAAGACAACTTGAAGAGATACATGTCCACCAACCAGGCCTTCAAAAAATGCTAGAAATGATACTCAAGCTTGAAGAAAAAAACAGGCATATCCAGGAGAACAGAAGGCAAGTATAACACCATTAAAAGCAAAGCAATATACTTATAAAAACTACTAAACATAATAAATGTCTGGAATTAAAAAGTTTCTCCATTATAACACTAAATGTTAATGGGATTAACTCACCGATCAAGAGGCACAGATTACAAATTTGGATTAAGAATCACAATCCATCAATTTGCTGCCTGCAGGAAACTCATCTCACCAAAAAAGATTGGCATGCACTAAAAATAAAAGGCTGCTCAACAATTCTACAAGCTAATGGAAGCAGAAAACAGGCAGGCGTAGCCATTATGATATCAGTCAAAGTGGACTTCAAACCAAAGAAAATTATAAGAGACACAGATGGATACTATATTTTAGTCACAGGTACAATTCACCAGGAAGACTTCACAATACTGAACATATATGCACCCAGTACGGACCCCTCCACATTCATTAAGAAAACCCTTCAGTGTCTAAAGCAAGAAATCAATCCCCAAACGATAATTCTTGGGGACTTCAACGCTGCCCTCTCAACATGGGATAGATGAACAGGTTAAAAGCTTAACAGAGACACTTTGGACCTTAATCAAACCCTTAAAGAAATGGACCTTACAGATCTCTATTGAACTTTTCACCCACGCACCAAAGAATACACATTTTGCTCAGCAGCACACGGAACTTTCTCCAAAATAGATCACATACTGGGCCACAAAACGAATCTACACATATACAAAAAAGTTGAAATTCTAACCTGTGTCCTGTCAGAACACCATGGCCTAAAGCTGGACATCCACAACACAACAAACAAGAGAAAATACACTAACTCCTGGAAACTTAACAATATGATGCTGAATGAGAACTGGATTCAGGAAGAAATTAAAAAGGAAATTCAAGATTTCCTGAAAGTGAATGATAATGAAAATACAACTTACCAAAATCTCTGGGACACAATGAAAGCTGTTCTAAGAGGTAAGTTCATAGCTCTTAATGCCTACATCAAAAAAATGGAAACATCAGAAATAAACAACTTAACAATCCACCTTAAAGCTTTAGAGAAACTAGAGCAATCTGATCCCAAAAGTAGTAGAAGAGAGGAGATTAGCAAAATAAGGGGAGAAATATCTGAAATCGAGATTAAGAAAGCAATAGAAAAAAATCAACCAGTCAAAAAGTTGGTTCTTTGAAAAAATCAATAAGATTGATACATCCCTAGCTAAATTAACCAAAAGTGAGACAGAGAAAACCCAAATTAACAAAATTAGAAGTGAACATGGAGTTATCACTACTGACACCCAAGAAATCCAGAGAATTATAACATCATATTTCAAAAAATTATACTCTGTGAAGTTTGACAACAAAAAAGAAATGGATGAATTTCTAAGTAAACACAAATTACCTAAATTGAATCAGGAAGTTGTGAATTATTTAAATAGTCCTATAACATATAAGGAAATTGAGGAAGTAATCTCGAATCTTCCCACCAAAAAATGTCCTGGACCAGATGGACTCAGCACAGAGTTCTACCAGACATTTAAGGAGTTAATAACACCAATACTCCTTAAACTGTTCCATCAAATAGAAAAGGAAGGAACACTACCAAATTCCTTCTATGAAGCTAATATCGTCCTAATCCCAAAACCTAATAAAGATTCACTTAAAAAAGAAAACTACAGGCCGATCTCTCTGATGAACACAGACGCAAAGATTCTCAACAAAGTCTTAGCAAATCGGATTAAAAAACATATCAAAAAGATCATTCACAGGGACCAAGTAGGCTTCATCCCGGGCACGCAAGGTTGGTTCAACATACGAAAATCAATAGATGTAATTCATCATGTAAACCAGTCCAAACTCCAAGACCACATGATACTCTTGATAGATGCAGAAAAAGCTTTTGACAAGATCCAACAGCCTTTTATGATCAAAACGCTAGAGACAGTAGGAATGGAAGGAACCTTTTCAATATAATAAAAGCTGTACACAACAAGCCCACAGCAAGGATTATGCTCAATGGGGAACAATTGGAAGCATTCCCACTTCGATCAGGAACTAGACAAGGCTGTCCACTCTCACCACTTCTATTCAATATTGTACTTGAAGTCTTAGCTGAAGCCATAAGACAAGAAAGGGACATAAGAGGGATTCAAATCGGCAAGGAAGAAGTCAAGCTATCCCTATTTGCAGATGACATGATCTTATACCTGAGGGATCCCTAAAACTCCACCAGGAAGCTCCTGGAACTAATTGAGAAGTTCAGCAGGGTGGCAGGATACAAAATAAATGTGCAAAAATCAGAGGCCTTCCTATATGCCCAGAATGAAAGAAGTGAAAAAGCCTTGAGAGAAACAATCCCATTTACTATAGCCCCTAAAAAAATGAAATACCTTGGTATAAACCTAACTAAGGAGGTAAAAGACCTTTACAATGAAAACTTTAAAACCCTAAAAAAAGAAATAGCAGAAGACACCAGAAGGTGGAAAGACCTCCCTTGTTCCTGGATTGGCAGAATCAACATCATAAAAATGACCATCCTACCAAAGGCAATATACAAATTCAATGCTATACCAATCAAAATCCCAAAGCAATTCTTCAAAGAAGTTAACCAAACAATCTCAAAGTTCATATGGAGGCACAAAAGACCCAGGATAGCAAAAACAATCCTGAGTAACAAAAACACAGCTGGAGGTATTGCCATACCAAACCTTAATCTACACTACAAATCCATAGTTGTAAAGACAGCCTGGTATTGGCTCCAAAATAGACACACAGATCAATGGATAAGGATTGAAGACCCAGATGTAAGCCCACAAAGTTACAGCCATTTGGTCTTTGACAAAGGGGCCCAAAAAATCCAATGGAAAAAGAACAGCATCTTCAACAAATGGTGCTGGCAAAACTGGATCTCCACATGCAGAAGATTAAAGCTGGACCCGTACTTGTCACCATGTACAAGACTTAATTCCAAAAGGATCAAGGACCTTGATATAAGGCCAGAGACTATAAAAACCATAGTTGAAAGGATAGGGAACTCCCTCGAGCTGCTTGGGCTAGGCCAACAGTTCCTAAACAGACATCCAATGGCACAGTCACTGCTACCAACTCTCAACAGTTGGGACCTTGTGAAATTAAAGAGCTTCTGTTCAGATAAAGAGATTATAACGTGAGCTCAAAGGCAACCCACAGAATGGGAAAAAATCTTCACTAACCACACATCTGATAGAACTCTGCTGTCCAGAGTGCACAAAGAACTTAGAAAACTAAACACCAAGGAAACCAATGGCCCAATTAAAAAATGGGCCCTGGAACTTAAAAGATATTTTACCAGGGATGAAATTAAAATGTCTAATAAATATCTGAAAAAATGCTCCACTTCCTTAGCCATCAGGGAAATGCAAATCAAAACTTCCCTGGGATATCATCTCACCCCGGCCAGGATGGCAAAAATCCACAATACTAACAACGACAAATGTTGGAGAGGATGTAGAGAGAGGGGAACTCTCCTACATTGCTGGTGGGAATGCAGGCTCATATAGCCACTCTGGCGAGCCGTCTGGAGATTATTAAAGAAATTAAAGATTGAAATGCCATATGACCCTGCTATTCCACTTTTGGGAATAACCCCCCATACAGCAGGGGTTCACCTCGATAGCACAAGCACGACCATGTTCATAGCAGCACTGTTTACAATAGCAAAGTCATGGAATCAGCCCAAATGTCCAACAGTTGATGAGTGGATAAGGAAACTGTGGTACATCTATACAATGGAGTACTACTCAGCCATCAAAAATGATGAATTACTGGAATTTGCCGGGAAATGGACATCATTAGAAACAATTATATTAAGTGAAATATCCCAGACCCAGAAAATTAAGTGCCGTATGTACTCCCTAATAGGTGGCTCCTAGTGCCAAACCCACCCAGCACACCTAGAGACAGTAATTCCAAGGATTATGAACAGGAGGGATGGGGTAGGAGGGCCACACCAGAAACAAGGGGAGAAGGGACCATGTTACAGCAGGGAAAATAGGCCTCAAAATAGGCCTCAAGGAACCAAATAAGTAATGAGATATCTGATTAAGTTCACAGACTTTTGTTCCTGATCATTTACTACTGAGGGGGTGTGATCTCACCAGAAGAGGAGGGCATATAGTCTGGCAGATAAAAAGTAACCATTTTGCAAATGGGTGATAGACCCCTCCCTTACTGTGGTTTCCCACTTTTATTACATCTACCTTTGAATGTGCTTTTATCACAAGACTCTAACAGCTTTTTGTCTCTGGCCAGGGGGTAACATACAATGCCCACCAGGATGGAGGGAAGGGCATTGCAGGAGCAGCAAAACTGCAAAAGAAAATCAACAAACCACAATCTAGAACTTCAGAGACTCTATATCAACCACCTAGAACTAGGCCAGCTTAGTCTCTCCCCATCTTGAAGCTCAGGGAAATTTGCGGAAGAGGGGGCAAGAGTAAGAGTGTAAGAGCAAAAGGATGGGAGGAGCAATGATATGTAAGATACTCTATACTAGTTAGGGCTGAAGCAATCATAATTGGACTTTGCATGCCCTGCGCATTGTCCAACACACTGTTGACCTCACAAAGTCTAGCATCTGCTAAAGACACCAAGATCCTTGGAGGCAAAGGATTGGCAGCCACAGCAGTGTTCCTATACCTAAGGGGAACATAGAAAAGGGTTCAGGGAAAGGCCACTGGGTCCTTGTACGGCATCGGAGAGGAGGGCCCAGAGGAAAATCAGACATGCACAAGAAAGGACTCTGGGAATTGGGGTGGGAGGCACTGGGGGATGGGGAGGGAGAGGGGTGGGGAGGGGAAGTAGGGGGTACGGGGGGAGGAGGAGGAAGGGAGGGAACTGGTGTACCTAATAAGTTTGTATGAGCTGAAATAAAAAAAATTAAAAATAATAAAAAAAAAGAATTGAATGAGCAAAAATGTCAACCCAGGCTGATTTACCCTGCAAAACTATCAGTCATGATCGAGGGAGAAAGAAAAATCTTCCAGCACAAAGACAACTTGAAGAGATACATGTCCACCAACCCAGGCCTTCAAAAAATGTAGAAATGATACTCAAGCTTGAAGAAAAAAACAGGCATATCCAGGAGAACAGAAGGCAAGTATAACACCATTAAAAGCAAAGCAATATACTTATAAAAACTACTAAACATAATAAATGTCTGTGTAGGGAAAATCGACCTGGGCATTGGCCCAGAGGCCTACATGTATCCTCTCGAGCCTGGCTAAAGTTTCAGGACCTGACTTTGAGTTTCGATTTCAGTAGTAGCTTCCTCATAAGTGGCGCAGTTTCTTAATCACTCCCCTCCTCCCTGCCACGCAGGCTGTCTGCATTGGACAAGGAGCCTCCTCACCACCCCCTATCACGCCCCAATTTCCACCCATTCCTGATATCTATATAAAGCCTGTACAAGCAAATAAAGTTTGAGTTCCTGCTGAGCATGTGCTCTGACAGCACTCCCGGCTTGGTGTGGTTCTTTGGGGTCCAGGCCGTGACACTTACCCCCCCCCCCCCCCCCGCTCAGTCCCAGGGGCGTCCAGCTGGTTCTGGGTCCCTACTCGCACTGTCTGTTGGAGTGAACAACAGATTGTTGCCCCGTGTGAGTCCTCATTTCGCTGGCGGTCAGTCGGTCTTTCGGGTAAGTGTACCCCCAATCATTATGGGGCAGTCTTCCTCCCGGATAGATCCTTCTTTAGATTCCCTACGAGTATTATTGAAGAGCAGAGGACTCGCTCTTACAGATAACCAAGCCCAACAATCCTGGTCTTGCTTGCTTAAGGTGGCTCCCTGGCTCCCTGAGGCTAACCTTTTTGAGTGGGACACCTGGGACAGAGTGGAGGCACTGGTAAGAAAGGCTCACATAGAAAAGGGGATATTCCCCCGTTGGGAGTTATCCCCATCACCTCCGCCTTAAAGGGTTGCTTTCCCCCTCGGCCCCCTAAGGGGAATGAAGGCAATCGTCCAGCCTCTAAGGACTCTCTCCCAACTCCTGATGATTCCAAATCTGGTAATTCTCACTCTCTTTACCCCTCCCTTGATCCTTTTGATAGTGCCCCTTGGACTCATGCGGGGGCATCTCCCCCTTCCATTCCCGCTCCTGACCCTAAAGCCCCCTTGGTCACTAACCCCTTTGTTCCTCCGCCATATGCCCCCCAGCCCACCTCCTTGACTGCCCACCTGTTTCCCGTTAATGTTGCCCCGGAGGGCAACCGCCCTGCCCCTTGGTACCCTTGGGGCACGGCTGACCTGAAGGACCTAAAAAAGGCCATGGCTGAGGATGGACCTAACTCCCCCTGGGTGGAGACCATCTTGTGCTGGCTCGCCCATCAGCCTTGCACCGCCCAGGATTGGACAGATCTAGCCAAAGCTGTCCTGCCTGGGGCGCTCTTTATTAAATGGAGTGCCTTTTATCAAGATGAGTGCAGGGAACAGGGGCGGAGAAATCAAGAAGCTAATCCTGCAGTTCCCATAACTTCCCCTATGTTGGCCGGTTTTGACCCCCAACACTCCACTGGAGCCCAACAGGCGGCTATTCCCGCTCCTTATCAAGAGCAGGTCCGAGCCGCTGGCCTCAATGCCTGGAAACGGTTAGATGATGGACCTACGGAGTCCCCTCTCTCAGGGTTAACTCAAAAGCCTTCTGAAGACCTTGCTTCCTTCATTGAGAGGGTAGAAAAGAGCATTGCGCGTAAGGTGCCCCCCGGACCTCTCAGAGAACAGTTTGAACGCTCATTGGTCTGGGATGGTATGAATCAAGAGCATAAAATGGCTTGTGCGGCCCTTAAGGATAAAAATATGGCCAGGTGGATAGTGGCCACTAGGGACATCGGCACCGCTTCCCATACTGCTCAGACTAGTGCCCGGGCTTTGGCTGCCGAGTTACGATCTGCCCAGGAGACAAAGGAGCGGAGTTCCATTGATACCCTCGTCTGTGCTTTACAGCAGGCCCTTCCTAAGACAGGAAGAGGCAATTGCTTTGGCTGTGGTAAGGAGGGCCACTTCAGAAGGGAATGTCCACTTAATACTAAAGGTCCCTCCGGACTGACTCCTCAAACCCCTTGTCCCCGATGTAAGAAGGGGTTCCACTGGGCTAAAGATTGCCGGTCCAAAACTACTTTACAAGGGAAGCCTTTAAACTACCCTCGGGGCCGACCCCAGCCCCGTTAAACAAAGGGGGGCGCGCTGTCCGAGCTCATTGGACAGTGCCTTTAATTCCTGGCCTAAGACCCAAGCTGTTACTAATTGTTGGTGGCAAACAATTTAAGTTCCTCATTGACACTGGAGCAGACCGCACTGTTATACGAAAAGAGGAAGTTCCCTCTTCTTGGCGTCTGGCTTCAGGCCCCTCCCTGGTTGGGGTGGGGGGACAATCCTCCTCATGGGAAACCGCTGACTACCACCCATGGACGGATCCCATGGTGGTCATGGAGAGGTGCGCCCTCTGGTGGTTTCAGGAATAGCTGCTAACCTTTTAGGTCAAGACATTCTTGGGGAGGCTGAGGCCTATATCACCACTGATCATAAGGGATTTTATGAAGACATATTAGATCAGGAAGAGTATGAACAACAGTTTGAAGCAGGCAGAGCGAGTCATCCTAATTATAGAGGAGACCCGTATTTTGACCATTTGAGACAAAGCCATCGCTCGGTCCACCCCCAATCCTAGAGGCCACTGCTCGCCCTGTTACGCCCAAAATCCAATGGGAACCGGGAGAACCCATTTGGATTGAGCAGTGGCCACTCCCTAGTTTCAAGTTACAACAGCTGCATCTCCTTGTGGACCAACAATTGTTACAGGGACATATACGACCCTCTACCAGTCCCTGGAATTCTCCTGTCTTTGTCATAAAGAAGTCTAGCGGATCCTGGCGCTTTTTGCAAGATTTGAGAAAGATTAATGAGAAGATGCTCCCTTTCGGGACCCCTCAAAGAGGCTTGCCCTGGATCCCAGCTATTCCAAAACATTACCATTTAACTATCATAGATATCAAGGACTGTTTCTTCTCCATTCCTCTTCACCCAGAGGATATGGAAAAGTTCACCTTCTCTGTCCCCTCAATTAACAATGGATGTCCTACTTTGAGATTTGAGTGGACTGTCTTGCCTCAGGGAATGGCTAATAGCCCCCCAATTTGCCAATACTTTATGTCTCAAATTTTCCAGCCATTGATGAATCGTCCTGACATCTTATTTTACATCTATATGGATGACATCATTTTGGGGGCCTCTACTTCTGACAGACTCCGACAGGCCTCTAAACAATATCTGGCTATCTTGAAAGCCAATAAATTTACGGTAGCTCCTGACAAAATCCAGACTGTTTCCCCTTTTAAGATATTGGGCTCTCATCTATCCCTTGATACTGTATCTCCTATGAAACCACAATTAGATATTAAGGATTCTTACACACTACCACAGTTTCAAAAACTGCTGGGAGAAATTAATTGGATGAGACCTTGGATATCTATTACCACTGAAGAGCTCTCGCCCCTTTTTGACCTTGTGAGAGGTCTTGACCTCTCCATCCAAGTGACCCTTTCCCCAGACCATCGTCAGATATTTCAAAAAATCCAACAAGCTATAAACCGGTCTGTCCTAAGGAGATATGACTCTAACCTTCCTGTTGTGCTTTACTTATTTGCTGGAAAAACCCTGTGTACTGCTTTGCTGGCACAAGAAGGTGATCCGCTCCAATGGATTCACCTCTCCATTGGAAGAGCCCCCAGGGTTTATTCAATGACAGATCAAGTTGCTGATTGCATCATAAAGGGCAGGGACACTAGTACTGGGTTGTTTGGACTTGACCCTCAGCTTATTATAATTCCCTTCCGGCTATCAGATTTCTCATGGCTCCAGAGAAACAATCCTAGGATTGCTCTAGCCCTTGAGGGATATTTGGGAAAGATTGACTGTCATTACGGGCCTCATAAATGGATGAGTTCATTCTTGAGACTTGACTGGAGGCCCCCTGGACTCTTTCTCCTCCAACCCGACCCTACCTTTTTAAATGTCTTTACAGATGGAGGGCGCAAAGGTGCTTCTATGATAGCCTTTCCCCCTCCTCAACAGGGAAAATCGCCTTCCCCTCTCAAAGAAATTACTCATGAGATCACAGGTTCAGCACAATTCAAGGAGTTGTTTGCAGTTACATTGGCTTTACACACGATACCTGAGCCCTTTAATTTGTTTTCTGATAGGTCTCTATGTCGTTAACCTATTACCAGCTTTACCTGGTGCCTTTATTAAGTTGGATTCCAATCCAATCACCCCTCTGATGTTACAGACACGATTGTTGCTTAAACAACGACTTAATCCCATCTATATCCAGTACCTGCGAGGTCATCAAGGCCTGCCCGGGTTCCTTTCAGAAGGCAACGCCCTGGCCGATAAACGGGCGTCTGCCCTGACCTTTCAAGAGGCTACTGACTTTCACTCTCTTACCCACACCAATTGGAGGGGCCTCCATCATAGATATCCCTTTGTGCCTATTAAAGACTTGAAAAAAATAGTCCGTACTTGCAAGTCTTGTCAGCCTTTCCTTCAGCTACCCCCCCTTCAAAGAGTGGGGGTCAATCCTCGAGGGTTAAGGCCTAATAATTTATGGCAAACGGATGTCACTCACTATTCCCCTTTTGGCAAACTTAAATATATATTCCTCACAATTGATACTTTCTCTCATGCCTGTTGGGCCTCCGCACATACTGGCGAAAGATCCAAACATGCCATAAACCACATGTTACAATGCTTTGCTGTCCTCGGACTACCGGACCAGCTCAAGACTGATAATGGCCCTTGCTTTACTAGTAAACCCTTTACTGCGTTCCTTAATACCTGGAACATTAGTCATTCTACCGGTATCCCTTATAATCCTCAAGGACAGGCAATCATTGAACGCCATAATCATACTCTTAAAGCACAATTACAAAAACAACAGGGGGAGTCCCTTCTACCACATGACCAACTGAAAAAGGCACTATTAACGCTGAATATTTTAAATTTGAGTAAGACGGAACGGAAACCCCGTTCCAGAAACATTGGACATCAAAGATTTCATACAGTACCATCTTGGTGCGATGGAGAGACCCCCTCACCGGAGAATGGAGGGGCCCGGATCCTCTTATAACAGCAGGAAGAGGTTTTGGATGTGTTTTTCCTCACTCTGAGCAGAGACCTATCTGGGTCCCAGCCAGGGACATCAAATACTTGCCCCCACCATTACAGGCGGAAGGGGAAGATAATTATAACACCTCCCAGAGGGCTTGTCCCCCTGGGGATCATTCCTCCTCTTCTCTTTGTCTTCTAATAGAAAAACATGTTCCTGCTGATTCTTCTCTGCCTGTGGGACATTCCCCGTCTAGCTATAGGAGGATTTGGAAACCCAAACGATGCTCGGAGAATCCTCGAACAACGGATGGGTAAACCTTGTGACTGTAAAGGGGGGCGGTTTCCTGCCACCCCCAAGGGGATCCTCACTTCCACGGTAGACTGTGGAGACAAAATGGCTGGGAGCCTCACTCCTCAGAGTAGCACGGGCCTGGGAAAATCCTCATGGGTCTGTTGGAAAAAACCGACTGTCATACCACCGGTTAAGGGCAAACCTGGTCCTTGCCCCACAGCATGCAATATCACCTTTTCTGCCGTTCATGCAGTCTGTTATCTAGTTGCCTCCCAATGCAAGATGGAGAATAAGACAGTTTGGGTGGCAACGAGGAGTAGTGTGGGGGGGACCTCTCAGGAGAGCACCTATATGACCCCAATGGCCCAATGCCCCCCACATATCCCGGCAGGAAGCGACATGTGCTGGGACCTTACTCCCCCTTTGGGAGTATCTGACAGGGGAGGAGTACAAGACCAGTCGGCAAAAGTAGTATTAGAAGATAGACTTAAAGAGATAGAAAAGACTCTCCACCCTCGCCTTGTATACCATCCCTCAGTCTTCCCTGAAAGGAAAGGGAATCTTCTCCTTGATCCCCCCACAGAGACTCTGCTGGGACTTGCTTTTAATTTGTTAAATGCATTCGCCCCTACTATAGCCGCCGATTGCTGGATTTGCCTTGCACAAGGCCCACTTCGTCCTCTGGCATTACCAATACCTCTTAATGAAACCCTTCTTAATGATATCACGAAATGGTCTAATATGAGCCAAGAATGCATGAAAGTGTCTCCCCTTACAGTACAATTGATGCCAGTACCCCCTACTGGCTCCAATGATACTTCCTCCTACCCTTTCTGCTTAGAAGCTCTTCCAGACCCTAAAAATAAGTCTAACATATCATTGGGGTGCACCAGCTCTCCCGGGTGCTCTACCAACCAGATCCTTACCCAACCCACTTCTCCCATATGTGCCCCCTTGGGACATGTCTTCGTCTGCGGCTTTGGGAAAGCCTACCGTTCTCTGCCTGCTAATTGGACGGGACTATGTATCCTGGCGGTTGTGACCCCTGACATTGATTACATAAAGGGAGACGAACCTGTCCCAATACCAGCTTTTGATTCTATAGCCTCTCGACCCAGGAGGGCAGTGCAGATGATCCCCATCTTAGTAACCCTAGGGGTTACTGCAGGGGTAGCCATAGGTACTGCTGGACTGGGAACTTCCCTTGGCCTTTACCACAAGCTGTCCCCAAAACTCATAAATGATGTACAGATGGTGTCTGAGACTGTCATAGAGCTCCAGGGTCAGCTTGACTCCCTTGCAGAGGTGGTATTACAAAATAGGCGAGGACTGGATTTATTAACTGCCAAGGAAGGAGGAATCTGCTTATTTTTACAGGAAAAGTGCTGTTTTTACGCAAATAGATTGGGAATTGTCTGTGACAAGATAAAACATCTACAAGAAGATCTAGAACGGCGCAGAAAAGAGCTCCAAGATCATCCCTTCTGGTCGTCCTTCGGCGGCCTCCTTCCCTACCTGACACCCCTCCTTGGCCCCATAACAGCCTTACTCCTTCTAGCCATGATCAGACCCTGTATTATTAATAGTCTTACACGCTTTATTAAGAAGCAGATTGAATCAGTACAGCTCCACCAGGTCCATATTAACTATCAAAGGCTCTTGGCCCAGGAATCAGAGTTGCCATATCTACTCCTGGAACCATATGATGGTTCAATGTAAACTGCCCTGTTGGGGCTAAAAAAGAGGGCTGATGGCCAAAGACGGGCAACCGGGGACCTGCGAGGGGTTCACCTAAAACAGGACTCTTGACCTTGCTGTCAGGTATATACCACGACGGGTACGCCCCTTGCGGAGGAGTCCCCGGACCTAAGAAAGGCACAGTCTCTCTTGGCCCCAGGGCTAACAGGACTGCGGGTGGCCCCCGAGTCCTCTACAAAAACAAAAGGGGGAAATGTGGGGAAAATCGACCTGGGCATTGGCCCAGAGGCCTACATGTATCCTCTCGAGCCTGGCTAAAGTTTCAGGACCTGACTTTGAGTTTCGATTTCAGTAGTAGCTTCCTCATAAGTGGCGCAGTTCCTTAATCACTCCCCTCCTCCCTGCCACGCAGGCTGCCTGCATTGGACAGGGAGCCTCCTCACCACCCCCCATCACGCCCCAATTTCCACACATTCCTGATATCTATATAAAGCCTGTACGAGCAAATAAAGTTTGAGTTCCTGCTGAGCATCTGCTCTGACAGCACTCCCGGCTTGGTGTGGTTCTTTGGGGTCCAGGCCACGACACTTACCCACCCCCCCACACCCCCCACCCCCGCTCAGCCCCAGGGGCGTCCAGCTGGTTCTGGGTCCCTACTCGCACTGTTCACTCTGACGGAGTGAACAACATGTCTGGAATTAAAAAGTTTCTCCATTATAACACTAAATGTTAATGGAATTAACTCACCGATCAAGAGGCACAGATTACAAATTTGGATTAAAAATCACAATCCATCAATCTGCTGCCTGCAGGAAACTCATCTCACCAAAAAAGATTGGCATACCCTAAAAATAAAAGGCTGCTCAACAATTCTACAAGCTAATGGAAGCAGAAAACAGGCAGGGGTAGCCATTATGATATCAGACAAAGTGGACTTCAAACCAAAGAAAATTATAAGAGACACAAATGGATACTACATTTTAGTCACAGGTACAATTCACCAGGAAGACGTCACAATACTGAACATATATGCACCCAATACGGACCCCTCCACATTCATTAAGAAAACCCTTCAGTGTCTAAAGCAAGAAATCAACCCCCAAACGATAATTCTTGGGGACTTCAACGCTGCCCTCTCAACATGGGATAGATGAACAGGTTAAAAGCTTAACAGAGACACTTTGGACCTTAATCAAACCCTTAAAGAAATGGACCTTACAGATCTCTATTGAACTTTTCACCCACGCACCAAAGAATACACATTTTGCTCAGCAGCACACGGAACTTTCTCCAAAATAGATCACATACTGGGCCACAAAACGAATCTACACATATACAAAAAAGTTGAAATTCTAACCTGTGCCCTGTCAGAACACCATGGCCTAAAGCTGGACATCCACAACACAACAAACAAGAGAAAATACACTAACTCCTGGAAACTTAACAATATGATGCTGCATGAGAACTGGATTCAGGAAGAAATTAAAAAGGAAATTCAAGATTTCCTGAAAGTGAATGATAATGAAAATACAACTTACCAAAATCTCTGGGACACAATGAAAGCTGTTCTAAGAGGTAAGTTCATAGCTCTTAATGCCTACATCAAAAAAATGGAAACATCAGAAATAAACAACTTAACAATCCACCTTAAAGCTTTAGAGAAACTAGAGCAATCTGATCCCAAAAGCAGTAGAAGAGAGGAGATTAGCAAAATAAGGGGGGAAATATCTGAAATCAAGATTAAGAAAGCAATAGAAAAAATCAACCAGTCAAAAAGTTGGTTCTTTGAAAAAATCAATAAGATTGATACATCCCTAGCTAAATTAACCAAAACAAGAGAGAGAAAACCCAAATTAACAAAATTAGAAATGAACATGGAGTTATCACTACTGACACCCAAGAAATCCAGAGAATTATAACATCATATTTCAAAAAATTATACTCTGTGAAGTTTGACAACACAAAAGAGATGGATGAATTTCTAAGTAAACACAACTTACCTAAATTGAATCAGGAAGTTGTGAATTATTTAAATAGTCCTATAACATATAAGGAAATTGAGGAAGTAATCTCGAATCTTCCCACCAAAAAATGTCCTGGACCAGATGGACTCAGCACAGAGTTCTACCAGACATTTAAGGAGTTAATAACACCAATATTCCTTAAACTGTTCCATCAAATAGAAAAGGAAGGAAGACTACCAAATTCCTTCTATGAAGCTAATATCGTCTTAATTCCAAAACCTAATAAAGATTCACTTAAAAAAGAAAACTACAGGCCGATCTCTCTGATGAACACAGACGCAAAGATTCTCAACAAAGTCTTACCAAATCGGATTAAAAAACAGTTTAAAAAGATTATTCACAGGGACCAAGTAGGCTTCATCCCCGGCACACAAGTTTGGTTTAACATACGAAAATCAATAAATGTAATTCATCATGTAAACCAGTCCAAACTCCAAGACCACATGATACTCTTGATAGATGCAGAAAAAGCTTTTGACAGGATCCAACAGCCTTTTATGATCAAAACGCTAAAGACAGCAAGAATGGAAGGAACCTTTATCAATATAATAAAAGCTATATACAACAAGCCCACAGCAAGGATTATGCTCAATGGGGAACAATTGGAAGCATTCCCACTTCGATCAGGAACTAGACAAGGCTGTCCACTCTCACCACTTCTATTCAATATTGTACTTGAAGTCTTAGCTGAAGCCATAAGACAAGAAAGGGACATAAGAGGGATTCAAATCAGCAAGGAAGAAGTCAAGCTATCCCTATTTGCAGATGACATGATCTTATACCTAAGTGATCCTAAAAACTCCACCAGAAGCTCCTGGAACTAATTGAGAAGTTCAGCAGGGTGGCAGGATACAAAATAAATGTACAAAAATCATGAGGCCTTCCTATATGCCCAGAATGAAAGAAGTGAAAAAGCCTTGAGAGAAACAATCCCATTTACTATAGCCCCTAAAAAAATGAAATACCTTCAGTATCAACCTAACCAAGGAGGTAAAAGACCTTTACAACTGAAAACTTTAAAACCTCAAGAAAGAAATTGCAGAAGACACCAGAAGGTGGAAAGACCTCCCATGTTCCTGGATTGGCAGAATCAACATCATAAAAATGACCAGCCTACCAAAGGCAATATACAAATTCAATGCTATACCAATTAAAATCCCAAAGCAATTCTTCAAAGAAGTTGACCAAACAATCTCAAAGTTCATATGGAGGCACAAAAGACCCAGTATAGCAAAGACAATCCTGAGTAACAAAAACACTGCTGGAGGTATCACCATACCAAACCTTAGTTCATACTACAAATCCATAGTTGTAAAAACAGCCTGGTATTGGCTCCAAAATAGACACCCAGATCAATGGATAAGGGTTGAAGACCCAGATATAAGCCCACAAAATTACAGCCATTTGATCTTTGACAAAGGGGCCCAAAAAATCCAATGGAAAAAGAACAGCATCTTCAACAAATGGTGCTGGCAAAACTGGATCTCCACATGCAGAAGATAAAAATTGGACCCATAATTGTCACCATGTACAAGAATTAATTCCAAAAAAAAGAATTAATTCCAAATGGATCAAGGACCTTGATATAAGGCCAGAGACTATAAAAATCATAGTTGAAAGGGTAGGGAACTCCCTCAAGCTGATTGGGCTAGGCCAACAGTTCCAAAACAGACATCCAATGGCACAGTCACTGCTACCAACTCTCAACAGTTGGGATCTTGTGAAATTAAAGAGCTTCTGTTCAGATAAAGAGATTGTAACTCGAGCACAAAGGCAACCCACAGAATGGGAGAAAATCTTCACTAACCACATATCTGATAGGGCTCTATTATCCAGAGTGCACAAAGAACTTAGAAAACTAAACACCAAGGAAACTAATGGCCCAATTAAAAAATGGGCCTTGGATCTTAAAAGAAACTTTACCAGGCATGAAACTGAAATGTCTAACAAATATCTTAGAAAATGCTCCATATCCTTATCCATCAGGGAAATGCAAATCATAACCTCCCTGAGATATTATCTCACACCTGTCAGGATGGCAAAAAATCCACAATACAAACAACAACAAATGCTGGAGAAGATGTGGAGAGAGGGGAACTCTCCTACATTGTTGTTGGGAATGCAGGCTCATACAGCCACTCTGGCGAGCTGTCTGGAGATTCTTAAAGAAAGTAAAGATTGAAATGCCATATGACCCTGCTATTCCACTTTTGGGAATAACCCCCCATGCAGCAGAGGTTCACCTTGATAGCACAAGCACGACAATGTTCATAGCAGCACTGTTTACAATAGCAAAGTCATG
Source organism: Typhlomys cinereus (assembly GCA_023101885.1). Classification (NCBI taxonomy): domain Eukaryota; kingdom Metazoa; phylum Chordata; class Mammalia; order Rodentia; family Platacanthomyidae; genus Typhlomys; species Typhlomys cinereus. Next base: position 527,439 of record JALPQD010000714.1, read on the forward strand.
GAATCAACCCAAATGTCCAACAGTTGATGAGTGGATAAGGAAACTGTGGTACATCTATACAATGGAGTACTACTCAGCCATCAAAAATGATGAATTACTGGAATTTACCGGGAAATGGATGTCATTAGAAACAATTATATTGAGTGAAGCATCCCAGACCCAGAAAATTAAGCGCCGTATGTACTCTCTAATAGATGGCTCCTAGTACCAAACCCACCCAGCCCACCTTGAGACACTCAAAGATAAATCTATGTAATACCTACAGTAATTGCAAGGATTATGAACAGGTGTGATGGGGTTGGAGGGCCACACCAGAAGCAAGGAGAGAGGGGACCACGTTACAGCAGAGAAAATAGGCCTCCATCAAGGACTGCAAGTAAGTAATGAGACACCTGGTTAAGTTCACAGACGTTCGTTTTCTGATCATTTACAACTGAGGGGGTATGATCTCACCAGAAAGGGAGGGCATATAGTTTGGCAGATAAAAAGTAACCTTTTTGCAAATGGGTGAATGACCCCTCCGTCACTGGTTTCCTACTTTTATTTTATCTACCTTTGAATGTGCTCTTATTACAAGACTCCAGTTTAACAGCTTTTTTTGTCTCTGGCCAGGGGGTGACATACAATGCCCATCAGGATGGAGTGAAGGGCATTGCAGGAGCAGCAAAACTGCAAAAGAAAAGCAACAAACCACAATCCACAACTTCAGAGACTCTATATCAACCACCTAGAACTAGGCCAGCCTAATCTCTCCCCATCCTGAAGCTCAGGGAAATTTGCAGAAGAGGGGGCGGTAAGATTGTAAGAGCAAAAGGATGGCAGGAGCAATGATTTGCAAGATACTCCGCACAAGTTAGGGCCGAAGCAATCATAATTGGACTTTGCATGCCCTGCGCAATGTCCAAAACACTATTGACCTCACAAAGTCTAGCATCTGCTAAAGGCACCAAGTTGTAATAAAAGTAGGAAACCACAGTGAAGGAGGAGTGAATCACCCATTTGTATAATGGTTACTTTTTATCTGCCAGACTATATTCCCTCCCCTTCTGGTGAGATCATACCCCCTCAGTTGTAAATGGATCAGTGTTCTATGCTTAAGGGGAACACAGGGAAGGGTTCAGGGAAATGCCACTGGGACCTTGTACATCATCGGAGAGGAGACTCCAGAGGAGAGTCTGGCATGCACATTAAAGGACTCTCTGGGGATTGGGGAGAGGCACTGGGGGATGGGGAGGGAAGGGTGAAGGAAGGGGGAGCAGGGTGTTCCGGTGGAGGAGAAGGGAGGGAGGGAACTGGTGTACCTATTAAGTTTGTATGAGCGAAAATAATGATTAAAAATGTTATTAAAAAAACTGCTTGACAAAAGAACTAACATCGCTTTACTGAAACTCTCAACAATGAAGCGTTCACAGAAATTTCATAAGGAAAACAGGAAGTGAAGCAGCAATAGAATGAATTTGGAAAGGGAAACACTAGAAGCTACCACCTCCAGAATCCTGGTAATAGCTGACATTTCTCCAATCTGTAGTCTCTTTCAGGAAAGGAGTTATTGAGAATAGACTATATATAGCTTATAGTACATGAGATCTCCTTGGTATTTACACAGTTTAGCTTAACAGACGTGTAGGAGAACTCAAGGAACGTATCATTTTGGCTCTCTCAAGTTTAGCATGCATACTCTGGCTTACAAAGGTACCTATCCAAAGGAAATGTCCCCATTTCCTCAATCCTGTATTTTCACAGGGTAGCCCCACTCATTGCAATAATAATAGTAATAATGGCAAGACAATTCACAGGAAATTTCCCAGCAGCCCAGTCTCAACTCTATATAATCACACACCTGCCTATGAAGAACTAGGTAGGGGGCCTCATTTATACCGAGCCGAACCTAACAGATTTATTTCATTGTAATCATCCTTGACACAAATTTGTAGCCCATTTTCTCAGGCCATTCTGAAACTTATAAACCCAGTCAGTCTCTCATCCTCTCTGGGGAGAAAAGGATCTAATGTTGGGTTTTACCTCATTCTGATTGTTTCTGAAGCTTTACTTTGGGTGCTGCTAAAGATACTGATCAGAACTTATCTGCAGATCCAACTCCTCAGCAATCACAAATACCGAGGGAACGATTCCAAGCCAGGATGGCTCAAAACATGGTCAATTTGTAGTACAGAAATGCCACTTGTCTCAAATACAGGCAGGAATTGTTCCTGATCCATCAAATTTAACAACAACCACTAAAATAGCTGCAGCTTTTATTGGAAATCCAATTAAATTTTCTGGGTCACTTTTCTCATGCCAGTGGGTCACTTTGCACGCACCCTGAAGGTCCTACCCATCCCTTCCTCAGGCGGTGCCCAAAAGAAGACCTCAGCCTCCACCGCTGCCTTCCACAGCTCACAGCGGAGCCTCGCTTTCATCCCTTCCAAGCCACCAACGAATGGGTGGGCTTATTCACAGAGAAAAAGAAGGGATGCACGTCTGCTTTTGAGATAAAGCACCGTATCTGCACTCACGCAACACAAGCCCAGGATGTATCGCAAGAATCTGAAGGCTGCAGGGCTCCATCCTGCGGGCCCCGCGGGTGAGCGCTTCACAACCAAAAGTCTGGGACACAATTTCCCAATTTCCCCTGCGGACCTGCACCCATCCCACACAAGTCCCCATGCCAGCTTGCCAGCCACTTATGTAAGCTCGCCTGGCACAGTCCTGAACTGCAGGCGCACACCGGCACCTGTCACGCCTTTGACACGGACATGCACCCACACCCAGGAGACGGAATTCACATGCTGAGTTTGGGGGAGGAATGTGGGCGGTCTCAACCCATTTCTCCTCCCTCCCCCCCTGTTTGTTAATTGCCCGGTTTGTTCACAACTGTAATTACCTTAGCAACCAAAGAACTGCCTGGACTCCCTTTTCTGCCTGTTCAGTGGCTCCCAAAGCCAAGATTGCGCCCTACTCACATAAGCTAGAAAAGCCCAGGGAAACCCGGGAGCCGCCACCTTGGGGAGCTGAGGGCAGGTCTGGTGCGGCTTCGCGCTGCAACCCCGGATCTCCGTTTCTCTTTGCTACTTTCCGTGGCGCCGAGGGCCCGAGGACTCACTAAGCAGAGAGCGATGCCCCGGGCCCGCGAGGAGGCAGGGCGGGTCGCATGGTTCTGGGGCGCAGCGCGCTCCGGGTGTCTCCAGCGTGCTCAGGGAAACCCTGGCTTTCGATGCTCCGGGAGCGCTCGCCCCTCTCCCGCCTGGGCCCGTTCTGGGCCAGCGGACCGCACGGAGGTCGATCCGCACCCCCTCGGCTTCCGCCGCTCGGGAACCCCCAGGGCTCCTCGGAGGAGCTCTGTCCCCGGAACAGGGCCAAGGGGGCAAGGAGCTTCCCCAAGTCGCGAAGCCCAGCCGCGGCGCTCGGCCGCCGCTGGGGCAGCGCCCCTTGTCAGGAACCGGGCGCAGCTGCAGCCCTGCGCGCCGCGCACCTGGGAGCCCGCACCTGAGCAGCGACCGGTGCCCTGCGACCAGGGACACGCCCCCGGGGCGGGGCGCGGGCACCTGGCGCACCCCAAGGGCCCCGCCTCCAAGCTTGCCTGGTCCTGCGTCCTCTAAAGGTGCCCATCCGGATTCGCCCAGGAACAGAAAATGGTCTATAGCTGCGGAGAGGAGCGAAGAGACCGACTCCAGCAGGGGAAGGCTCCCTGCGTCGCTTCTCAGCTGGTCTCGTGCGGAAACTTCAGTGGCTACAAAGAGATGGGGGATTCCAGGCCCAGGTGCTGTGCCCAGTAGCCTTTGCATCCCGCACTGATGTGTGCCTGTTGCCCTCTAAATTAAAATGGGCCGCTGCGATCATCAGAGACATTGTTTGTGTTAACCTCGTCGTTTTTATTTATTCAACATTCACACCATAGGCTGTATTGGGAGTGCTTTGTGGGTGATAAGGTCTGGACACATTGAGAACAGCTTTCATGGGGAGGTTACGCAAACTCCCTTGAGAAGGAAGAAGAGATGAGAAAGGAGAGCTAGGCCACTCACCTGTGAAAGTCCTGAAATTTCTTGTTGAAAGGTTTAGGGAACTGAAACACCAGTTTTGACAGACGGCTTGCCTGCCGTGCACGTATCTTAGGGTATCTCAGCACCACATATACCTGGCATGGTGCACCATCCCTGTAATCCCCGCACCTGCATAGAGGCAGGGGGAGAAGGTCGTCCTTCCCTCCATAGTCAGTTCAAGACCAGCATGGGCCTACATGAGATCCTTGCTTCAAAAATAAAAATAAGGGCTGGAGAGCTAGCTCAGGGGTTAAGCCTTTGCCTTGCAGGCAGAAGGTCCTGAGTTCGGATTCTAGGCCCACGTATAGACGCCAGGCGGAAGCGGGGGCAGCCTGCATTTCTGGTCCTGGTAGGATGGATCCTGTGAATCCCAGGGCAGAGTAAACAAGGAGGAGGTGGAGGCGTCCATGGTGGTTCCCGAATTCCTCCGTGGTTCTACAAACACACACACACACACACATACACACGCACACACACGCATACATGCACAATTGAATAAATAATAATAAAAAATTTAAAAAAATAAAATAAAAATAAATTAGAAATTATTCTCCAATGTATTTTATCACACACACAAAACCTGAAATCACTTCAATACCTTCCAAGATGAATGAACTAACTGGACCTGATCCCCGTGCGTTCAGAGTTTGAAATTTAATGTTTCCTTTTCAATATGCATAATAGTGCGTGGTATTATGCATATATGTAAATCATAAAGACACATCAGACAAATGTAAATTGAGAAAATTTCTCTTTAAAATGTCAAAACTATTAAAGATCTCTCTAGACTGAAAAGACACTAGAGGAAAAAGACAAAGAGGTACAGACAGCTAGATGAAGCAGGTAATTTTGGATGGGATCCAAGACCGGGAAATGACATCAATGGCTTAATTAGAGTGATCTCAATAGTCTATAGAGTAGAGGGATTAAGTCGGGTTTCTGGCATTTTCCTGATGTAAAAGCTATGCTCTCCCCATATCGTAGACTGTTGCTTTTAAAAAGTACAACCTGAAGTATGAAGAGGTGAGTGGAAGGGAGTGGAGCTATAGTCTGGTTGTGGAAAATGACCCCCCCAAAGACCCCTGTGTGCACCATTTGGAAACCGTGGCACCACGGGGAGATGTTGGAGCCTATAAGGGTAGAGCCTAACAGAAGGAAATTGAGTCCAGTTCACTCTTTGCCACCCAGTCCCCTAAGGAACAGTACTTCTCTCAGCTTCTGTTATGATGTCATATGTCTCACAGGCTCAAAGCACGGGACCACATGATTAAAATCTCTAAAACCATGAGCCCAAATACACCTTTTCTCCTTGTGTCTTGGGAATTTTAGTCGCAGCAAAGGAATAGTGACCAACAAACACAGGGGCATCTGCAACTTGTTTTCATGTGGTTCAGAAATGTTAACACTTCAGGGAGGGTACAGGGGAGCACTTTGAACTATGCATGTAAGGGGTTTGTTTTGTCATTTAAAATGAATTCAAGCGGTCTGCAGTTCTCAGCTTCCAAGGTGTCTGTGGTGACTTAACCTCCTCCAGCTTTGGCCAGCCAGCCATGCCACCTCTGCTTTGAGAGACTGTACCTTCCCTCTGGAACTGTAAGCTGAATAACCGCCCTTTCTCCCTTAAAAACAATAAAATGAATTCAAAATAGAAGGCCTAAAAAGGAAAGTTAAGGCATAACTGTTCTCTCCTTACTAAAACAAAACAATGAATATTTACCACTTTTCTGAAGCCTTCGTGGTGATTTCCTTTAAGAATTAGCTGACCTTTAGATATGGTAGGCTCTCTCAGACGACCTTGTGAGTGTAAACGAGGGTGCCATGTGGCCGGTTTTCATTCATTCACTCGGTGTTCATTACAGAATGCTGCAAGAATGTTTCCTAAAACTGATTTGAGGCATGAGATAACACCAGTAGGAAAAATTCTGAATCTTCTCCTTTCCTCGTTGCCAGGTAAGCTGCAGCATCGTGTGTGACAGGTTCACTTGTGGTATGATTCGAGAGTCACATGACACACTCAACAGAAGACTGGAAGCGAGCTGGTAAATTAATGTTAATAAATGCATTGACAGGCAATGGTAGGATGTTAATATTTGTTGGAATACCTTTGGAACATTTTGTGGCTGTGGGGTGGGGTTGGATAATGAATTTGGGTACCATACCCAGGAATATGAACCTGATATTTGATAGCTCCTACTATTTTTCCTCAAATCTCCACATCATTCCCTCAACCACCTTTCCATTTTGGCAATAGAAGGGGAACAAATTCAGGGGAGATTTTCTCTCATGGTAAATCCTGACAGAAAATAAATGTTCTTATAGGTGCTGTGATGTTTTGAATGTGAGCTGGCAAGCACATAGGTTTGCATCCTTAGCTGATGCTGATGTTTGAGAAGATTGCAACACCCTTAAGAAGTATAGCTTTGGGACTTAGGGAGATGGCTCAGGGATTAAACCTTTGCTTCTCAAGCAAAAGGATCTAAGTTTGTATCCCAGATCCCAATTAAAAACACTGGGCAGAAATGACAGCAGCTTACACTTCCAGACCTAAAAGGTGGAGTCTGGGGAACCCCTAGAGCAAAGCAATATGTAGGTAGAGCAATCCAGGATTATTCCAGAAGTCACTCTTAAGCCTGCACAGGCACACACAGTGTATTAGAGTTCTCTGAAGAAACAGAATCTCTAGAATGTAATATATATATATATATATATATATATATATATATATATATATATATGTTTATTACAAAAACTCACAATAAAAAAAAAGTGTCCTTCAAAGTAGCCACCCTCAGCCTCCTCGTTCCACAAAGCCAAAAGATCCCAAGAGGGTCTCAAGCCTTTATTTCTCTGGAGGGTCGAAGACACTGAACTCCGACTTCAGTAATGAATAGGGAAGAGCAGCAAGGCCTAGAGACCAGGCTCCAAAGACAGCAGGAACACCAACAACATGATGGACCAGGTGAATTTCTAAGTCAGCCAAGGATGGAAGAAGCAGAAGCAGCAACAAAGAAGACCACAATGCTCTAAAATTTCACGATATTTGCCGAGTTGACTCCACAGCAAGTTAACATCGGATAAGGGAAGAGCAAGTCCCTCCTCCTTGCACTTCCTATTATCTGGTCCATCACTGAAAAGTACCCCTACTACGGGCTGGGTTCTCCACAGCAATCAGTCAAGTACCTGCAGACTTGTTCAAGGGCCATTCTAACCCTTAACCTTCCACAGCTGCCCCCAAACAGTCTGCAGCTGTCAAGTTGATACCAAAATGCAACCATAACACACAGTGAGTGCCTTTTTCTACACAGACCCACTGTCATAGTTAAGCACAGGTGTCAAACTTGACTCTTGAGGGTTAAGCTCTAGGCCCAGGCATAGAGGAGTTGATGGTTGAGTTAAGCCCAGAGCAAACCTGAAGGAGATTGTCTAGCTGCTGGGGAAGACCCCAGCCCATGGGTGGGTGGGACTAGGCCCTGGATAAATCACAGAGAGCTGGTTGAGAGAGCTGGCATCCTTCTGTGTACTTGGCCAGACATGCTGGTCTGGCAAGTAAAGATTGTCCATCTCTCAGCCGTTATGGTGGCCAGTTCCCTCAGCCCTGGTGTTTGTGTGTGCTCACCTGTCAAGCTGGACTAAAACTGTAACCGGACTGTCTTAAGAAAGTAAACTCCTTGTTCCCTTAAGAGAGAGAGGAGAAGGCAGAGCCTCACTGGAGCAGGCAGGTCACAGTGGAATGGCATCAATGTCAATGTTTGGAAGTCTATCCCTGACTCCTCTCAGTTTGCTCAAATGCTCTGCCTTCTTGGCGCCTGTGGTAACCTGAATCAGCCTCTCGCTTCTGCCTGCACTGTGTGATTTGTCATAATGGGCTAAACGCCCTCTGCAATCAGAAATCAAATTAATCTCCTTTCTTCCCTAAGTCATGTATGAAAGTTGCAACAAAAGTAAAAGTCACCGCAGCAGTTACTCACTGGAAAGCATCTTCTACCAGGGTGGCTCAAAGACATAAGCAACATGGGAGGAAGGGGGCTATTACCTGAGCCTCAGCTCAGAGCTGCCAAGTCTGACAGGAACCAAGGTGTAACGTTTGAACGAGAATCTCTGAGCCACATCTTATGAGTGCTTTCTTCAGAAAACACCCATAATTTCTGTTACTACAAATTATGTAGCCTTTTCAGGAGGGTCTGTGCTCCACAATGGTGAGGAATGGACTCTTCACTCTTTCTACTGGGAGCATGTAGCCTACAGTCTTAAATAACATGTGTCTAGCAATGGCTATGTTTAAACTATGGTGTTGGGTAGCTACATTTTAAGATTTGAAAGTATGTTATGTCAGAATGGAGTACATAGTTACAAAAGTTGAGGGACTTAATAATAAAAATGCAGGAAAATATACAAAGATGATTGATTCCTGGGGCGAAAAATTTACATTAACAACAATAACCATTTAAGAAGCCAAATAACCATTTAAGAGGTCCAAACTAACCATGAAATGAATGTGATTTCCAACAATGTCTAGAACATCTTGCTTCACTCAGTCACCTCCTAGACGCTATTTCAAACACTGCCTTCCAGGATTTTGTATTATAGTTAGACTAGTCTTGGAATAGGAGGCTCTTTGTGTGACAGGTCTTGAGCATTATAGAAGTTCCTTTAATTGGGAATATCTGCCCCTGATTCCCATCTCTGTCTTCTCCTGCTGGGTATTGGGATTCCCACAGTCATAGCCATGGTATATTTGGTTAGAATCATGGTTAATAGGTATCAAATAGATTTCAACATGAAGGGCTCCCTAGGGAATCAGTTACAAGCTGTCAAAAGTCTCAGAAATATGAAACCCCGGGTAGTTTCTGGAAGGAAAACACTCCGATTAGGGGCATAACACCCCCTAAAAAGCAAGACAAAGCCTTCTTCTTAAGGAGGGCAATGCTATCATCCTTTGGTGGGATTTTAAGAACTAGAACTCTGCTAAGGATACTGTCAGCTCCTTTCTTGAGTCTTCTGTTTGCTAATGTCTCATTGATATTCTAAAGAAAATAAAAATGAAATTTGTAATATAATTTGGAATCAGGAAGTGTAAAGCCTCCAACTTTGTTTTCCTTTCTCAAGTGGCTATTTTAAGGTTTTCCGTCATTCTGTGTGAACTTTAGTTTTTTTGATTTACTCTTTCTGGACAAAAAACCAATTGCCTTTGCAATTTTGATAATGGCTCTGTTGAATCTGTAGATTACTTGGGGTAGCATATACTTTAGCACTATTAGTTCTTCTAATCCATGGACCAGCTTTCCATTTATCTGCACCTCTAGGGTCTTTCACTGATGTTTTCTTATTGGAAGGGTACACATGATTTACCCCTGTTAAGATCATTCTCAAGTACTTCGTTATTTTTTGATGCTCTCATAAATAGGATTGTTTTATTGATTTTACTCAGATAGACAATCGAGGCTGTAAACCTAATGGTTGAGGTAAGTTATAATCTTATGTTGGGCTGCATTCTTAGCAATCCTGGGCCATGTGCACTTAAAGAAATGCAACTGATCTTTGTATGCTGACTCTGTCAGCTAGTATTATCAAAAGAGCGCATCGTAATGACATACACACATACACAAAGACTAATGAAACAAAACAGAAAACCTAGAAATGAACCTGATAATGTTGAACTGACTAGTTTTTGAGAAAGACAGCAGCAAACACAATGGGCAACTGTTATGGTTTGAATGTGCATTGTCCCCCACAGGCTCATGTGTTTAAGTCTTTAGCTGTCGTTAATGTTTGGGAAGGTCATAGCACCCTTTGGGAGCGAAGCCTTGCTAGAGGGAATCACATCATAGAAAAGGGTGGTCTTTGAGGTTTGGTGGCTCAGCCCTGCTTCCTTGTGCAGTTTTGTTCTTGCTGGCTCTGCCTCTGTGATTGCTGTCATGACCTAAACCAGCCTTCTTGCTTCTGCCTCCATGCATGCCTTCTGAGATCAGATTCCTGCCATAACAGACTCTATCTTGCCTCTGGAACTTGAAGCCAATGAAATCTCTCTTTCTGCCTTTCTGCATGAGTATGAGTATTGCCAATGCAGCCCCAGAAAGAGTAACTACAACAGAAATGAACAATATCTGTAAGAAAGAGTTTTGAGAAAAATTGGATGGACATTCACCTGTAAAGGAATATCTGGCCATGCACAAATATCAACTCAGACTAGATTGGAAACCAAACAAAACACCTGAAAATTACAGAATTCCTGGAGGAAAGCACAGCAAGAAGTTCCTCAGCATAAACCAGGCAATGATTAACAAAAGCAAAAATAGACAAGTGGGAAGACATTAATTTCAAAGTCTAGCACAGTGAAGGAAGGAAACAACAGAGAAAAAATAAGCTCTGAGAAGTAAATGTGTGCACATCTGTATTTCTCTTAAGAGGCTGATAAAAATAAGGAAACAAACCCTCAATCTCAAAGTAGTCAAAGAACCTGGAAAAAAGATACATAAGTGGCCAATAGATGTATGAAAAGCTATGTTCAATATCACTAATTTTCCTGGAAACACAAACGTACCATTAAAGTTTCACCTCCTCCTCAGTGGGATTGTATATAAGAACAATAAAAGATAGCTAGTGATAATCAGTGTCATCAAGGCTTGTACATTGCTGTTGGGAATGTAGAACCATATAGCCATCATGGAATACAATATAAAGATCACTCAAAAATTAAAAATAAAAATCATCAGAAGACCCAGTAATTATATGTCAAAGAGCTACGTGTGCTCCCACATTCATTGATGCATTAGGCATAGTGGCCAAGGTTTGGAACAAATCAGTGATTATCAGTGGATTAACAGGCTAAGAAATTTTCATATGTGCATACATAATGAAATATTGTCCATTCTCAAAAACTGAATCTGAAGCCAGCAATCTCAACCCTGGGAGGTTAAGGCACGAGAATTGTGAGCTAAAGTCAGCTTGGGTTATAAAATAAATCCTGTCTCTCTCAAAAATGAGAGAGAAAGAGAGATAGAGTTTAATTATAGCAGAGAAGTGCTGGAGAATATTATGATAAGTGAAATAAACCAGACACAAGCAGAAAAACATTTTGTGATGTCACATGCAGAATCTACACAAAAGTTAGGTTCATAGAAACAGAATAAAGTAGTGGTTATCAAGGAGAGAGAGGAGATGAAGATGGGCAAATACAGGTTAGATGACATAAAATTGCAGCTAAGCAGAATGAGCGAGTCTAGAGCTCTAATTTATAATAAGAGGACTGGTTAACACTGAACTGTACAAGAGAAATCTACAACAAGACTATTTTAGAACTTTTTGATAAAATTATACTGTAAAAGTTTTTTTACTTTTTTCCCTCTTTTCTCCACCTTACCTTTCCCCATCCCTCCTTCTCTTTCAGTCTCAAACCATTTTCTTCATAAAACCATTGTTTCTAGCCTTCATGCCATTTATGTTGTCTTACTACTTCTCCTCCCTTTCCTAGCTGTCTCCTTATATTAACTTAAGTAGCTATCATTTAATTATGGGTAAATTTATTTATTTGACAATGCTACTTTCACTATGTACATCAAAATATAATTTAGTACACCTTAAATATAGACAATAAAAATATCTACAGTTGGTCATGGTGGTAATCCCATCTTTAATTGCATCTGTAATACCAGCACTCAAGGGAAGGGTACAAGCAAGAGATTTTGAGCTCGGGGCAATCCTAGGCTACATAGTGAAATGAAATCTTGTCTCCAAAAGCAATATTTTTTAATGAAAATGAGAAGAGCCAACATGGTGGATAAAGAACTCAAGATCAGTCTACACAGTCTTGCGAAATCTCAGGGGTTTACTGGGAATTTATAGATTCATTTCTGTGGTTTGAGAGAGAATGAGAAGGTATAAAATAGGTGTGATTCAAAACTGGGACTGGTTGGATGGTTCAGCTGGTGAATACACTTGCTACACGAGCCCAGAGACCTGGGTGCTATGCCCTGAACCCACATGGTAGAAGAGACCCAGCTCTGGAAAGCGTTCCTCTGACTGCCATATGTACAGGCACACATACACACACACACACACACACACACACACACACACACACACACACACATACGTACATATATACACATAGACACATACACAAATAGATACATTATTTTTTAAATAAAGTCATAGAACTTAGAGAATTCTCTATGTCAATGACTTTGTCTACAGAGAGCAAAACAGAATGAAAAAGTTTGAGAGAATACTCCAAACATTTAATATGTGTTACATAACATATGTGTGTATGTACATAGACTTCCTGGTATAGTTATTCTTTGAGCCTTTCCCCATATACTAAAAATTACTGTACGTTCCTCTTAAGAGATGTTCAGCTGAGAAGTCAGAAACTAATTATACATATATATATGTACTATATATATATGTATTTCATTTCATCTCACATAATTAGGATGCTGTACCTTCTGACCAGCATCTCCTGTCCCTAGTCTCTCTAAGAAACACTGTCTAATTCTCTATTTCTATGAATAGAACATTTCCAGGTTCCATGTAAAATGAGGGCATAAGAGTGTATTTCTGTACTTGGCATGCTTCATTTAGTCTAATGTATTCCAGGTTCATCTGAGTAATGAAAAATGTCAGAATCTTGGGCTGGAAAGATAACTCAGTGAAGTGCTGCTTTGCAAGCATGAAGACCTGAGTTTGATTGCCAGCAGGTATGTTAAAATGTTTGATGTTCTTGTAATCCCAGCACTGGGGAGTCAGAGACAGGTGGAGCACGGGGTGAGGGAGCTTGCTGACCATCCATCCTAGACTATTCGATGAGTTCCAAGCTGGTGAGAGACTCTGTTTCAAAGAATGGTTCTTCAAGGATGACCCCCCCCAAGGTTGTCTTCTGGTCTCCACATGTTTATACACACACACACACACACACACACACACACACACACACACATGCACACACACACACACACACACACACACACACATGAACAACATGCACCATGCACAGACCCATAAAATTACAGAATCTTTTTTTTAAAGACAGGTAATAATTCACTACATAGATGTCTCACATTCTAAACAAATTTTTGAGAGAGAGGGAGAAAGAGAAGGCAAAAGAGAGGGTGTTATAGTTTGAAATGTGTCCCACACGGGCTTGTATGTTTGAAAAAGTCATGGATTCTTGTTGGAAGAGGCAGTCACAGGGGATGTTCCTTGAGGTGGATTAGTCCCACCCTACTTTTGGAAGAGGTCTGCTCTTGCAGCAAGCAGTCTTATAGCTCTCTGCCTCTGAGATGCCTGCAGTGAAGCTTAGCCTACTCCAGCTTCTGCCACCAGCCATGTTGCTTCTGCCTTGAAAGACTGTATCCCCACTTTGGACCTGTAAGCTGAATAAAACTCTCTTTCTCCCTTAGGTTGCTTGACTTTGGGTGCTCTCTCACAGCAACAGAAAAGAGTAACTAGTACAGAAGGAAAGAATACACTGGGTTCTCTCCTTGCACCATTAGGGCCCTGGGGATTCTGAACAAGTGGCTTTACCCACCAAGTCATCTAACCAACCCGTTCCACATTTTCTTTGTGCACTCATCCATAGACAGGCACTTAATTTTTTCCTACATCTCATCTATTGTGAATAATGCTGTACTGAATATGGGAGCACAGGCTGCACCCATTTCCTGTACTTTGAACCTATAACTAGAAGACTTGACCTTCTTGCCTTGGCATTCCAACCAGCTCTTACTGTTTTCCATAATGACTGCAACAAATCTATATTCCCATCTACAGACTACAAACACGCGTTGTCTCCACCTCTTTGCCCACATAGGTAGGACATGCACTTTTATCCTCTGGGTCACATCTCCAGTTGTCACATTCTGCTGTGTTAATTAGAGATAGAGTTGAGCTGTGCACAGAATCCTCCTTCTGCCCTTAGCATACTCACGTGACTTTAACATGAGTATGTTTTAGTCAGGTTATTTCAAATAGAAAGTGTCTTCTTACATGTCCATTAGCCCATTAAACACCATACACACACACACACACACACACACACACACACACACACACACTCTTACAGCTTGTTCATATACATGTTTAAAGGCATTTTCTCAACCCCAGACTCCTCTTTCGCTGCTGAATCAGAGACGATGGAAGGAGGAGTGAAAACTCAGCAGTACAGCAAGCTCTGTGGGTAATCAGGGCCATTCGGATACACTCTAGGGTTGAAAGACTCTTGCTGGAGAGAACAAGGATAGAAACACCTACACTAAGCCCTACTCCCCTATTCTGGAAAAGTATGCATGAGCAAAAGAAGAACCAAGCCTTGCTCCTCTTCCTCTTGGAGACTAGGCCCATACCACAGTGATGTGAATGAAGCTAAGAACTACAGAGACAAAGAATTGTTCCTCACCTGGCGTTCCCTAAACCCTCAGGCACACCACTTCCAAGGGAGTGACCTCTAACTCCTTTCTATTTACTCAACACAGATACAGAATGCATAGGGTTTTATTCCATGCTCCATCTTCTCAGAGAAAAGAATAATTATTCTCTAGCAGTGTGTGTGCATATATGTGTAGGGCTTAGTGTAGGTGTTTCTATCCTTGTTTTCTCCAGCAAGAGTCTTTCAACTCTAGAGTGTATCAGAATGGCCATGATTACCCACAGAGCTTGCTGTACTGCTGAGTTTTCACTCCTCCTTCAGCATCTCTGATTCAGCAGCAAAAGAGGAGTCTGGGGTTTTCAGTCTGCATGACTGAAATGCACCTGCCAGAGACTACAGCTATTCTGTGCCATCGGATGTATTCCAAAGAACCTTTATCACAGTAACTCAATTCCCTGTGTTTACCATACATCCTATTTGTTTCCTTTGAAATGCACATCTTAGAGTGCAATAAAATCATATTATCCCCCCCAAACTAGGATAATGGTCTCAAATGAGGTTCATAAACTAACCCTCATGGAAATTGCTACAGTGGTTAAATTTGAAGACCATGGATTGCTAGTGGGCTGGCATACCAGGAATGAAACTGTTGCATTTCGACTGCATGGTTGCTGATAAACCACCATCAAATGGCTTAAGGGAAAAAGGAGTTTATTTTCTTACAGCAGACTAGTTACAGTTCCTTGTCCAATTTAGAAGGAGACCTCACACCAGCACCAAATTGGAGGGAACTGGCCACACCATCTCTACATAACAACTGAGAGAGGGACGATCCTCACTTGCCAGACCAGCATATCTGGCCAAGTGTACACAAGGATGCCAACTCTCTCAACCAGTTCTCTGTATTTTATTCCAGGACCTAATCCCACCCACCATGGGCTAGGCCTTCTCAATCAGCTAGGCAATCTTCTGCATGTTTACTCTGGGCTTAACTCAACCATTAATTCTCTACAAATGTGCCCAGAGGTCAAACCCTCAACTGTAAAGTTGACACCTGTGCCCAACTATGACAGAAACTGTTCCACGGAATGGAGAAGGAGTAAGGTTTAAGAAAATATATGCATGTAGATATTTATACTGAGGGAATATTTTAAGTGGGAAAATTTTTTCTTTTAACTACTCTATTAACACCAATTGGAATACAAAATTATTTTGGGTGAGTGAAATTTCTCCCACTTGGAGCTCTTTCATCTCAATTAATGAAGTAAAGAATTCCAACTATAAAACTCAATAAAGTAAATTTTCTCTTTTGGAGGGAAGGAGATCTCTAAAAGTAGGCAAAGCCATGAGAAGGAAATGATTAGCTAATCATTTCATGGAACCAGGCTTTAAGAACTTGGTGAATGAAGTCTTTGATTTCACTGTGATTTACTGTGGCAAATACGAGAAAAGTTTTCCATATGAAAAATTTAAGCATTTCCCTTATGAATGTATACAAATCAAGGACTTTTCCAAGTTGATCTTATGTTGTGGATGTTAAACTGACAAGCAAACACCAAAGTCAGCAAACCCTAAAGGATAATGCTGTTGTGGGGTGTCTTTGTGCAGAAGCAGGAGGCACTGAGGTCTTTTGCAGGTAGCAGTTTTATTTTGTAGGGGTACAGTACAGGACCATCAGATTCGTAACCAAAACTAAGACCCAAACCCAGATGGCTTTGCCTTAAATACCCTCCTGTACATCTCTTTCTCCTGTATACTCTGGGAGTGGCACGTACACTTAGATATTGATTAAACCCAATTGCCCCTTTCTGGTCACGTGGTGAGTAGCCTTTCCCATCAGGCAGCTTTTGACAGCCTTTTCTCTGTTCTTGGAGGACCCCTATGACAGTGTTGCTGTGTGTACTATGGGGATGAGGAAAGAGGCACAGGAAAGGATGCAGCCAAAGCACTGTGGAAACACTGCAGTTAACAGGATCCAGTTTTCCCAGTTGCAACCTGGGCCCTAGCTCTGGGTGCTCTTCACTGTTTGCTGTTGTTTGGTTGGAAATTTTTTTTCAGATGTTGCACAGCCGGAGCTTAAGTGATAACAAGAGAATCAGATGGTCACATTGGGAGGGGGTATAACCTTTGACCCTGAAGGCTGCCAGAATCAGGAGCTGAACTGGTACTTCTCATCTTAAACTCCCTCCCACTTGATGTGATGTTACAGTCTTTGTCTGAAGTCAGCAATGATCAGCTCTCTCCCTGTCCAACTGCTCTGTGTGTATGCAGTGTGTAGGCAGGAGAAAAGGTTATTTGACACTGGCCAGGTACTTTCTGTGATGAAATTGAAGCAGAAAAAAAAAAGTTAAAACTGCTGCCAGCTAAAAGTGGCTAAGCTGGGGGAAGGGGTCAATAACCCTCTCCCTTCAACCTCACCATGCCAAGCAGTCTAGACCCTGATTTACTATCTCCCACAGCTGTGAGATAAGAGGTAGGTTACATCTGAGAAACATGGGAACTACGCTGACCTTGATTGTAAATTTGAAATGTAATCCTGCTTGTCAACTTCTATCTCACCAACTCCATCCCCATCCTTGCTATACTGTAAAGTAGACTGTGACTTAAAAAATTATTAAATTCAACAGAGCTTTCCAGAGTCAACCTGGGTACATACACTTTTAAATAAATTCTCCTCATTCTCTACACCCAAGCAGATGAAGTTTCTCCATTTTGAGTGGAGGGAATTGTCCCACAACAAAATCATCACATGGTCCATATGACCCTTTGACACAGGCTGCTGGAGGAGAGAGGGCTCTGATAGTGTTTGGTCTGCACACTGTCACCCCACAATCCACACAAAAGCTGCCTGGACGATTCAGTGATTTAGGGCTCTGGTACCACTAAAGATGGTCTGGATACCAGAAAACTCTGGAAATGAAACTACTTTGAGATTCATCCTGATCCAGGATCTTTAATCTGCCTGGCTCAGAACTACAAGCCCAAAGATTTGGCCAGTGGGCACCCTGTTTCCGATCAGATGGAATCTCGACCCCAGGCTTCCATGCCATCTGTTTTTAGACATTCTCCTATCTGGCTGGGGAATTAATTAAGGAAATTAATTAACACACTGCACACTCACATAGCACTCACAGAGAACTCTTCTGGAAAGTCTCCTATTATGAAATGATTGTCCATGGACTGAGGATGGCTCCACACAAGCTCTCTCATGTGAGCTTCTTTAGGGACTTTGGCAAGTGCCTAGGCAAATGAATTCCAGCAAAGCCCACTGGCTTGCCCACTTTGCCCTGCTCAATCAGCCCAGAACAGATGCCTCCTCCCTCACTGGGAATCTTCCAGGGACCTTTCTGCTGCCCTCCCCCCAGCCTCAGTGGTCTTACTATTTGTGTGTGCATGTGCATGCTTGTGTGTGTGTGTGTGTGTGTGTGTGCGTGTGTGTGTGTGTGTGTGTGTGTGTGTGTGTGTGTGTGTGTGTGTGTGTGTGTGTTTGCATTTTTATTTTCACATAAATCCCCTCCACGACCCCTTTGCTGGCTCTCCTTGCCCAGGGCTTTGCCTCTAGAGGGTTCCTACAGCACCTCTGTTTCCTAGGCCTTCAACTCCAAGGTGCAAATCCATGCTTGAAATCAGGCTAATTTTCTTTTCCAACTTTCAACACAGGAAGGATTCATTTCCTGGCCTTTTGAGAACAATAAAACTGACTTGCCTCAAGGAGCCTGGGCTTGTAAAACACAGAGGTCTGCTTATGTAAATTTCTTGAGGACAGCTTCTTCCCAGGCCTATAACACAAAGTGGATGTCCTAGCTGGGGCCCTTGGGTTTCTGCAAATGGAGACTCAATTAGCGGTAAAGAGATTGCTTGGTGTGTGGAGCTGGAAAGGCCTGGTCAGACAGGTCCCAGGCTGGGCTTGATCCAGCTCCTTTCTCTCTGCCTTCTGCTTTGTTTCCAGGCTCCCTCCTCCACCTTCTATAGTAAAGACAGAGCCAACTCTATATGCACATGCTGCAAAAATAAACAAGCAG
Source organism: Typhlomys cinereus (assembly GCA_023101885.1). Classification (NCBI taxonomy): domain Eukaryota; kingdom Metazoa; phylum Chordata; class Mammalia; order Rodentia; family Platacanthomyidae; genus Typhlomys; species Typhlomys cinereus. Next base: position 545,864 of record JALPQD010000714.1, read on the forward strand.
GTCTGCCACAGCATGGCATATTAACCTAGGGAGATGGCTCAGTGGATAGAGTGCTTGACCTTCAACAATAAGGACCTAAGTTCAGATGCCCAGATGGCACATCAATGCCCAGAGAAAAAGGCACAAATGTTCATTCCCTGCAGACTCATGGGAAATAGGAGGCAGATACTGTACAAAAGTCCCAACCTGGACTACAAAGGATCCGAGAAGAGACACTGTCTCAGACTGCATAGAGAGGCAAGAAGCAACACTTGAAGGTTATCCTCTGCCTACACACACATGCACATGCACATGCATACACATGCACAAATACCACAGATAGATGATTTAAATAACAGATACTTATTTCTAACAGTACCTAAGATTAGAAGTCCTAAGTAGTCAAGGTATGTGCAGTTTGGCTTCTCCATGTGGCCTGCAGGTGGCCACTTTCTGTATACCCACACGGTCTCTTTGCCCATGCACGCACACCTCTGGGGTGGCTTGTGTATGTCCACATGCCTTGCTTCTTGTAAGGACACCAGTGACATTGCATTAAGGCCCATCCTAGCAGGCTCCTGTTTGCTTAACTACCTCTCCAAAATGCCTGCCTCCAAAGACAGCTGCTTTCTTCGGTACTGGGGACTGAGTTTTACACATAAGAATCTGAGGAATAAGGGTAGCTGAGAAGAATAAGGAAAGGACAAAACTTCCACCCAGCAAGAAAAAAGCTGACCTGACAGGCAAGTTGTCCCTCCCTCCCAACTCCCAAGCTTTCTTTTCCAAGCTGAATCTTAAGTCCATTGTAGATTTTTTAAAAAATGGTTCCATATTTAATTGCTTCCATTCCTTAAGCAAGTAAGTACCAATTTAAAGACATACAGGTGTCTTTCTTCTGCACTGTGAATGGTTCTGTTGAAATATAATTTCCCACAGGAGAGAGAGTAAAAAGAGGCAGAACCTTTAAGGAGTGATTATTTTGTGGGCTTTTGTGGGCTCTGTCCTCAAGTGTGCAGTAGTGTTGTTATGTTGGCTATCACAGAAGTGGGTTCTTATTAAAAGACAGGTTCAGTTTCCATCAGTTCTGTGTGTGTGAGCACACGCCCTGTGCGTGCGTGTGTGCGTGCATGCGTGAGTATGTGTGTGTGTGTGTATGTGTGTGTGTTGTACTCACATGTCCTTCTATCATGTTACAATACAGCATGAAGGCCCAGGCCAGACCCTGGAATTGTGCACCATCCAGTCCCCAGCATCATGAGCCAAAAGAACGTTTACTGCTTATACATCACCCCAAATGTGACAAAATGTTACAGCATCTGAAAATGAACCAAAACACTACCCCTAAAAAGAGCAGCAGTTTTCTATTTTGTGAACACAAACGTATGTCAAAATAGAGCAAATAGAAGCAAAATAGTTCAACCAGTTAAAAGGCAAGGTGGTTATCTAGACTTTATTTCTACCAAGAAATTTGTATTTTTAAGAAAACAACTCTTCTAAAATAGGAAGGCAGGTATATTAAGCCACACACACACACACACACACACACACACACACACACACACACACACACACACAGAATGTCTGGTTCTTTTAAAAGAAACCAGTCAGTAAAATGAAAAATTTCTCAACACTCAGGAGAGGCCACAGTGAGCATAAGACTTGAAGCCACGCTAGGGAGCAGAAAGTTAAGATTACTGCATCTCAGAGAGATTCTGAGCAAGGAAGAGCTCACCAGGATCCATGAAAGATAACAGTGAAACTTGATCACAGGTGTGGGTTCCCTTAATTCGTGTTTTCCCCAAGATGATATGGCACCTTTGATTCTGTTGCTATGGGACTGCATGGAGGGAGGGTGTAGAAGTGAACCAAGGCTAAAATGAGCTGTCCTCTCTTCTCTGTAGACACAGGACCTAGATATGTCTCTTCTTTCGCTGGATATTTGTCGGAACATGGCACCTGGAAGGTGGCAGTCAGTTGACCTGAGGACAAAATGCATCCCCAGGGGTGCGGAAAGGAGGTCTTCAGAGATGCAAAGCCAGGGTGCGCCTACTGCCCAAGCCTTTCCTATCTGCTTCCTATTATATGTAAGTTAACAGGCTTCCTGAGCCAGCTGAACTCCTGAGTCTGAATTCCTTGCAGCAGAAAGTTTCTAATGTATCCACCAAGGTTTTGGAAAGAGTTGAGTTGCCCAGTTACGTTCTCACAGATAAGTCTGATAATCCATAGTAATCATTGATCAGGATGCTTTGAATTGCAGATTTCACTTTGAACTACTAAATGATTTTTCAACATTAGGGATAGTTATTCATCCTGCTTAACAAGAAACAGGGAAGACCTGCTTAGATTCCAAATCCATGCTCCTCAGAGGACAATAACAAAATACAGGAAGGGGGACATGTTGCTTCTTCCTATCTACCTCTGCTTTTTATCAGTTCATCTTCAGAAGGAAGAAGAAATGAATTCTAGAAACCTGTTCTAGGGCTTTCCATAGATGTCTGGGATCCAGTCCAGGTAATTTTTCTACCAATAGAAATTTCTACCAATAGAAATGAGAAACAAGGAGAAGAATGCTAGTTAAGCATCTACTGTATACCAGCTACTATTTAGAGGACATGTCTTATTTGATTCCACTCAAGAACAGGGTAAGCAGTTTTCTGCAGATGAGAAGGGGTGCCAGTGCTTTGACATGTAAGTCCCCCAATCCCTCCACCACTCAATTTCCTTGCTCCTGAAACAGAGAAGATAATAACATCCAACTCATACTTTTTGAGAACCAAATAGATAATCCCACAGAAGGCTTAGCAGGCAGCAAGTGCCCTAACATTACTATTCTGGTTCAAATCCCTGAGTGGAAGTAATTTCTCAAGCTAGCTGCTAAGCAGTTGCTAGCTTATGGCAGCATTTAGAACATGGAAATCAGCGCACACCACAGAGTAAGGCTGTGTTGTTCTTCCTGGAAACATGTACCCGTTCCTTGCTGACATCTCCATTGGGTAGATGAGAATCAGAGAGTTTAAGTAGCTTGTCCCCAAACACTAGGCAAGTCAATGGCAGAAACTGGGCATTGCAGTCATTCAAGGTCAAACCTTGAAAGCCACCTATATCCTCTCTGTCTCATGAACTCATTCCATAAGCAGTTTTGTTGAGTCTATCTAAAACTTTTCCTAAGTCAGACCCCTCCCCCTCACTGTCTCCTGTGTTGACCCCTGTCGAGTCACCAACACCCCTGGCCTCGTGAGGTCACATTGTGCTTTACCAGATGGAGTAGTTCTATGGCTATATGAACAAGACTGCCATGTATTACTTAACTTTCTTATGGTTTCTTGTATGTTTTTGTTGAAATGTATGTGTAATGTTTAGCATCTAAATCATTTGTACCATTCAGTATTGTTTAATATATTCACAGTGGCATTTTAATGTATATTTATTTATTTGAAAGAGAGAGAGAGAAATTGAGTGCACAAGCCTGCATGTCCGGAACTCAGATTGCCAAGTTTGCAAAATGCACCTTACCTGCTGAGCTATCTCAGTAGTACTACAGTGGCATTTGGGGGAAAAATGGGACTGGTTTTAATTCTATAAAATTCCAATCTTTCCTTTCAATTGCACCTGAAAATATAAAATATTATGCAATTTTCACACTCAGTCATTTATTCAAAACTGTTTGGAGAGTATTTGCGTGTTACACACCAAACATAGATTGAGGCATTTAGGTTTCTCTCATTTAAAAAAAAAGCAGCAAGGAGCCTTCCTCACCACATTAAAGGTGAAACTTCAGATAATTTATGCTTCAACCACCATCAGACAATAAGTGCTCTAGGCAATGCCATTGAGTTCTTATACCTCATCAGAGGGGAGGACCCACAGGGAAGTTTGACATGCACACTAAAGAATGCTCCAGAATGGGGGGAGGAGGCACTGGGAGAAAGGGAGGGAGGGGGGAAAGGAAGGGGAAAAGGAGAAAGGAGCAAGAGGGTCCAGGGAGGGGTGTAGGGAAGGAAGGGAATGCGCTACTAATCAACTTTTTATGAGTGGAAGAAATAAAAAATAATAATAATAAAAAGAAAATTAATCCCTTTGTTCCCTTAGACTGCTTTGTCACGATTTTTATCAGCAACAATGCAGAGTAACTGCAACACCATATCAGAACAGACAGGAAATAGATGGAACACACAATCACTTGTTTGGCTGTCTAGTCTTGTACCAACACACAATCACTTGTTTGGCTGTCGAGTCTTCGACCTGGACATAGACCAATGTGTGCAGCTCTCTCCTCTCAATGCTGCACCAGCGGGGCATGTTGCTGAGGGTCTTGTTCCATGGTAACTCACAGGGCTGACAGATCCAGCTTATGTTAACGACAGGGGGTCCAACTGGGATGGGAGCTAGGCTTCTGTTCATGGTCATGCTGCCCCTCCTAGGATGCTTGGGTTTCCTCACAGCATGGTGGCTGGACTCCACGCAGAACATCACAAGAGAGCAAGTAGAGGCCTGAACACTTGATGATTCTGTCACAGTTACTCTGTATTTTTGACAAATTCACCACAAAATGGCTTAGGAGCTTTGATTCTGTTTTATGATGATTTGGCTATATCTCCTCACAGAAGACACTCATGCTACACCAAGAATCTGGCCATGCCATATCCACAGGACTGGTGACAGAGGGGAAAACTTCACTTGCCAGGCAGCGTGTTTGGCCAAGTATGCCAAAGAATGCCAACTCCCTGAATCAGCCCAGGGACTAGTCCCACCCACCATGGTCTGTGCTCGCCCATTGATCAGACATTCTCTTACAGGTGTGCTTGGGACTTAACTACTAATTCCTTACAAATGTGCTCAGAGCTCAAATTTTCCATTGTCAAGTTGTTACCTGCATCTATCTATGAAATGTAGCTTTTGCACTCACATGGTGTTGCTTCAGCTACACTGAGTCAGTGCCGTTTTTCCTATAAGAGCACGTGAGGCAAGAGATACTGGACCAGACTTCTTTGGAAATATAATCTGCCACTCCGAGTAACTTGTGCTAGTCATGCGAGATGGGTACTTCAGAGAGACTTAAGTATCATAAATGTGTGGGAATCCAAGGGGACAAACTGGGATTTGTTACTGAAGTTGAGAGTTTGTTGTGCTAAACTGAACTAGTTGGGATTATGAGTAGGCCTAACTCCATCACCCATTGTGTATGACCCTGTGAGTCTCCGCCTCTCCACCTGTCATATAGAGACAATAAGCTGAACTGAATGGTACGGCTCTACTCCTCCAAGAGCATGCTGGCTGGCCAAGTACCCCAAACTAGGGACATTCATTTCTACAGCATTCCTGGCCAGCAATGGCACAGTGGTCCTTGGAATTTTTGCTTTTGTTTATTCATTTTTTTGAAGTGAAGCAAAATCCAGGGATTTATTATCCATTTATTTTATTTCTGTGTGTGCACTCACGTGCTATATGTCCATGTTTATAAACGCACATGAAAAGCAGATGTGTATGCACATATGTGTACAAATGTGTGGCAGACAAAGGTTGACATTAGGTACTGTCTTCTTTGATCACTCATCACCTTATTTTACAATTTGTGTGTGTGTGTGTGTGTGTGTGTGTGTGTGTGTGTGTATGTGCACATACGTGTGTGTAGATAGAAGAGGGCACTGTATGTGCCTGTGGAAGCCCAAGGGTGACTCTGGCAATCATCCCAGATTGTTCTATTTCCTTATTGCTTTGCTCTGAGGTTTTCCAGGCTCTGCCTTCCACAGTCAGAAGTGCAGTCTGCTGTTACAACTGCTCAGGTTTTTTTTTTAATCAGGGATCTTGGGACCTGACCTTAGATCCTTCTGCTTAATCCATGAGCCATCTATCCAGCCCCTTGCCACTTTGTTTTTGTGAGACATAGTCTCCTAATCAATGGATTCAGATATCTCCCATCTCCCTTTCTGCCACCATCTCCCCCTTCCACCACCATGTCCCCCTTTCACCACCATGTCCCCCCTCGGCCACCATCTCCTCCCCTGGCCACCATCTCCTCCCCCGGCCATCATCTCCTCCTTCAGCCACCATCTCCCCCCTGCTCCACACTCCCCCACTCCACCACCATCTCCCCCTTCTGCATCCATCTCCCCTGTCCACCTCCATCTCTCCCCTCTGCCTCCATCTTCCCCCTCTGCCTCCATCTACTCCCTCTGCCTCCATCTCCTCCCTCTTTCACCATCTCCCCCCTCCTCCTCCATTTCCTACCTCGGCCTCTATCACCTCCTCCGCCTACATCTCGCCCTGTTCCTCCATCTCCCCCTTCCGTCACCATCTCCTCCTTCTGCCTCCATCTCACCCTTCCACCACCATATCCCTCCTCCACCTCCATCTCCCCCCTCTACCAGAATCTCCCCCTTCCACCACCATGTCCCCCCACCATCTCCCCTTTCCACCTCCATTTTGCGCTTCCAACACCATCTCCCCCTGCCCCTCCATTTTCCCCTCTGCCTCCATCTCCTCCTCCCCGTCGTATCTTCCCCTCCACCTCCATTTCCCCCCTGCCTACATCTCCTCCCCCTCCATCTTCCCCTCCATGTCGCCTTCCGTTTCCATCTCCCCCTCTGCCACCATCTTCCCCCACCCATCTCACCCTCACCCTCCATCTCCCCCACGCCACCATCTCCCCTCTGCCACCATCTCCCCCTCCCCTAACATCTCCTCCTCCCCCAACATCTAACCTTCCACTGCCCGCACCGGAGTTACCGATGTCACTGGGCTCAACTTTCTAACAGGTGCTGGGAATCTGTACTCAAGTCTTAATGCTTGCCAGAGCAATATTGCCTAATGACTACCAGGCCAGCCGGGGGAAGGAGGAGGAATTCCGCAGCAGCCTCCAGTGTGCAGGGCCAACACCCAAAACCTGGGAGTCAGGACAGAAGCAACCAGCAGACGACCAGTTGGCTGTAGACTCTGCCTCCACCTCCTCCCTCTGCCTCCATCTCTCCCCTCTGCCTCCATCTCCCCCTTCCATCACCATCTCCTCCTTCTGACTCCATCTCACCCTTCCACCACCATCTCAGCTGTAGACTCAGCTTTAGTCAGGAAGCGTTTGGGCTTCTATAGGGTCAAGATCCAATCAGGTGTTGCCATCCCTCCGCGGGGGACAGCCACCAATCATCCAACTGTTTCCTAGGTGTCCATCTCAGGGGCAGGTTACATGGCTGCTTCCCATTGGTTGTTCATCCCTCCTTCCCATTGGTTGTTCATCCCGCTGCCTGTATGGTTCCTCTATTGGGGCGTGTCTGGGGCATAGAGGAACTTGTTCAGGCTTGTCTGTAGCCAGGCCTCCTGGATTTGGGAGCCCAGGCTAGGATCTACCCGAATTGATAGTGCCACAGGATAATATCATCTACTCTGTTTAACTCTGAAAATTACAGTGAAGAAATTAAGTATGTATGCTAACTCTGAGGTTTATGATATGTTAGTTAGCTTTCCTGTTGCTGTGATAAAAACCTGAGAAAAACAGACTAAAGAAGGAAATGTTTACTCTGGCTTGTAGCTTGAGAGCATACAGTCCATCATGGTAGAGAAGTCATGGCAGCAAGAGATTAAGATGATCGATCCAGGTTGACAAATGAGGTTAATTATTACGTATGACTAGAACTTAACCAGGGTAACATCACTTGGAAAATGTAGTAGGATTTGCAGCATGAAATAGCATTAGTCTGTTATGACCTAAGTATCCATGCCTTTTGATTTTAGAAAAAAAAAACTATCCATAAAAAAGTTTAGAAAAATGTAGCTGAACAAAAAGAAATAAAGGTGATTTGTAATTTTTTCCTTTAGAATCTATCTTTTCATTTTCCTCCTGCCTTCTTCATTTTTAATGGCATACTATTATATCACAGCAGTTCCCTTTCTCTGAAGAAGTAGTGTTCCACTTTATTTCTGCAATGATACATCATAGGCAAGAGACAGGTTCAATTTCTTACATGCTCTGCTATTTCTTTAAGATAAATCTTGGCCAGTGGAATTTCTGGGTCAGTTTCAAGGCCTTGGAACCATGGTACAACCAGCTTTCAGATCATGCTGAATCAAGCTTTCCACCTCTTCCAGTGCACAGGCCTACCCTCTTCCCACATCCCCATCAGCTCTGCCTGGCTCTCCTTGCTTACTGTGATCAATCTTGCACAGAAGAAATGACAACACATTTAGGAAAATAAGCACTTTAAAAACAATATGCAAGATGTAGAGAAAGGACTCAGCAGTTAGAGTGCTTGCTGTGCAAGGCTGAGGACTTGGGGTTCAAGTTTCAGTACTATGCAAAAAGTCAGGGGTGCCCAGTGCACATCCATGATCCGGCACTGAGGTGGATAGAGACAGAAGGATTGATGGGGTTTTCTGGCTTCCAGCATGGCTTAAAAATTCAAGTTCTAGATTCAGAGAGAGAAACCCTGCCTCCAAGAAATAAGGCTCACGCCTCGGGCCTCCACACAGGTGCATGAGCTGCGTGCACGGACACCACTCACACACACACCCCAAATGAGTGAACGAATGAACAAATGAATGAATGTATGAATAGTAGAACTAAGGGAGGTTCAAGAGGTTCTTGCACACCTTCCATTTGTATCTGTTCTATTGGGGTACACATATTTTATGCTTCATAACAGAACTCATAGATGTTAAGGGTGAAACCCTTCATCTGAAATTTATGCTTAGCATTTCTCCAACTTCAACCTGTTGTTTCTACTTGGGCACTTTCCACCATTTGGACATGCAATGAGGACCATTGTGTTAAAAGGCTTAGTCTCCAGCCCCTGACGGTCCTGGGAAGCAATGGAACCTTTAGGAGGTGGGGCCGTGTGGAAGAGTTAGGGTGGGGGATGCGGGTGGGGAGCATCTTCACGGGGGATACTGGGAATGGCCTCTTCTCCTCACTTCCTGGTAGGCTTGAAGTGAGCTACTCTTCTGCCTACGCTCCTGTGCTTATTAATGTGCTTATTAACTGTTCTGCCTCAGGACACAAGCACTGGGCCAAGCAACCATGGGCAGAGCCTGGGAAACTGTGAGACAAAGTAAACATGTGCTCTTTTTAAGTCGATTTTCCTGCATATTTGTCACAGTGATGGAGAGCTGCCCAGCACTTTAGAGACAGAGCTTTTAAAATCCGGGTTGGAGTCCATTCATTTGTCTCTGACGTCATGCTCACAATGCTGTCAGGAACTTTGAAGGGATGTAGGGCTGGGATGCTGGGGAAGTGGCTTAGTCAGCAAAGTGCTTGCCACAAGCTCATGAAGATCTGAGGTGGATGGGCGGCCCCCCTGAAAAAAGGTGCGTTGCAGTGGCTGCCTGGCAGCAGCGACCAGGAGCTCTGCTGGTCGTTGCAGTGGCCCAGCCAGAGCTATTCACGGGACACGACAGGGGCGAGGCCACCGCCGCCACTAAGGGACAGAAATACAGGCACTAGAGACACCATGAAGGGGAAAGATAGTGTCCACTTTATTGTTCAGGAACAAAGACTTAAACGGTGGAACTGGCCACCAGCACGTACACAGGTAGCCCTTTCCCAGGGCTGACCAGACCACAAGTTTTGATTGTCGTTCTAAAGCACCTAGAGGCAGAGACCACACTGGGAGCAGAGAGAACTGCGGGCGCTCCACCGAGAGAAGTGCTCTTCCTTGGCATGAATCAGGACAGCTTTGGCATGTTCTGGAGAGCAGCCACCACAGCTGCCCAAGCCTGGACTCTGTGCTCACCTACAAAGGTGGGCAGCATGTAATTGCAATCTCTGTGCAAGGAGGTGGCCATCTAGTCTGGCTGAATCACTGACCTCCAACTTCAGTGAGAGACCCTGCCTCAAAAATTAAGGCAGAGAGCTCGCTCCAGAGTTTCAGCCCTGGAACCAGAAACAAAGTGAAATACAGAAAAGGTGCTGGCAACCACAGTGGAAAGTCATAGATGAACCATGGCTCAAGGGTCAAATGGAAAGTTGGCAAGGATTTGGAGGATGGAGATGTTGGGATCTCAACTCACACCGCTTACATGACAGACAAGCAGTGACTTTGATATAAAAAGCAGAAACATTCAGGTGCTCAGTCCGGTCAAAGATTGCTGGGCCCTAGCACTGTACACCTTGCAGTTGTAACATGATCCCTGGAACCTGCAATTGTACCATAAGCCCTGGAATCTGCCCCTGCATCATAAGCCCTGGAATCTGCTGTTTTCAGAGTTTCCCAGAGTGTTTGTGAAACTGGGGGTCTATGGACCATGCCAAAGCTTTGAATTCTATGAAGAGCATGCACCTGGACTCTGTTTCTATTCTTTGCAAGTAGATTGCAACCCCCTCACTTGCATGGCTGTTCTCGTGTAGTTGTCTTCCATATACTAACAGTAATATCAGCATCCTGCTTAACCAGCGTTTAGAGCAAGAATGATACAGCAATTGCACACGCACTGTTCAGGCTGTTGTCAGGGCTGCCACACCTCTGCCCTCCAATGGAACCAAGGAGCAAAACCCACAGGGGATGGCAGAGAGTCAGGAGAGGTCTGTGTGAAGCAGAGCACAACAAAGCCTGGTTTCTTGATTAAATGATACTTTTCTGTGCTCCACAGACCACAGACACTAGCTGTCAGAGGGGATTAAAGCCATGGTTCCTATCATTTTTTTTTTAAAAAATTTATGATTTACTCAATAGTACCTGTGTGTGTGTATGTATGTGCATCACAGGTGGATGGCAAGACTCATTGGGAGGGGATTCTGTGCTGAGTACCTGCAGATGCAATGAAAAGACTAATCCAGATAGGACTGAGGTGTAAGGACTCAGTAGCATTGCTTAGAACCCTTTCTTGTGTTCCCTTTTAGTACAGGAACATTATTGTGACTGTTAGTCACTTGCTTCTAAGGATCCTAGTGCCCTTGATCCATGCTAGACTTTGGGGGGGCGGTTAATGCTATGTCAGTCATTGTGCAGGTCATGAAAAGTCCTATTATGGTTACTTCAGCCCTAACTTTTGTGGAGTATCTTGCATCTGCTTACTCCTCTCCAACTTTAGGCTCTTACAATCTTACCGGTCTCTCTTCAGTAAATTTCCCTGACCTTTAGGATGGGGAGAGATTAGGCTGGTCTGTTTCCAGGTGGTTAATGTAGCATCTCTGCTGTTCTGAATTGCGGTTTTTTGTTTTCTTTCCAGTTTTGCTATTCCTGCACCACCCTTGGTTCCATCTTTATGGGTCTTAGATGTCTCCTCCAAGCCAGAGATAAAAGGGTGTTAAAATAGAGTCTTACAATAAGAGTATTCAAAGATAGATGGAATAAGAGTAGGAGACTTCAGTGAGGGGGGTCATTCTCCCCTTTGTAGCATGGTTACTAACTATCTGCTAGTCTCTATTGCCTCCCTGACTGGTGAGGTCAAACCCCCTCAGTTGCAAGTCACCGGGAAGGAAACCCTGTGAGCCTAACCAGATGTCTCACTACTTACTTGCAGTACATGGTGGTGGCCTCTTTTCTCTATTACAGCATGATCCCCTCTTTCCTTGTTTCTGGCGGGGCCCTACTTTCCCTTCCCTCCTGTTTATAATCTTTGCAAATACCGTAGGTATTACACAGATTTATCATTGAGTATGCCACTAAGCGGATTTGGTACTAGGATCCACCTAGTAGGGAGTACATAGGGCGCTTAATTTTCTGTGTCTGGGATACTTCGGTGAGCTGAACTTCTTTATCCATGCCACATGCCACGACTCAGCTGGTGGGATGGAGATGGAAAATGCTCCTCACGTCATCCCTTCCCTGGGAGCCACACGTTGGCATGAAATGGTGGATGACAAGGAATGGCCTTCCCCTCGGCTTTCTGCCTGGATCTTGGCCCCATTCATCTAGGCAACTAACCTCCCTTCCTAAAGTCCTCCTTATTCGCTCCCTCCCCCTTACACACACACAAAGGGGACACCTCTTCCCTCATCCCAAGTCCGCGCCTCCCGTGGCCTTCAGGTAACCCAACTACCTTCATCCTTCCTGATTCTCGAGCTCATCCTGAGATTCAAATCCCACCTCCCCACATATATGCTCAGGAACAAGCTGGCGACAGCACCCAACCTAACGTGGGGACTTTATCCCGTTTTCCTCTGTCCTTCCATCAGATCCATAAGTGCAGAAAAAGAAAGGTGACTTGGGGCTGTGGGGCACGTGGTTGGGGGAACCTAAGAAAAGGCGATGGGTGTGGTAGGTAACAGAACAAAGGACATAGACATGTCCCCTCCTAAGGAGTCCCTGCTTGCAAGCTCAGCCTCATGGGATCCCGTGGCAGACAGCTGGAGGTCCCTGGGTTCCACAGGGCCTTCCGTCTGGAAAGTTCTTGTCCAAATAGGGGATGGTCCTTGGTCCCGGGAGATCCACCAAGTGTCCCCGAATGATGGCAGGTGGCCGGGAAGGTCACCATTCCAATATCCAGAGTGTGGCTGGAGTCCTGCTAAAGCCCTTTTGGGTGGAGAGACTGGATATGCAGAGGAAGGAGGATCAGGCCCCACAAGCCTTCCCAGCACGGTAGTTCTGATGGCTACCTGCTCAGCATTTAGCCTGATGTGCCTGGACCCTGCCACACAATCCTCACGAAGCCTCCCTGTGCTCTCTGCATCCCCTGCCCACACTCCAGCTAAAGACGATGGGGTCAACCACCTCCTTGCCCCAAACTGAGGCCCACCTTATCACCTAGGATGGCCTTTTGCTCTTTCCTGGGCTAGGCTCCCCTGCTTTCCAACTGAACCTCATCACACTGGCAAATGTCTCTTGAAGCCCCTTGTGGATGCACGTGGTTTCGGTTCCACTGGTTTGTGTGCAGAGGCAGAAGTCCACCAGCCAGAGGCTGGGCCAGAAATAAGGCCGGGTGCAAGAACACCCATGTTCCAAGCCATGGACACCCACTCCCACATATGGAGACACAGAATCACCCACCCACACATCAGGAAAGAAGAATGGAAACTAAAGAGATCAGGACTCACCGAACACACTCTCACTCACATGCGTGTCCTGGAGAGCACAGATGGGCAATGAATGATGAACCCACTCGCCATAGCCTCCCAGAATCCACGTCTGAAAGAAAAAACTGACCAAGAAAGCCTAAGGAAGTATGGGTGGGTGTCATCCACAGATGGGATTCAGAAAGGGATATGTGATTTTGGGGGTATCGAGGGTGGGGCTATGTAATTGCCTGGGCCTCTGGATGTCAGCAGAGGAGACAGAGAGGCTCCATGATGAGGGAAAGGATATGTTGTTTTGTGCGGGACTCTTTCAGGACTTTGGCACGCCCCACTGACCCTCCAGCAGCCCATTTCAGGTGCTCGTGGTGGTCCAGGCCTAGAGAGATTGAAGTCCACCTAGCTGGGGCTTCTGGGGCACATATAACGCAGAGCCTTGAACCACGTGTTTATTTTCACACAGTTCTGGAGGCTGAGGTGAGTGCACTATGGGCAAGAGGGGAGAAGGGACCAGCCCCAGAGGACCCCCAATGTCTTCTGATATCCCTGAGGCGAAGTTTCCTGTGGGTAAACCAGGGTCGGGTGGGGTGCAGAGTGTGTGTGTGTGTTTGTGTGTGTGTGTGTGTGTGTGTGTGTGTGTGTGTGTGTTTGTGCTGTGGGATGGAGGCGCCCTCCTCCTCTTGGGCTCACTCCTCCCGAGATGAAGATCACCCCATGTGGAGCTAGAGCTGGCCAATGAAAGGCAGGGCGACCCCGAGGCTCCAGCCAATCATCAGCGGGGCCATCCACGTGGGCGGGGAGGGTCAGAGTAGAAGAGCACTTCAGGAGCAGCCAGGGGACTCCCTCGCTCTTATCCAGGTCCAGGGAAGGTCGCTCCCCACCCCTATCTTCTCCCCGGGGACCGAGGAGGATATGGCGGCAGAGCCTCTGGTGCCTCCACCGGGAACCCTCTTGAGACTGAGAGCGAGCCTGCCCAGCACTCAGGAGCCCAGCAGCTGTGGAAGACGTTGAAGCAGATCTCTTTGCTGCCTACGGTGGCAGATGCTCTGGAGGAAATTGGCTTCCCGGAGTTGGTAAAGCACCTGTGCTTCCTCAGATCCCTTTGCCAAGGGCTTGCCCACCCAGTGGGATGAGCTGGCTGAGGTGGGGCTTGACCAGGAGGAGGTCATCAGGCCTCCTTGGGAGCACCGGGACCCAAAGGCTGCAGCAGAGGTTGAGGACGCGGTGTCCTGGGTCCTGAGGGGACATCCTGTAACCTAGCACGCCAAGGTAGGGCCTCCCAGAGTGCTGAGACAGAGGCCCAGCGGGCCTGAACCCGCCCTGTCCCCTGCAGGCAGGACCTCTAGACATACCCTAGGCATCTCAGAGCCCTGATGCCCATTGGCAGGCGCGAGCACTCCTGGCCCACAGGGAGGGCCGCTCTGGCGCTCCAGGACTGGCTCTGGGAGCCCCAGCTGTTGCAGACAGGGTGCAGCCGCACTCTTGGTCTGCAGCAAAAGCATAAGATGCACAGCGCCTGCGACAGCTGGCGAAGGACAGACACCCGCCCAGGGCGCCACAGGGACTCCTGCTGCAGGAGAGTAGCCCACAGAAGTCGGGCGCAGGCCCCTGGGGGCAGTAGGAACCCCACAACCCTGCCAGCTTGGCCCAGGCAGGGCAAGCATCCTTAGGAGTGCCTCACGGAGCCGCACGCCCAGGCTGTCCAGGCAGTCCTGGACTCGCATTGGTCTCCTCCCACGAAAAAAAGGAAAACCAAGAAGAACAGGACCTCCTGGCAAAGCAGCACTCGCACCCCACCAGAGAGAGCTCCAGGAAACGATGCAGCCTGATCCGCTGCAGGATTGCACGGGGAACCGGCTGCAGCAGACGCGGCCAAGCCTGGGAGGGAGGGCTTCTGCTGGTGGCCGTGCCCCAGACCCTCCTGGCCGCCCGTCGACCCCCAAGGCAACTCTGGTTCCAGGAGCACCCCCTGGGGTCACGCACTCTCCTCTGAGCAGTCACATCTAGAGTAGCGACCGAGGCTCTGGCCAGAATGAAACCCAACAGGGGTCAACTCGGCAGTCATGCCCCGCCGCATCCCTGCAGAGGTCAGTCAGAGACAGCCGCCAGACCACCCGGGGCCTATGCGGTGGACTAGTGAGGACCTTGGCCACCACTGCCACCAAATGCGAGTCCGCGGGGGTTCCCGACGCCTCGCGCCCTGAGCAGGCAACAAGGGGGGCACACCGGCCAGAGGACTGGCGGAAAATGCCCTGCCGGGGACGGCCCCGCACCCTCAGGAGTCCCCGGAGTGGCGACTGCAGGAGGCCTTCGCCAGAATCCAAGGAGCGGCGGCCCAGCTACCCCAGGCCCACCAGGAGCAGCTGATTTTCTATCCCGCCACAGCTGCTGCCGCTAGCGCGGCAGCAGCTCCTTCCTCCACCTAAGCTTTGAAAGCGGTTTCCTGGCCATCAGAACCCCTGCCGCTGGGGCAGGGGATGGGGAAGTTGTCCAGAGGAGAGGACACTCAGAACGCCATGCCCAGCTGCGCAGTCCCCCCCTGCCCCTGCGCGGGTTTGGTACTAGGATCCACCTACTTATTAGGGCACTTAATTTTCTTACTTCGGTAAGCTGAACTTCTTTATCCACGCCACCTGCCCCAACTCGGCTGGCGGGATGGAGGTGGAAAATGCTCCTCATGTCGGTCCTTCCCTGGGGTCCACATGTTGGCATGAAATGGTGGATGACAGGGCTGGAGAAGTGGCTCAGGGGTTAAGCCTCTGCCTTGCAGGTGGAAGATCCTGAGTTCGGATCCCAGATCCCAAGTATAGACGCCAGGCAGAAGCGGGGGCAGCCTGCGCTTCTGGCCCTGGTAGAGCGGAGCCTGTGAATCCCGGGGTAGAAGTTGGTGGAGGTGTCCATAGTGGTTCCCGAATTCGTCCATGGTTCTACACACACACACACACACATGCACGCACGCATGCACATACATATGCACATGTGCACAGTTGAATAAATAATAATAAATAATAATAATAATAAAATGGTGGATGACAGTGAATAGCCTTCCCCTTGGCTTTCCTCCTGGATCTTGGTCCCATTCCTCTAGGCAACTTACTTCCCTTCCTAAAGTCCTCCTTATTTGCCCCCTCTCCCCTACACACACACAAAGGAGAAACCTCTTCCCTCATCCCATGTCCTCGCCTCCCCTGGCCTTCTGGTCACTCAACTACCTTCACCCTTCCTGAGTCTCGAGCTCATCCTGACATTCGAATCCCACCTCCCCACATATAGGCTCAGGGGCAAGCTGGCGCGAACCCCCAGCCTAACGCGGGGACTTCATTCCTTTCTCCTCTGTCCTTCTGACAGATACTTCAGTGCAAAAAAAGAAGGGTGGCCTGGGGCTGCCGGGCAAGTGGGTGGGGTTACCTAAGAAAAAGTGATGGGTGTGATAGGGAGCAGAATAAAGGACATAGACACGTCCCCTCCAAAGGAATCCCCCCTTGCAAGCTCAGCCTCATGAGATCCCTTGGGAGACAGCTGGAGATCCCTGGGTTCCATCAGGGTTTTCCCTCTAGAAAGTTCTTGTCCAAAGCCTGAGAAGGGAGAGACCCTTCCCTTGGCAGATGGCCAACTTGGGGGAAAGTCCTTGGTCCTGGGAGATGCACCAAGTGTCCCCGAAAGATAGCAGGTGCCCGGGAACGTCACTGTTCCAATATCCAGAGTGTAGCTGGGGTCCTGCTAAAGACCTTTTGGGTGGAGAGACCAGATCCGCGGAGGGAGGAGGCTCAGTCCTCCCAGGGCTGCCCAGCAGGGCAATTCTAATGGCCTAGGGAGGTTGAAGCTCACGTAGAGGTGTGAGAGTGGGTGCAAATCCTTCTGATCTCCGTCTCTTCCAAGTCTCTGGATTCCACCCTGAACTGCTCTTTCTGAGCATCCATCAGTCCTTGAGCCTGGAGTGAAAGACTGTCCTGGAAACGAGGGGCACTTCTCTGGGAAAAGTGTGGGCATCGCCTGCCCCATTTTGCACTGGGCACAGGCGATCAGAACTTCTTTATCCATGCCAACTGCCCTGACTCTCCTGACAGGACGGAGGTGGAAAATGCTCCTCACATCGCCACTTATGTTGGGTCCACATGTTATTATGAAATCCTGGATGACAGTGAATGGCCTTTCCCTCCCTTTTTCCCCCAGAACTAGGCCACATTCGTCTAGGCAACTTATCTCCCTTCCAAAAGTCCCTCTTATTCGCCTGTTGCCCCATACACACACACACACACACACACACACACACACACACACACACACACACACACACAAAGGGGGAAACTCTTTTCTGATCCCAAATCCTAACCTCACAGGTGAGCGAGTGGAAGCAAGTGCTTCTGATATCCCTGAGGCTGTTTCCTGTAGGTGAAATGGTGTCGGGGTGGGGTGGGTTTGGGTTGGGGAGGTGGCTTTGTTCTGTGGGGTGGGGGTGCTCCTCTCCTTGTGAGGCTGCATTAGCTCCTGCTGGACCCCACAACACAAGTGCTGTCTCCCTGGGAGGGAGGAATCCTGCCCCTAAGAAGGTGGTTCCACTCATGGCCAAAACCCTCAGAGACTACAGGAAGGCCATTTACCGAAACTGAACTCCTTGCAGAGACATGCCTAAGAGACAAGCTGGACTTTGCCTGGGACTCTGCTGGACTCTTCAACAGCTCTGAGGCCACCAGGATAGTGCCTCCCACAACTTTGTGCATCAGCAGTGCCAGATCGACTTGCAAAGATGCCTTCCACTCTGTGCCTCCATAGCACTTGGATACCACTGTGAACTACACCGAGTTAGATAGAGAACCTTAACGAACACAGGGCCATAGGACTCTCCTGGACAAAGGGGCCTTTCTTTTGGCATTAGAATGAACCGCCACCTCTCTTCCATTCACCCAGAGGACAGGCAATGAACAATTATATAAAAGAGTTGACAGGACTCTCCCCATCCGAAAATTCAGGGAAACTTGAAGTAGACAGGGCGCCAAGTTTTTAAGAGCCAGAAGATGGGGAGGACAAATGATATGCAAGACACTCCACACGAGTTAGGGCCACAGTCCCATAATCGGACTTCGCATGACCTGCACAATGACTGACATGTCAATGACCCCCCACCAAAGTCTAGCAGGGATCACGGGCACTAGGACCTTCAGAGGCAGGGGACTAACAGTCATGATAGTGTTACCATAATAAGGGGAGCCCAAGAAAGGGTCCTGGGCAAGGCCACAGGGTCCAGACACCTCACTAGAGTGGTGGATTCAGGAAAGTTTGACATTCCCACAAAAGGATGCTGCAGGAAATGGAAGGGGGGAGAGGGAAGCACTGGGAGAAGGAGAGGGAGGGGGTGAAAGGAAGGGAAATGGGGAAGAGCGCAAGGGAGACTGGGGAGGGGTGGGGGGGAGGTAGGAGACCAGGGCAACCATTAAGCTTGTGCGATTCGCGAAAAATAATAAAATAAAAAGAGTCAATTGGAAAATATCTCTGATATGTTCTCAAGGTGTGTGGTGAAAAATCCTACCAGGCTATGGGAAAGAAAGCTAAGCTATGAATCAGAAAGAAGGTGTTGTTTATACCCAGTGAAACACAAAATAAAATATAAGGCATGGGTCAACCTCAATCAAGTCTGCAGAAACTTAGACTTCTACCAGATTTGCCAGTCATCCAACTTTTTCTGCCGTGATGGACTATAACTCTCCAATGGAACCAGATGTTGAACAAATCCTTCTCCCTTGAAGTATCTTGACTTTGGAGACAATCCCACAGCAACAGAAAAGTGTAACTTTTACAGAAAGTTGTATCAGGGCCTGGAGAGGTAGCTCAGGGGTTAAGCCTCTGCCTTGCACGCAGAAGTTCCTGAGTTTGGATCTTAGACCCCATATATAGACGCCGGCTAAAACGGGGGCGGCCTGCGTTCCTGGTCCTGATAGGGCAGAGCCTGTGAAGCCCGGGGCAGAGTAAACAAGGAGGAGGTAGAGGCGGTCCATGCTGGCTCCCGAATTTGCCCGTGGTTCTACACACACACACACACACACACACACACACACACACACACACACACACACATGCACACACGCACAATTGAATAATAAATTAAAAAAAGAAAGTTGATGCATTGCATGCTGTATGTACTGTCTCATATCTGTACAGCAACAAACATGCAGTAGGTGACAAACATGTAGTCTTATTTCTGCATAGCAAGCAAGCTTGATAGAGCAGCTGGAAATGGCAGTAGTCTTGATTAGCAAAAGCATTCTGTCAGCTACTCATTATCCTTACTGTGTGTAAGTTCTCATCCGTGCTTATCTCCCGGTAATATTTTTGCAGGGCTCAGCCTGGCTATCTATCCCAGGGAGCCACCGATCATTCATTGCCCTGCTACCGAGAACATGGAGGCAGAGCCTGTGGCACCAGCGGAAACCCTCGGAAGACTGAGGGAGAGCCTGACATGCAGTCAGGAACCCCAGAAGCTGTGAAAGACATTGAAGAAAATCTCTTCTCTGCCTGTGGTGGCGGATGCTCTGGCGGAAATTGGCTTCCCCGAGCTAGTGGAGCACCTGCGCGGAATGCTCAATGGGGAAGAATTGGAAGCATTCCCACTTCAATCAGGAACTAGACAAGGCTGTCCACTCTCACCATTTCTATTCAATATTGTACTTGAAGTCTTAGCTGAAGCCATAAGACAAGAAAGGGACATAAGAGGGATTCAAATCGGCAAGGAAGAAGTCAAGCTATCCCTATTTGTAGATGACATGATCTTATACCTGAGTGATCCCAAAAAATCCACAGAAAGCTCCTGGAACTCATTGAGAAGTTCAGCAGGGGGCAGGATACAAAATAAATGTACAAAAATCAGTGGCCCTTCCTATATGCCCAGAATGAAAGAAGGTAAAAAAAAGCCCTTGAGAGACCTAATCCCATTTACTATAGCCCCTAAAAAATGAGATAATACCTTGGTATAAACCTAAACAAGGAGGTAAAAGACCCTTTACAATGAAAACTTTACAACCCTATAAAAGAAATTGCAGAAGACATCAGAAGGTGGAAAGACCTCCCATGTTCCTGGATTGGTAGAATCAACATCGTAAAAATGACCATCCTACCAAAGGCAATATACAAATTCAATGCTATACCAATTTAAAATCCCAAAGCAATTCTTTAAAGAAGTTGACCAAAAAATCTCAAAATTCATATAGCGAGCACAAAAGACCCAGGATAGCAAGACAATCCTGAAGTAACAAAAACACTGCTGGAGGTATCTTCCATACCAAACCTTAGTCTATACTACAAATCCATAGTTATAAAAACAGCCTGGTACTGGCTCCAAAATAGACAAACAGATCAATGGATAAGGGTTGAAGACCCACAAATTTACAGCCATTTGGTCTTTGACAAAGGGGCCCAAAAAATCCAATGGAAAAAGAACAGTATCTTCAACAAATGTTGCTGGCAAAACTGGATCTCCACATGCAGAAGATAAAAATTGGACCCACAATTGTCACCATGTACAAGAATTAATTCCAAAAAAAAAGAATTAATTCCAAATGGTCCTTGATATAAGGCCAGAGACTATAAAAATCATAGTTGAAAGGGTAGGGAACTCCCTCGAGCTTCTTGGGCTAGGCCAACAGTTCCTAAGCAGACATCCAATAGCACAGTCACTGCTACAAACTCTCAACATTTGGGACCTTGTGAAATTAAAGAGCTTCTGTTCAGATAAAGAGATTGTAACACGAGCTCAAAGGCAACCCACAGAATGGGAAGAAAATTTTCACTAACCACATATCAGACAGAGGTCTGCTATCCAGAGTGCACAAAGAACTTAGAAAACTAAACTCCAAGGAAAACAATGGCCCAATTAAAAAATGGGCCCTGGAACTTTAAAGAAACTTTACCAGGGATGAAATTAAAATGTCTAACAAATATCTTAAAAAATGCTCCGCTTCCTTCGCCATCAGGGAAATGCAAATCAAAACTTCCCTGAGATATCATCTCACCCCGGTCAGGATGGCAAAAATCCACAATACAAACAACGACAAATGCTGGAGAGGATGTGGAGAGAGGGGAACTCTCCTACATTGCTGGTGGGAATGCAGCTCATACAGCGACTCTGGCGAGCCGTCTGGAGATTCTTAAAGAAATTAAAGATTGAAATGCCATATGACCCTGCTATCCCACTTTTGGAAATAACCCCCCATGCAGCTGAGGTTCGCCTCGATAGCACAAGCTTGACCATGTTCATAGCAGCACTGTTTACAACAGCAAAGTCATGGAATCAACCTAAATGTCCAACAGTTGAGGAGTGGATAAGGAAACTGGTACATCTATACAATGGAGTACTACTCAGCCATCAAAAATGATGAATTACTGGAATTTGCTGGGAAATGGATGTCATTAGAAACAATTATATTAAGTGAAGTATCCCAATCCCATAAAGTTAAGCGGCGTATGTACTCCCTAATAGGTGGCTCCTAGTACCAAACTCACCCAGCCCACATTGAGACACTCAAGGGTAAATCTATGTAAACGGTAATTGTAAGGATTATGAACAAGAGAGATGGGGTAGGAGGGCCACTCCAGAAACAAGGAGAGAGGGGACCATGTTACAGCAGAGAAAATAGGCCTCCATCAAGGTCTGCAAGTAAGTAATGAGAAACCTGGTTAAGTTCACAGACCTTCTTTCCTGATCTCACCAGAAGAGGAGGGCATATAGTCTAGCAGATAAAAAGTAATCATTTTACAAATGGGTGATAGGCCCCTCCTTCACTGAGGTTTCCCACTTTTATTACATCTGCCCTTGAATGTGCTATTATAACAAGACTCCAGTTTAACAGCTTTTTGTCTCTGGCCAGGGGGTGACATACAGTGCCCAGCAAATGGAGTGAAGGGAATTGCGGAGCAGAAAACTGCAAAAGAAAATCAACAAACCACAATCCAGAACTTCAGAGACTCTATATCAATCACATAGAACTAGGACAGCCTAATCTCTCCCCATCCTGGAGCTCAGGGACATTTGCGGAAGAGGGGGCGGTAAGATGTAAGAGCAAAAGGATGGGAGGAGCAACGATTTGCAAGATTCTCAACAATAGTTGGGGCCAAAGCAATCATAATGGAACTTTGCATGCCCTGCGCAATGTCCAGCGCACTGTTGCCCTCATAAAGTCTAGCATCTGTTAAGGGCACCGAGATCCCTGGAGGCAAGGGATTGACAGCCATAGTAGTGCTCTTATGCTTAAGGGGAACAAGAGAAAGGGCTTATGGAAATGCCACTGGGTCCTTATATGTCATCGGAGAGGAGGACCCGTGGAGAGTCAGGCGTACACAATAAAGGACTCTCTGGGATTTGGGGGGGCACTGGGGGAAGGGGAGGGAGAGGAGGGAGGAGGGATTCGGGGGAGGGGGGGAGGGAGGGAACTGGTAAAAAAATTTTAAAATGTATAATCACATTTTTAATAAAAAATAATTAAAAAATAAATAAAGCTCAGGGAACCTTGGGGAAGAGGGGGCGGCAAGATTGTAAGAGCCTAAAGATGGGAGGGACCAGTGATATACAAAATACTCCACACAAGTCAATTTGATCCTTTTGTCTGTACCTTCCAATGCTAGGATCACAGGTGTGTGTAAACATGTCCTGTGGATGTGATTCTGTGTGCATTCTAGGCAAGTGTACTCGTCCAGATGAGCTACACCTTCAACCACAAATCTGCATTTTGGGAAGAAGCCCAGGTGACTGTGTGCACCTGATGGGGGGAAATGGGCTGGTGATGGGTCTCTGCACCTGCAGGCTCATACCCAAAATAACAGCGCCCTTCATGTGGGTCTGGGTTTGTTCCAAGTACCTGCATATCCCAATGTAATTCTCAACATTGCCAATTTACAGATGAGGAAAAGAGTTTGTGGCTTGGGCTATGTAAATTACTTTGCCTCATAAATAAATAAAAAATGTATAAATAAATATATAAATCAATCAATAAAAAGGGGCTAGAGATGGTTCAGGGGTTAAGCTTTGGCCTTGAAAGCAGAAGGACCTCAGTTCAGATTCAAGATCCCAAGTAAAAAACGCCAGGCAGAAGTGGAGGTGGTCTGAACTTCTGACCCTGGAAAGTGAAGCTTGGTGAAACTCCAAAACAAAATAATAAGGAGGTAGAGTCATGCAGGATGATTTCCAAAGTCACAGGCATACACACACACACACACACACACACACACACACACACACACACACTGAAAAGAGACAGTGAGATGGCTGAGGTGTCAGTGGTAAATTGACTGCTTGCAATCCTGACATCCTGAGTTCCATTTCTGGAAGCCCACCTAGTGGAAACAGGACTGACTTCTGAAAGTTGTCCTCTGATCTCTGCCTGTGCACCATGACATGCATATGCCTCTCTCTCAATAAAATATTAAAAATAAAAGGAGAGAGAGTTTGACTTGGACAGTGTCTCTGTGTATTTCTAATAAAAAACCAGAATGTATGTTTTCCTTACTTTGTGGTCTAGCTCCAGACAGCAGTTGGGTTTAACAGCAGAGGTGCTATTACTTCTGTGTCCATTCAGGGAGGCCAGATAGACCAAGGTGGAAGGCCTTTAAGTCTAATGACTTGAGGAAGTAACGTTCCTGGTAAGAGTTGGTAGGGCTGCTCTGTAATCCCAGCACTTGGGAGATGGAAGCAGGTGGGTCAGCAGTACAAGGTCATTCCCTAGCTATGGATCCAGCATCGTTTGCCTGGGCTCCAGGAGACTGTGTGTGATCTGTCTGTCTGTCTACCTGTCTCTTTACACACACACACACACACACACACACACAACACACAAAATGCATGCATAGGTACATAGGTGGAGATCAGAGTACAACTTTCAGAAGTCATTCTCACGTTCTACCTGTTGGTTTGGAATTCAGGTCTCCAGTTCTTTTTTTTTTTTTTTTTTTTTAAACAAGATGCCTTTCCTGCTTACTCCTTTACCTTCCTTCCTTTCCTTCCTTCCTTCCTTCCTTCCTCCTTCCTTCCTTCCTTCCTTCCTTCCTTTCTCCCTCTCTCCTCCTTCTTCCTCCTCTCTTTTCCTCCTGTCTTTTCTCTCCTTTCTCTCTTTCTCCCTCTTCTCTCTTGTTCAGAGACAGGTCTTGGTAAATTGCCCAGACTAGCTTTGAACTCATGGTCTTTCTTTGCCTGCCTCCCAGGTACTGGTAATTCAAACACATGGCACCACACCTAAGAGGCCTCAGAATTACAAAATTTCTCAAAAGGACTTGCTTGAGTCTTAAGTATACTTTAAGATAAGCTAATATCCTCAACCAACTCAGTGAGACGCTGTTTCGAACACCCCCCAAAAAATCAAAAACAAAAAATTATGAGATGGCATAAAAAAGTGATGTGAAGGGACACATTCATCTATTGATGGTGATTGAGCAGGAGGAAAGGGGATGTCATTGGTTAATGGATGTTATTGTAGGATGAAGACTTTTGGAGTTGGGTGGTGTTTCACTCTGTAACCCTAGTACTCCAGAGGCTGAGTGGTGGAGGACTTCTGTGGGTTTGGACTACAAAACTGTTCTCAAAACAAACAAAAATTGTGCTGGAATACAATTTTTTAATACAGTGCATGTGGTAAATAGCTACTGGTGTCAACTTGGCAACTGAAATTTACTGTTCTGGGCATATTTATAAAGAATTAGTAATTGAGGTGAGACTTGACTAAGTTTGCAGAAGGTTGTCTGATTGCTGGGGAGGGCCCAGACTACCTTGGGTAGGACCATTTCCTGGGCAGACAAATAAGATGGAATCATCTGATTAAGTAACTGGTATCTCCAGCCTATGTGGAGAGATATGCTGTCTGGCAAGGAAAGTTTGCCCCTGTCTCGGTGGTCCTGTGGATATAGTGTGCCCAGTTCCCTTGGTCCTTGGTGTTGACGTGGACTTTCCTAGCAAGCTAGATTAAGAACTGTAACTAGAGCTGGGAGCGATGACTCAGAGGTTAACACTCTGCCTTTCAAGCAGAAGACCTGTTTGGATACCAGATCTACATTAAAAATGGAATGGTGGAAATGGAAATGGGTGTTGGTCTACATATCTGGTCCTTTAAGGTAGAGCCTGGGAAATCTCAAAGTAAGCAAAAAGGAGGAAGAAGAAACCCAGGATGATTCCCAAAGTCACCTCCTTTGGGCCTATACAGGACAATATAGTGCCTTCTAACTTCTAACACACACACACACCACACACACACACACACACACACACACACACAAAACTGTAAACTGACAGTCATAAGGTAAAATAAAATCCCTTGTTTCCATAAGCTGTGTGGTCATGATTTTATTGGAAATGATGCAGGTCAACAGTGACAATGTACACACTGTTACATGACATTGGATTGCTCATTTTAAAAAGGATAAGCTTGGGTTGACAAGATAGCTCATTTGATAAGGTACCTGCATGGAAACCTGGAGTCCTGAGTCCCTGAGTCCCATATGGGAGAAGAGAAGTTGTCCTCTGACCTCTGTGCATGTGCCATGTATGCACACGTGTACTTTCTGTTTCATAAATAAAAAAAGAAAATATTGATTGTTGGAGGCAGGAGGATTCTGCAAGTCTAAGGCTACTCTGGGCTCTCTAGTTTCTTCCAGGCCAGCCAGGGAAACAGCGTGAGACTCTGTCTCAATAAAATGGTTGATTTTTCAGTTCAACACAGCACAGCTCAGTGAAGGGAAAGGAATGAAGAAGGGTTACAGTCTTTGAACCTGGTGGTCCAGGTCTGTCATCTCAGCTGCCCAGGAGGCTGAGGCAGGAGAATCAAGGTCAAGTACAGCCTGGGCAGGGTCCTGTGACTCTGTCTCAAAATAGAAATAAGAAGAGGGGTGGGCTGGAGACTCAGTTTGTGGTGAGGAACTTGTTCTAACACAGGGCCTAAGCCTCCACAGGCACACTTAGTGCTCTCTGATACACACAGACACACACACACACACAATCAATCAATGAATCAATGAATCTTTTAAGAAAAGGGAATTGCTGGTCTGATGTAAAGTGTATTCAATCAGAATAAGTTAAAGACTTTTAACTATATTAACTTTATTCTTAAATTTTTTAAACTTTATCTCATGTGTTTGTGTGTGAGAGAGAGAAAAAGACAGATAGATGGAGAGAGCTATACATCCCTGTGGAAGACCAAGGGTGACTTCAAAACCATCCTGCATTGCTCCTACCTCCTTTTGCTTTGCTCTGAGATTTCCCTGGTTCTGCCCACAAGGGCCAGAAGTACAGGGCAGTGTCATTTTCACTTGGCATTTTCATAAGGGGCCTGAGATCCAAACTCAGAATGTACTGCTTGCATGACAGAGCTTTAACCCCTGAATCATCTCTCCAGCACAGCTTCATTTATTCTTAAACTGTATTAACGATGAATTGATGTGTTCTGTGGCCTGTTACTTACCTCCATATTGCATCCTATCCCAACCTTCTCCTCTCCCTCCTGCCTGTTTTCCTCCATCTCCCATGTCTCCTTACATGTCAACTGGGTCACCTCGAGGAGGTCTGCACTCATTAGTGTTTGGGCACCTGTCAGGGTGCACACGGTGCACCAGAGGGCAGATTGTAGCATTTAGAGACTCCCCTCTCATTTCTACACCTGTCTCATATATGTCTGGAGTAGTGTCATGTCTGATGGGATCTTTTGTTCCACTACAAAGTTCAACCACTCATTCTTTACAAATGTGCCTAAAGTTTGAACCTCAACCATTGAGTTGTATCTAACACATGGCAGAAAGAGAGAAGAGGGAACAGCGAGCAAAGAAGGTGTTCATCAGCCTTTGGGGACGGCTGCCATGGCTCAGAAAGTCTGTATTAAACAGGGTTCTCTGAAGAAACAATCATAGACTGTAGTATACATCAATCAGTTTATGAAAAAATAACTCACAAAAAAAATAGTGTCTTTCGGCGCCCCCCACCCCGGAGCCGAGCCGCCCGGCCAGCAGCACCCGCGCGCGGGCCGCCTTTGCCCCCAGCCCCCTCTCCGCGCCGAACCGACCAGCCCAGGTGAGAGAGAGCCCCTCCCAGCCCCGCCCCCCACCCGGAGCCAGCCGCCCGGCCAGCAGCACCCGCGTGGCCGCCGCTTAGCCTCCGGGGCCCCGCCCCGGACACCAGCCCCTTGTGCCCTCCCGCCCCCCGCCCCTCTGCCCCCCCTCAGGTCGCAGGTGAAGAATTCTGCCATCAACATCAGACCCTCTGCCTCTCTGGCCCACCGGGGACCTACGCATGTGGTCCACGGAAGTCACACTGCTACTCAGAATTCAATAGAGTACAAAGGAAACTCAAGCAAAACTCTAAGGAACAAAGAGAACACAGGCCATACATCTGGACTTCACTACAACCATTGTATCACATGCGAGACTCTTCACATCCAGCCTAAAGATAAGTAAACCTTTTTTTTTTTTTTTCTTACTCTTTTTCTTTTCTTTCACCTTACTGATCCTTTCTAGTATCAATGTTGTAGGTCAGCTTCCTCATACAGCCACCCCAAAAACATACAACTCCAGGGAGTACACGACCCACCCTCACATTTCACCAAGACACTAGATTAAAAGTGCACTACCATACTTATATTCATCCCCTGGTTATTAACTGACGTACTAACATCCTAGTAGTCTCATCTAGGATATAACAATACCAATACACAAACATACCCAATCCAAGGCAAGCACTAGTAACAACTGGCAGGTGTAACAATACCAACTACATCGGTTCAGTGAAAAACACACAGAAACTGAAAGGTTCTAAAAAACAAAACAACAATGTACAAGTCAAAGTGCAGATCCACGAGAAACAAACCCCAAGAACAATCTCCCACCAAAAGAATCAATCCCATAACGATGGATTGCGACCAGAACAAATCCATAGAAAATAGCCATGAAAGCCAGACCCAACATAACGACTTTCAGAGTATGATCATTACCATGATTAATAATATGAAAGAGGAAATCCGAGAAGAGTTAAATAACCGTGTCAACCACTTTGAACAGGAACACAACAGGAACCTGGAGGAGTTGAGAAAAACAGTTCAAGAAACAAAAATAGGTATAGAGCAGGTAAAACAGTCTCAGGCAGAGTTTAAAATTGAACTAAGAGATAAGTTATCTTCAACCCAAAACTCTACAGAGAGTCTTATCAGCAGAACAAATGAGGCAGAAAATAGAATCTCAGATCTTGAAGACAAAGTAGGAGAATTAACCAGCTCAATGGAAGAGATTGTTAAAGCCAAAAAGATACTGGAGAGGAACATTCAAGAAATATGGGACACCCTGAAGAAACCTAACATGCGCATTCATGGAATACCAGAACAAGAATCCCAAAATACCACACCTGAGGAAATATTTCAATTCATCATAAATGAAAACTTCCCACAATAAAGAATGAGAGGCCTATCCAAATACAAGAGGCATTTCGCACTCCAAACAGATATGACCAAAATAGAAAATCGCCACGGCAAATAATAGTCAAAACACTCCACATTCAAGACAAAGAAAAGGTGCTGAGAGCTTCAAGAGAAAAAAAGCAACTCACTTTTAAAGGTAAACCTATTAGAATAACAAATGACTACTCAATGGAAACAGTAAAAGCAAGATTGGAGAGACATACTTCAAGTATTAAATGAGCAAAAATGCCAACCCAGACTGATATACCCGGCAAAACTATCTGTCATGATTGAGGGAGAAAGAAAAGTTTTTCAGCACAAAGACAACTTGAAGGGATACATGTCTACCAAACCAGGCCTTCAAAAAATGCTAGAAATGATACTCAAGCTTGAAAAAAGAACAAGCGTATCCAGGAGGACAGAAGGAAGTATAATACCAACAAAATATAAATATCAAACAACATGCTTACAAAATCTACTAAACATAAAAAATGTCCAGAATTAAAAATAATTTCTCCATTATAACATTAAATGTCAACGGCATTAACTCACCGATTAAGAGACACAGATTACAAACTTGGATTAAAAACCACAATCCAACAATCTGCTGCCTTCAGGAAACTCATCTCACCACAAAAGATAGGCACGTCCTAAGAATGAAAGGCTGGTCCAAAATCTTGCAAGCTAATGGAACCAGGAAACAGGCAGGGGTAGCAATTATGCTTTCAGACAAAGTGGACTTCAAACCAAAGAAAATCATAAGAGACACAGATGGATACTACATTTTAGTCACAGGTACAATTCACCAGGAAGACTTCACATACTGAACATATATGCACCCAATATGGGCCCCTCCACATTCATTAAGAAAACCCTACAGCGTCTAAAGCAAGAAAAACCCCCAAACAATAATTCTCGGGGATTTCAACACCGCCCTCTCAACATGGGATAGATCAACAGGTCAAAAGCTTAACAGAGACACTTTGGAGCTTAACCAAACCCTTACTGAAATGGACCTTACAGATCTCTATCGAACTTTTCACCCCGTACCAAAGAATACACATTTTTCTCAGCAGCACACGGAACTTTCTCCAAAATAGATCACATATTGGGCCACAAAATGAATCTACACAAATACAAAAAAGTCGAAATTCTAGCCTGTGCCCTATCAGACCACCACGGCCTAAAGCTGGACATCCACAACAACACAACAAACAAGAGAAAATACACTAACTCCTGGAAACTTAACAATATGATGCTGAATGAGAACTGGATTCAGGAAGAAATTAAACGGAAATTCAAGATTTCTGAAAGTGAACGAAAATGAAATACAACTTACCAAAATCTCTGGGACACAATGAAAGCTGTTCTAAGAGGTAAGTTCATAGCTCTTAATGCCTACATCAGAAAATTGGAAACATCAGAAATAAATAATTTAACGATGCAGCTTAAGGCTTTGGAGAAACTTGAGCAATCTGATCCCAAAAGTAATAGAAGAGAGGAGATTAGCAAAATAAGGGGAGAAATATCTGAAATCGAGATTAAGAAAACGATAGAAAAAATCAACCAGTCAAAAAGCTGGTTCTTTGAAAAAATCAATAAGATTGATACACCCCTAGCTAAATTAACCAAAAGCAAGAGAGAGAAAACCCAAATTAACAAAATTAGAAATGAACATGGAGTTATCACTACGGATACCCAAGAAATCCAGAGAATTATAACATCATATTTCAAAAACTTATACTCTGTGAAGTTTGACAACACAAAAGAGATGGATGAATTTCTAAGTAAACACAACCTACCTAAATTGAATCAGGAAGTTGTGAATTATTTAAATAGTCCTATAACATACAAGGAAATTGAAGAAGTAATCTCGAATCTTCCCACCAAAAAATGTCCTGGGCCAGATGGATTCAGCACAGAATTCTACCAGACATTTAAGGAGTTAATAACACCAATACTCCTTAAACTGTTCCATCAAATAGCAAAGGAAGGAACACTGCCAAATTCCTTCTATGAAGCTAATATCGTCTTAATCCCAAAACCTAATAAAGATGCACTTAAAAAAGAAAACTATAGGCCGATCTCTCTGATGAACACAGATGCAAAGATTCTCAACAAAGTCTTAGCAAATCGGATTCAAAAACATATCAAAAAGATCATTCACGGGGACCAAGTAGGCTTCATCCCCGGCACACAAAGGTTGGTTCAACATACGCAAATCAATAAATGTAATTCATCATGTAAACCAGTCCAAAGTCCAAGACCACATGATACTCTCCATAGATGCAGAAAAAGCCTTTGACAAAATCCAACAGCCTTTTATGATCAAAACGCTAGAGACTGTAGGAATGGAAGGAACCTTTATCAATATAATAAAAGCTGTATACAACAAGCCACAGCAAGGATTATGCTCAATGGGGAACAATTGGAAGCATTCCCACTTCGATCAGGAACTAGACAAGGCTGTCCACTCTCACCACTTCTATTCAATATTGTACTTGAAGTCTTAGCTGAAGCCATAAGACAAGAAAGGGACATAAGAGGGATTCAAATCGGCAAGGAAGAAGTCAAACTATCCCTATTTGCAGATGACATGATCTTATACCTGAGATCCCAAAAACTCCACCAGGAAGCTCCTGGAACTAATTGAGAAGTTCAGCAGGGTGGCAGGATACAAAATAAATGTGCAAAAATCAGAGGCCTTCCTATATGCCCAGAATGAAAGAAGTGAAAAAGCCTTGAGAGAAACAATCCCATTTACTATAGCCCCTAAAAAAATGAAATACCTTGGTATAAACCTAACCAAGGAGGTAAAAGACCTTTACAATGAAAACTTTAAAACCCTAAAGAAAGAAATAGCAGAAGACACCAGAAGGTGGAAAGACCTCCCATGTTCCTGGATTGGTAGAATCAACATCGTAAAAATGACCATCCTACCAAAGGCAATATACAAATTCAATGCTATACCAATTAAAATCCCAAAGCAATTCTTTAAAGAAGTTGACCAAATAATCTCAAAATTCATATGGAGGCACAAAAGACCCAGGATAGCAAAGACAATCCTGAGTAACAAAAACACTGCTGGAGGTATTACCATACCAAACCTTAGTTTACTACAAATCCATAGTTATAAAGACAGCCTGGTACTGGCTCCAAAATAGACACACAGATCAATGGATAAGGATTGAAGACCCAGATATAAGCCCACAAAAACAGCCATTTGGTCTTTGACAAAGGGGCCCAAAAATCCAATGGAAAAAGAACAGCATCTTCAACAAATGGTGCTGGCAAAACTGGATCTCCACATGCAGAAGATTAAAGCTGGACCCATACTTGTCACCATGTACAAGACTTAATTCCAAATGGATCAAAGGGATCGAGGGGGGACTGTGATAGCAGGCAGAGAACTTTAAAAACGCATAGTTGAAAGATAGGGAACTCGCTCGAGCTGATGGGCTAGGCCAACACTTCGTCCTAAACAAATCCAATGGCACAGTCACATGCTACCACGGTGCTCAACAGTTGGGATCTTGTGAAATTAAAAGAGCTTCTGTTCAGATAAAGAGATTGTCAAAAACGAGCTCAAAGGCAACCCACAGAATGGAGAAAGCTGTCAGCTAACCACATATCTGACAGAGCTCTACTGTCCCAGAGTGCACAAAGAAACTAGAAATTAAAGCTCCAAGGAAAAAACTTGCCCAATTAAAGAAATGGGCCCTGGAACTTCAAAGAACTTTAACCAGGGATGGAAATTAAAATGTCCTAACATCTGTTATCTTAAAACACCAGTTTTCGCATCAGGGAAATGGATGAATTTCTAAGTAAACAACAACTTACCTAAATTGAACCAGGAAGTTGTGAATTATTTAATAGTCCTATAACATAAATGGAAAATTGAGAAGTAATCTCGAGAATCTTCCCACAAAAATGTCCTGGACCAGATGGATTCAGACAGAGTTCTACAGACATTTAAGGAGTTAATAACACCAATACTCTTAAACTGTTCCTCAAATAGCAAAGGAAGGAACACTACCAAATTCCTTCTAGGAAGCTAATATCGTTTTAATCCCAAAACTAATAAAGATTCCATAAAAAAAAGAAACTATAGGCCGATCTCCCTGATGACACAGACGCAAAGATTCTCAACAAAGTCTAGCAAATCGAATTCAAAAACAATTAAAAGATCATTAATGGGACCAAGTAGGCTGTCTCATCCCCGGCACACAAGGTTGGTTCAACATACGCAAATCATAAAGTAATTCATCATGTAAACCAGTCCAAAGTCCAAGACCAAACATAATACTCTCGATAGATGCAGAAAAAGCTTTTGACAAGATCCAACAGCCTTTATGATCAAAACGCTAGAGACGGTAGGAATGGAAGGAACCTTATCAATATAATAAAAGCTGTATAAACAAGCCCACAGCAAGGATTATGCTCAATGGGGAACAATTGGAAGCATTCCCCTTCGATCAGGAACTAGACAAGGCTGTCCACTCTCACACCATTCTATTCAAATTGTACTTGAAGTCTTACTGAAGCCATAAGAAAGAAAGGGAATAAGAGGGATTCAAATCGGCAAGGAAGAAGTCAAGCTATCCCTATGAGGATGACATGATCTATACTGATGATCCCAAAAACTCCACAGGAAGCTCCTGGAACTAATTGAGAAGTTCAGCAGGGTGCAGAATACAAAATAAATGTGCAAAAATAAGAGGCTTCCTATATGCCCAGAATGAAAAGTGAAAAAGCCTGAGAGAAACAATACCATTTACTATACCCCTAAAAAAATGAAATACCTTGGTATAAACCTAACTAAGGAGGTAAAAGACCTACAATGAAAACTTAAAACCCTAAAGAAAGAAATTGCGAAGACACCAGAAGGTGGAAAGACCCCCTTGTTCCTGGATTGGCAAGATCAACTTGTAAAAATGACCATCCTACCAAAGGCAATATACAGATTCAATGCATATACAATCAAAATCCCAAAGCAATTCTTCAAAGAAGTTGACAAAAATCCAAATTTCATATGAGAACACAAAG